>JANUWF010001064.1:1800000-2281355 GCA_026120185.1 Voacanga thouarsii | reverse complement strand
TTTTTATTGCCTTGAAGTCTTGTTGGTGAGTATTGTGTGAGAGGGGCAAAATGGTAATTTTTGCCCGAGGTGAAAAATAAGGAGATAGCTTGTGGATTGAATAAGAAATAATTTTCTAGTAGAAATAGCAACAAGAGTTGTTGTAGTTTAGTAGTTAAAGCTTTGAAATTAATTTTTGAAGTCTTGGGTTCAAAGTCCATCATAGAAGCTTTAGCTTGAGTAAATTTTATTTTTCTTGGGAAAGGATGGTTTCTGGCCTTAAGGGCCTAGATTAATGTGGTGGTGTTGTTCTAGGAGAGACATGTTAGGAGAATTCTCATTTCACTCTTTACTCTACTCGAAATTCTTGAAGGGAAATTCATTCTTCCTTGTTCTTTAATTTTTCTCAATGCTCAACTCATTAGTTTGATCAACGTGTTCTAGCCTTTTCTTTCCAGAAAATTCAGTAAAGTACTGAGGTCTTTTAGGATCAAAATGTCTTGGTAAAAGACTCCTTATGGTCTGAAAAATATGGAAGAGTTGTGAGGAATTTCAAGAGGAAAAATCCCCCTAGTGAGCTTGCTGAAATTTTCCTCTAGCTTAGCTCATCTTTCTTCATAGAATGAGCTGGAATTTTCCAGCTTGTTGTACCTTCAAAGGGTCGAAATTTTTAGCTAACATTCCCTCCCAAATGCTACCAGAAAAATGGTCTTTAGGATCAGTTTGAAACCTGAAAGTTTTTGTCCAATTTCGGACTGCACAAGCTGGAGCAAAGCAGAAAAAATCCTGTACGAAAATCAACTTTGAGACCTCCAAACCAAGCTGTTTTCTCCCAGATTTTGTGCAGCACCATAGCCATGTTTTTCCTCCATAAATAAGGCTGGAAACCAGCCTTGAATACCCCTGAAATCCCCTTCAAAACTCGCTGCAGAATGGTTTTGAACAGCAGACGAAAATCTGCCAGAAAAATCACTGTGCAGCGAAATTTCTGTGCAGATTTTTGTCCAGCTTGTTTCCTATCTCTCTTCCAGCCAAAACACCAACCCTAATCTTTCAAAACCTTCGTTATACCTCCATCAACAGAGCTCCATTGATCCCCTTGAACTTCTGCACGAAATTCCATTAAGGCTATCCAAAAATCTCTCAAACAAATCCCTGCAATTTAGCTTGATTGGTTTCCAAAATTTCAGCCATCTTATTTAGCAACCTTCCATAATATTTTGCTCAATGGACCAGACTTCTTCTTCATCATTGTACACCCTACTTTCGGCCACCATAAGCCTCCATAAGCCAGCTTTAATCCCACAGAAATTCTGCTCAAACAGTCGACCATGGCAGATTTCCAAAAGCTGTCCAACAATCAAGATATTCTTGGAATATTTAGTTTCCAAATTCACTTCCTAAAAATATTCTTCAAAGATTGTAACAACTAACCTTTCCTTTTCCCTTCCAAATCAGAGAATCAACCTCCTAAACCCTACAGAAATTCGTCCACCCCTATCTCTCACAAAAATTCAGCAGCTGCACATTACCATCTCTCGATTTTCTTCAACCTTCAAGAACACACACTACACCAAGAACACCTACTACTTCCTTTCACCTAATACCTCTCCAAATCACTTCAAACTACCTCTAAAAATTCCAGATTTCATCTATTCATTGCTGTGAGTCCATCCATACCATTTTTAACATCAAACTCCAAAATCCAACTTGAACTTTTGGATCAAAAACCAGAAATTTCTGTTAAGGTCAAGAACACCTTCAAGGTAAATTTATTCTAACAACTTCATCTTCTCCAATCTTGATCTCTAGTGAGAGCCTATGTGAATAAGCATGCTAATGGTCTCTCTCTCTCTCTCTCTCTCTCTCTCTCATGGCCGAAAATTCCCCTCTCTTGGCCGGATGACTTTTTCTCCCATGAACATGCTTTCACCATCTCCCTTGGACAAAGTTAGACATCTAGGAGTTGAGATCCATTCTAAACTCCTTGAAGGCATTCATCAACCAAGTAAGTGCCTTCAACCTTTCTTTTAAACTCTAGATTCATGTCTCTAGGATGATGATGATAGTAGGTGGATGGCGATAGGATTTAAGTGTATATATATATATATATATATATATATATTGTTGAGATTGAAGCATGAATGTATGTATGAATATGAAGGAGATGGGATTTATGCATGGATGGATTATCTTGGTCGATTGTATGATGATTTGAGATTTAATGCACATCTCCATGTCATAGGTAGTATTTGTGATGAAGTATGCTAGAGATTATGTCACCTTTGGTGAATAGGATTTATTCATGTTGGATTATTGAAGCCATGATCTTATTTATTCTAGTAGGGGTTAGATCATGTTTTAATAAATTGAGATCTATGCTTGTATGCATGATTTGGATGATTTGATGAATTGAATGGTTGTATATGTTCATGATTGTGGTTAGCTATAGGAATATGATCATGATCTAGTTGTCCCTAAGCTAAATTTTATTTCATTAATAAAATATTTAATAATATGATTTTTCAAGTAAAATTTTGAAAACCATGGGAAAATGTGAATTTGGTCTTTTATATAAAATAGTGATATTTTAGTCAAATAAATAATAGTTTTGCTAGAAAAAAAATAAAATCAATTAAAGCCTTTTATGGAAATAATTATAATTAATAAAATATTTATTACTAAAATTTTAATTATTGTCTTTTAATTAAAACCCATTAAGGATTTGCTTATTATTTTTCAAGCAAGACTCATTAAATTTATTTTCAACAAATTTTAGCTATCAATTATTTTCTAACAACTAAATTATTAATAAATCATTATTTTACCTAATACTACCTTGGACCCTTTTTCAAATAAACCATAATTTATTTTTAGTAAGATTTAAACCTTCAACTTTTTGTACCTATTTATGTGAATTATTGTAAGATGCATGATGTCCACCATTTAGTGGAGACACCACTAATTGAGATTAGTTGAAGATGATGTATACCATGATGTATTCCACTAATTAGAGCTCTATAAATAGAGTTATGCTCTAAACTTGTAATACACCATTATTTTGTGAAAGAAAGATTAGTGAAAGAAAGATTAGAGAAAATTGTGAGAGAAAAGAAAGAGAGAAATTCTTGTGCAAAATAGTTAGAGTTTTATTAGTGTGTAGTGTGAAGATTTTATTCTAACACTACCCTAATTTTATAACAATATGTACGTAATTGTATCAGATAATAAGGTATTTTTGTAACTACTTCGTAACAAAAACGTTATACATTTCTTTTTTTTAATCTATATAACATTTATATTTTGATCAAAATAATAATAATAATAATATTATTTTAATATTTTAAAGCAAACATGTATCTATGAACTATTGTTTTTAGAACCGAACTGGATATCGAAACAAAAAATTTATTGGTTCACGATTTAATAGTCCAATCGTAATTGGGCCGGTAATATTATTATTTAAAAATTAAAAATATAATATTTTTAAGAATAAAATTGATCAATAATATAATGTAATTCAAATCCATAAATGCATAAATAATTAAATTAGGAAAAAATATGATATTTTCTCTATTACTAGAGACTATTTATTTTATTTGTGTAACTTTTTTTTTCTATGAATATATTATCTTATTTAGGAAAAAAAAAAGGACCAGTTCAATTGGTTGGACCGGTCGATTCATCGGTTTACCCGACTCTATTATCTTCTTCTTATTATTATTATTATTATTATTATTATTATTATTATTATTATTATTATTATTATTATTATTATTATTATTATTATTATTATTATTATTATTATTATTATTTATTTTTTAAAGTTTTTAAAATTTTAAAGCAAACATGTATCTATGAACAAAAAAGGATAATTATTTCAAAATGAAAGTAGTATAGGAGCAACAATAAAGGGCACGACTCTATGTTCACATGAATAATTCACTTAACGGCAGCTGCAAACTACTCTTGGGATGAACATTATTGTTGTTACAGGAACAATGGCTACCTGCCTCCTGAAAATGTCTGGACAAATCGAACAACAGCTTTGGCTACATTTGTGGCTGCAAGAGGTCCAAATAGTGTGATGGAATTGTTTCCGCTTTGTGCGCCGGCCAAGTCTGATAACCCTCGGATGACAAGTATGGGGAACCCATTTGACAAGCTTGTCTGCAAGGCAAAAACATGGCCATTAGTTTTCATACTAAAGGTAGAAGTAATTCCCAATAAATCGTTGACAGAGGGTAAAAAGGTAGAAGTAATTGGTGAATTGTTTTCCTGCTTAGGGCGTTGAACTTGAGGTGAATTGGTTGTCAACAGCTTGATTCATTGCCACCCACAAGTACCCCCTCCCCCCAACACCTCTTTTAGGGCGGTGCAACTATTGAGCTAAGAATGATACAGAAGTGGAAGAAACTTACCATGACAACAGCTGCACTCTCCATATCAGTTGATGAAACATGGAAAGTTGAGAACAGAAAATTCCTATATGCTGCATTGTCAATGAAAGAATCAGAAGTGGTGCCATTGAGTCCAAGAACTACCTTTGGTTTTTCAGGAAGGCACAAGCTCGAGTTCACACATTGTTGCAGCTCCAATCCCTGCATTTTTTAACACTCAACAAGTTAGATCCAATAGAGTATCATGCCAAGAAACCGAAAAGAAGATCTTCTTGTTACTTCTTACCTCCAAATTGGAGGCTGATTCAAACCAACTTTTGGTTATCGGATACCAGATTGTTCTTTGTGGAGTATTAGGCTTTCCTGACTCAGAATAGAATTGCTCAGTGATGTATCCAATGAGCCCCAGCCGGTTGTATCCTTCTTCTGGCACATTGTAGTTTCCGACGTCTAGTTCCGCAACATCAGTTGAGGGTATTGTTGCGTTAGGTTTCTGCAAGGATAGATGAAACTATGTTAAATACAATTGAGGAAAGAAGAATACATTCATCTGTCTGCAGTTTTAGATAAAGAAAATTGGATTTTCTACCAGCCAATCCCATAACCCCGTTTGAGCAAAGTGCTTTGCGATAAGGACATCTCCTATAGACAGGGAATTGTTCAAGTTGCCAGAAATTCCGAAGTGTAGTATTCCAACTACGTCAAAGACATCCAACATTTGTTGTGTTGCTGCAGCAGCATTGACCTGAAACCAGAAGAATGTTATTTGTCAAACACTGCTTTTCACTTTCTCATGGTCATGGCTTCTGGTACACAGAATCAGAACATTTTGAAAAACCCTCTTTATATACGTATATATATTTAAAATATTTAAATTAGTTCTCCCAACAAAATTTTTTAATATATTTTAATATAAACTCTTCTACAACAACAATAAATAACAAACTAAGCCTTAATCTCAAAAAAAACTTAGGGTCGGCTACATGACCAATGTCAGGCAACGTGTGGTCATCTATATAGATCTTTTCTCGCTACTTTCTTCTATTGACCATTTTACTTTTATCCAAATCTAACAAAGACATATATCTCATAATCACCTCTATCTATGTCATTTTAGACCTGCCTCTACCTCTGTCTAACCTATCATGCTTCCCTCCCTCAATTGTTCTAACAGGAGTATCTCTTGATCTTCTCTGTATATGTCCAAACCAACGCAAGCGACTTTCTCTTATCTTTTCCTCAATAGATGTCACTTCCACTTTTTTCCTAATAGTCTCATTTCTAACTCTATCATTTTTAATATATCCATACATCCACCGTAACATACACATCTCAGCTACTTTCATTTTTTGAATATGACAACATTTTAATTGCCCAACATTCCGCACTATATAACAAAGCACGTCTTATGATTATTTTGTAGAACTTTCCCTTTAAATTCAATAGTATATTACGATCACATAAAATACCAGTCGCTCTCCTCCATTTCAACCAACCCGCCTTAACTCGGTGTGTAACATCGCCATCGAGCTCTCCATATTTATGAATAATAAATCTTAGATATCGGAAACAATCAACTATCAGTATATCTCTACTATCCAAAGTTACACTCTGAGCTATTTTTCTGCTACCACTGAACTTGCATTCCATATACTCTATTTTACTCTTACTAATTCTGAAGCCCTTGGATTCCAATGTTTGTCGCCACAACTCCAATTTAGCATTTACACCGATTCTAATCTCATCAATCAACACAATATCATCCGCAAATAACATACATCATGGTATAACCTCCTGTATAGTGCAGGTCAACTCATTCATAATGGTCGCAAAGAGGAAATGGCTAAGTACTGATCCTTGATACACCCCGATAGTAATAGGGAACTCTGTAGCCTCTCCAGTGCAAGTCCTTACACTTGTACATGCTCTATCATACATACCTTTAATGAGAATAATATATTTTAACGATACACTTTTCTTGGCCAACACCCACCAAACTACTTCTCTAGGCACCTTGTTATAAACTTTCTCCAGGTCAATAAATACCATATGTAAATCTTTCTTTCTTCCCCTATAATATTCAATCATCTGCCGTAATAAATGAATTACCTGCGTAGTGGAACGCCCAAGCATAAAACCAAATTGATTATCTAAAATTTGTATAATGCCATATAACCTCTTTTCAATCACTCTCTCCTAAAACTTCATAGTATGACTCATAAGTTTAATCCCATGGTAATTGAAATAATCTTGAACATCCATTTATTCTTGTATAGAGGAATCAGAGTACTCTTCCTCCACTTTGTAAGCATCTTATTAACTCTATATATCTTGTTGAATAAACTTGTCAGCAATTGTTGGAATATATGCCCTCAAAACTAGTTTATCTGATGTAATTATCGAATTTATTAATAAAAAAATTTATTCTCAAATTTTGTTTGTGAATTTACATTTTATTTGTGCATGATTTTCATTTGGAAAGGACCCATTGTGTTTAAGTAAATGATCCATGTGAATTGTGGTCTTGCACAGTAATGTATGGATCATGGGTTACTTAACACATAAATATTTGTTCTTAACTAATTAATGAGAATGGAAATTTCATCATGTTTAGGTTATTGTGTTATAAATTCTAAATGGGGAATGGCTTACCTTTAACCAGTGAGTAGTCCACTCATTTCATAACATGAGCGTATTTCGAATATGTAGAACAGGACCTGTAATAGTAGTTTCTGAAAGTATTATTTAAAATAAACCCAGACTATTACTGCTACAGCGTGGACTAATACTCTATCACTTAAATATGAGTTGGTGGTCTGACAAAACAAGAAGCATATACTTTGATATATTGTAGTTGAGGTTCTTTTGTAGAGTCGATATATTTGTATGTTGGGCATATGTGACTAGTTAGTTAAAACAAACTTGTACAAGATAACTTCTACACTATATCGCCCCTTGTGACTATTCAAATGATTTAATTATCCAGGATACTAGGGAGCATGACTTGGATGTTTACTTTAGGGTAACTCCCTTGAAAAGTAGAAACATTCCAGGAGTCGTGGATCATTGGATTAGAGGTTTAAGGATGGTAAATGTCTTTTAGAGAGGTGTTAGTACACTTCCCCTCTCTAAATACACAGCGATGCGTAAAGGGGTATTTTAGTCATTACACTTGTAGGTCGAAGACTTTACTAACGCAACATTGTCATTGGGGTTAATATTTTCTTATAATGATATTAGAAAATATTTAAAATGCAAAATATAGCTATTTATATAATAGGGGTATTTTGGTCATTTTAATAGCCAAAGCGATATGTCTTTTGGTCCCCGAAATGATCTTTAAGTCATGAAAGATTTGTGTTAAGGAATTGGTCTTGATATTTATGATTTTTATTTTATTAATCTAATTTATTATTGGATTAGAATAAAATAAAAGATTCGATAGAGACTATTTATTTTATCTAATTTAATTGGTTAATTAATTATTCAAGGTCCAAGGCCCAAATTGAATAATTAGAAAATTAATTTGGATATAAATTAGATAAAAGGTATAAAATTTTATATTGGTCTATTTGTGCTTATTAATTATTTATTAGGTTGTTTAATAGAGTTCAGAAAATAAATAATTGAGATTTATTATTTATGGGTGTTCAAATTCAAGAATAAATAATTTTATTTGACCCAATGAATAAGATTAAGGGTAAAATAAAATTTTAAAAAAATAAAATTTAATTAATTAATTAAAATAAATTTAAAAAAAAAACAATACGGGATGGAACCCGTGCTGTTTCGCGTACAAGATAACAGAAAGTATAGAAGCTTTCTGTTTGCACATGGACGGATTACTCTCTCAGGGTGTGGAAATAAAATAGGAAATGAAGTTATGATTGTTTCATTATTTCATTGGGCAATCACAGAGAAAACCATATTGTTCATATAAGAGACCCAATTCACAGAAATGAGGGTCTTTGAAAATTTCACAAAGAAGAAAAACGTATTGCAAACCCACTTCTTTAAGCCTTCACCGGCTGTGCTACGAGCACCATTTCGGAAGATCAAAGGCTTCGCGTGAATGAAACGCAATAGACATTTACAAGGATTTGATCCAATAGCCTCAAGTATCCTTGTACAGACATCTACACTAATACGAAGAAGGCCATTCAATCACAGAGGTAAATTTTTCGTTTTCC
Source organism: Voacanga thouarsii (assembly GCA_026120185.1). NCBI lineage: Eukaryota > Viridiplantae > Streptophyta > Magnoliopsida > Gentianales > Apocynaceae > Voacanga > Voacanga thouarsii. The sequence goes on along the minus strand of JANUWF010001064.1, from coordinate 2,272,786 downwards.
TAGCATACTTTCATTTTGATGATTTTTGTCATTTTAAGCCTTCAATTGGTATCAGAGCCATGGTTTGGCAAATGTAGAAAGCATGCTAGGCTTAACTAAAATAAGAAAATATTTGTTTTGGTTGAAATCTGTAATCCTTCGTATTTAGTAGGATGGGTAGTTTCACTGTATATTTCGTGAATGGAAACGTAGAAACATTGTATTTTACTTACTTTCATAAATATCGTGTAAGCTCAGTGTTTTTAAGGGTATAGGTAGTTGTTTGGATGAGTTTTGATTGAAAATGGAAGAAAAAATCGAAACCAGTACACAGAAAAAATTCTGGAGAAGAAGGTACTGTGCAATCCAGGCGAGCCGAACCATCAGAGCCAAGCCGCCTGCGGATGTGAGAGGAGCTGTGAGTTGCGGCTCCAAGCCATGCACGGCTCAAACCGAGCGAGGAAGCTTGAAATCTGCAATTGCATTTTGCAATTGCAGAATTTTGCTATGTGGTTAACATTTTGACTGCGCAACAGGTGGGGCGCGGGCCGAGTCGTGGGCACCTGCCCAGATCCGGCCCATGGGTTCTCTCATGGGCCGTGATCCAATGTAGCCGGTGCACTGGATCCAACCTGAATAAAAAATATGTATATTTTTTGTTTCTAGTCTCATATCAGGCGAAATTATTTTTATTACAATAGTTAATATTCTTGGAATATTTTGCATAAAAATAATAGTAAAGAAAATTTTAGGATTAAATAAGACAATTAATTAATTAATGTGTTTAATTCTATTATTTGTACACTTAGGTTAAAAGAATAGAAAAGTATGAAAATGTTTACAATTTTCTAGCATGCTTATTTCTTTTTGTACCCTATGTGCGTGTTTTCTCAAAGACCAAAGTCTTTGGAAATTTTGATAAAGAAAAATATTTTTCTTAAATCAAATGGTTAATTCTAATTCGAACAAAAATTAATTCTTGGATATTTTCTCAAAGAATTTAGATATTTTTATGAATTAAAATAGAAAATCATTTTGATTGAATTTTAACAAGAAAATTTGTTTTTGTTAAATTAAACTTGAAATCAAAATCTCTCGAAAGTTTTATTGGAAAATTTTGAAATTATTAAGTTTATTAACTTACATAAAATTAATCCAAGAAAAAATTTCTCAAACGGTATAAACCTTGACATAGAAATTTTTATGGGTTTAGATATTTTATTTTGAGTTAAAAGAAAACTTAATTGAAATTTTCAAAATATAAATTTTTAAGAAAAGCCCCTATTTTAAAATATTAAGTGTGAGAGGGGTTCCAACGGCTCCACAACCTCCATCACAATCCTCATTAGAGATCGTGGGTCTCCTCGTGTCAACCTGGGAGTGAACCCGTATAGAATAAGAATACCACAAGGATCTAGAACTAATGGATAGATGAAATTAATAACCCGAGACACGTGTTATAATCGGCCAGCCCACGTTGGAGGTTATAGTACGAGAAATGTTCATAGGAAATGAGAAGAAACGGTCATTCCACAATGGAGTTATCTTCTAGATCATTACTTAGAAAGGAAATTAATTTGTGGTGGTTAATACACTAAGTTTAGAAACTGTTAATTTTTTCAAGAAGCTATGTTAGTTTTTTTGAGAGCCAAATCAATCTTTAGGGTTAACTATTATTAGATTTAATATGAGGATAAAGTCACAAATTATTTTATTTTTTCACAAACTAAATTTTCTTTTATTTTCAATTTTTTAGAAATGGTTAGTGGAGGTTCTTTTAGTCCTTTGGTCGTTATTCTCCATGAGAATAAGCTAATGGATTGAAAAAGGAATTTAGACATAATACTCACTATTGAGGAGTATAAGTATGTCCTCTTTGAAACCTACCCTGTTATCGGGAAGGGTTCCACCGATGAGGAGCGTGAGACTGAAAAAGCATGGAAGAAGTCCAATGAGATGGCTCGATGCTACATGTTGGCTATCATGTCTAATGTGCTTCAGTCAAAACATGAGCACATGACCACTGCATATGACATTAGCCAATCATTAGCCACGATATTTGCCTATAAGCCGGCCCACAAGGTAGAAAGCTCTTAGGACGATCATAACACTAAGATGACTGAGGGAGTATCAGTCAGGGAGTATATGCTCAAAATAATTACTGCTTTCGAGGAAGCGGAAGTCTTAGGGGCTATTATTGACCCCGAGAGTTAAGTGGACATGGTTCTTGAATCTCTGCCAGACTCTTTTACTCAGTTCAAATTGAACTACAACATGAACAAGTTAAACATAAGTTTAATTGAATTAATGAAAGAGCTCCAGATGGCGGAGAAAGTTATGAAGCCACAATTCAAATCTATGATTACTAGGACTTTTTCTTCCAAAACTGGACCCAAGCTCAGGAAGTTCAAAAAGAAGAAGGGAAATGCACCGGCCTAGCCCAAGAACCAGCCCAACAAGCCCAAAGGCAAATGCTTCAAGTGCGAGCAGAAAGGACATTAGAAAAATGAGTGTTCAGAATTTCAGGTCAAGAAAAACCCTACAGGTATTGTTCTCTATTTAGAGTCTATTTCAAAGATTGGATCAATTTCCACTTGGATTATTAATTTTGGTGCCACTGATCATATCTGTAACTCCTTGTAGGGGTTTAAGAAGATAAGAAGACTTCAAAAGGGTGAGCATGAACTACGAATAGGAAATGGAGCATGAAAATCAAATTCTATCTAAAATCAGGTACATATAAAATATCCTTTAATACAACTACTTTATTACAATCAAATACAACTACTTTATTGCAGTAGGAGAGTTGGATCTTGTATTTGATTGTAATAAAGTAGTTGTATTAAAGGATATTTTATATGTACCTGATTTTAGATAGAATTTGATTTCAGTTGCAAAGCTAATAAATCATAGATATTCTATTTCTTTCCATTCTAGCATTACTATCAGTAGAAATAAAGAAGTTTTATACATAGGGCACATGTATGGAAACTTATTTTTTTTAAATCCTACAAACAATCAAATAAATAACGCTCAATTTGAACCTCTAAGTAAGAAAAGAAAGACCAATATCAATGCTCATTTATTTGGCATTTAAGGTTGGGTTATATTAACTCAACCAGGATTCAGAGGTTAATCCATAATAGGGCCTTGGGCTCATTAAGATTAGAAAATTAGCATCAGTGTGAATCTCGCTTTATGAAAAAAATGACCAAAAGGTCGTTCACTCAAAAAGCTAATAGAGTCAATGAGATATTAGGTATTGTTCATACTGATATGTGTGATCTTTTGTCTACTCAAGCTAGAGGGAGTTTTGGATACTTCATCACTTTCACAGATAATTGTACAAGGTTTGGTTATGTCTACTAGATGAGGCGCAAGTCTGACTCTTTTGACAAGTTCAAAGAGTTTAAGGCTGAAGTGGAGCGTCGGACAGGTAAACTGATCAAAACCTTACGATCGGATTGTAGTGGAGAGTACTTCCTCGATAATGGTCTGCAAGCTTAAGAAGTCCATATATGGACTTAAGCAGGCATCTAAAACATGAAACATTCGTTTTGACGAAACTGTAAAGTCTTATGGTTTCATTTAAAATGAGGATGAACAATGCGTGTATAGAAAATTAGAAGGCATAAATGTGATTTTTCTTGTCCTATATGTGAATGACATTCTATTCATTGAGAATGATATAGGAGCATTGTCATCTACTAAGATTTGGCTGTCTAGTCAATTAAATATGAAGGATTTGGGAGAAGCCAGTAACATTCTCGGGATTAAGCTTCTTAGAAATAAAAAACAGAGAATGTTAGGATTATCCCAAGCAACATACATTGACAAGATGCTAACCAAGTTTAGCATAGACTCATGCAAGGGATTGCAAGGGAGCTCTAATCCCTTACAGACATGGGTTATTTTTTTATTCTAAGGACTGTCCTAAGTCTCAAGAGGAAAAACACAAGATGAGTAGAATTCCCTACGCTTCAATTGTGGGAAGTCTCATGTACGCCATGCTGTGTACTAGGTCAGATATTTGCTTTGTCGTAGGCTTAGTTAGTAGATATCAGTCAAATCTTGGGGATGTTCATTAGCAAGCTGTAAAGCATATTCTTAAGTAACTTAATAATACGAAAGATTATATGTTGGTTTATAGGGTTGACACTTCGTTCCTACTGGATACACAGACTCAGATTTTCAAGTAGATAAGGATGAGAGAAAATCCACTAGTGAATATATCTTCACCAATTATGGTAAATTGCGACAACTCTAGAGCAGTCTCGTAATCCAAAGAACACAGGAACCACAAGAAGAGGAAGCACATCCAGAGGAAATACCACCTTATTCGGGATTTCATTTAGAGAGGAGAAATTGTGGTGGAACAGATAGTCTCGGAGAACAACCTAGCAAATCACTTCACCAAGCCTTTAACTGAGAGAGTTTTCAAGAGACACTTAGACGCCATAGGGGTGGGCACCTACGAACTTTCTTAATCTTAGAGTGCAAGTGGGAGATTGGTGAAATATATATGCCCTCCAGACTAGTTTATCTAATTTAATTATCATTTATTAATAAAAAAATTTATTCTCATTTTTTTTTTGTAAATTTACATTTTATTTGTGCACGATTTTCGTTTGAAAATGACCCATTATGTTTGGGTCCTTTTCAATCTTAGACGCCATAGGGGTGGGCACCTATGAACTTTCTTAATCTTAGAGTGCAAGTGGGAGATTGGTGAAATATATATGCCCTCTAAACTAGTTTATCTAATTTAATTATCATTTATTAATAAAAAAATTTATTCTCAATTTTTTTTTTGTAAATTTACATTTTATTTGTGCACGATTTTCGTTTGAAAAGGACCCATTATGTTTGAGTAAGTGATCCATGTGAATGGTGGTCTTTCACAGTAAGGTATAGATTACGGGTTACTTAACAAATAAATGTTTGTTCTTAACCGATTGGTGAGAATGGGAATCTCATCATGTATAGGTTATTGTGTTATGAATTCTAAATGGGGAATGGCTTACTTTTAGCCATTGAGTAGTTCACTCACTTTATAGCATAAGCATATTTCGAATACGTAGAACAGAACCTGTAATAGTGATTTCTAAAAGTACTATTTAAAAGAAATCCAGACGATTACTGCTACAGTGTGGACTAATACTCTACCGCTTGAGTATGAGTTGGTGTTCTGACGAAACTAAAAGTATATACTTTGATATATTGTAGTTGAGGTTCTTTCGTAAAGTCGATATACTTGTATATTGGGTATATGTGATTAGTTAGTTAAGACAGACTTGTACAAGATAGCTTCTACGCTATATCATCCCTTATGACTATTCAAATGATCTAATTATCCAAGGCCCTAAGGAATATGACTTGGACGTTTACTTTAGGGTAACTCCCTTAAAAAGTGAAAATATTCCAGGAATCGTGGATTATTAGACTAGAGGTTTAAGGATGGTAGATGTCTTTTAGAGAGGTGTTAGTACACTTCCCCTCTCTAAATGCACGGCGATGTGTAGAGGAGTATTTTAGTCATTACACTTGTAGGTCGAAGACTTTGCTAACGCAGCATTGTCCTTGAGGTCAATATTTTCTTATGGTAATATTATGAAATATTTAAAATGCAAAATATAATTATTTATATAGTATGGGTATTTTGGTCATTTTAGTAGCCAAGGTGATGTGCCTTTTGGTCCCCGAAATGGCCCTTAAGTCATGAAAATTTTGGATTAAGGAATTAGTCTTGATATTTATGGGTTTTATTTATTAGTCTAATTTATTATTGGACTAGAATAAAATAAAATGTCAGAGAGAGTATTTATTTTATCTAATTTAATTGATTAATTAATTATTCAGGGCCCAAGGTCCAGATTGAATAATTAGAAAATTAGTTTGAATATAAACTAGATAAAAGGAATAAAATTTTATATTGGTCTATTTGTGCTTATTAATTATTTATTAGGTTGTTTAATAGAGTTCAGAAAATAAATAATTGAGATTTATTATTTATGGGTGTTCAAATCCAAGAATAAATAATTTTATTTGACCCAATGAATAAGATTAAGGGTAAAATAAAATTTTAAAAAAATAATATTTAATTAATTATTAATTAATTAATTAAAATAAAATTTAAAAAAAAACAATACGGGATGGAACCCGTGCTATTTCGCGTACAAGATAACAGAAAGTATAGAAGCTTTCTGTTTGCACACGGACGGATTACTCTCTCAGGGTGTGGAAATGAAATAGGAAATGAAGCTATGATTGTTTCATTATTTCATTGGGCAATCACAGAGAAAACCATATTGTTCATATAAGAGACCCAATACACAGAAACAAGGGTCTGTGAAAATTTCACAGAGAAGAAAAACGTATTGCAAACCCACTTCTTTAAGCCTTCACGGGCTGTGCTACGGGTACCATTTCGGAAGATCAAAGGTTTTGCGTGAATGAGACGTAGTAGACGTTTACAAGGACGTGATCTAATAACCTCAAGTATCCTTGTACAAATATCTACACCAGTGCGAAGAAGGCCATTCAATCACAGAGATAAATTTTTCGTTTTCCTAGCATGCTTTCATTTTGATGATTTTTGTCATTTTTAGCCTTCAGTAATACCTATCTCTCCTAAATACTTCCAAACCTCGATCGGCATACCATCCGATCCCATTGCTTTTTTTTGTCTCATCCTTTTAAGGGCATCTCGAACTTCATGCATCTGAATACGACGAATTCACTCACGGTTAATCTCTTCGTTCGAAATTGCCAGACTACCCACACTTAGGACTTGAACTTGACTCCCGTTAAATAACTTATCACAATAAGACTTCCATCTATCCTTTATTTCTTCTTCCTTAACCAAAACTCTGTGATTGTTGTCCTTTATACATTTCACCACACCGATATCTCTTGTCTTCTTCTCCCTATAATGCGCCAGTTTATATATATTCTTTTCCCCATCGTTGGTATTCAATTGTTCATATATATCCTTGAAAACTATGGATCTTGCTTTTCTAACTACTTCTTTAGCTTTTCTTCGCGACTTTATATTTTTCAAAATTCTTATCATTCCTGCACTTCTCTAAGTTTCTATAACACTCTCTTTTACTCTTTACGAATTTTTTCACTTCGTTGTTCCACCACGACACGTCCTTGTTTAGAGGTATTCTTCCTTTAGATTTACCAAGCACTTCCTTAGCTAATGTTCTAATATATTGCGCCATCTTTCTCCACATAGTATCTAAATCCGAATCCCTATCAGAAAACCAGTCATCCGTCTCAACTACCTTATAAACTCTTCTTCAAAAATAAATTTTAATATTGTTATTCTGATATAAAAATTAAAATTACAATGTTAATATTATTTAGTTATTTATTTTCATGCCAATAAAATATTTTTAAATTGTTAAAATAAATTAATTTATCTTAAATATAAAGTCAATAAAAACATACTAATTTAACTTTTACCTCAATTTTTTATTTATAAAGGAAACTTTTTTTTCCAAGAAAGCTTTTTAAATCTAAAAAGTCAACAAATAATTTCTAACTTCTTTAAGAAGTTTTACACTAAAAAAAAATTTAAAGACAACAAAAACAACAAAAGATTTCATTAAAATTAAAGCAAATCACACAGGTGGTTCTCCTATTCGAAATTCTCTGACTAGCTCATTCTCTTATATCATCTTAGTTCCATTTACTTTAGTATTTCTCTTCCTCAATTTGGCTTCTTTTAACCTTCCAAATCTTAATATATTTTGAACTTTTACTTATTCTTATAACTTGGGTTATTACTTGACTTGTACTTTGCAGTTTTCAACCATTAATTGTCATTTTTCAATGATAGTTTATTAATTTTTATAATAAATATTTATATAAATTTGGAATGAATTCTTTGATTTGTTTGTAGTTACCATCTATTGATTGTTACCTATTAATGTTAATTTATTAATTTTTGTGCTAGATTTTTACATAATCTTGTATTTTTTTTTTTTTTTGGAGGAAATAATCTTTTAGGTATATATAGGTAATTTATGTTTAGTAAAATATTTACAAAAATTATTGATTTATTTGTCTTAAACTTATATTATTAATATGTATTTTTTTATATATATCTAACTTAGATTAAGATTAATTTTATTTTTCTAAAATTTAAAAAATACAAATTTATATTGGTGAGTAAAAAAATATACTAAACAAATCAAACTAATAGAAAATAGGATAATGCATAGAAAAACTCGGATGAACTAACTAATTTTTAGAAAAAAATTGAGAATTTAAAATTTTTAATCATTTTGATTATTGGCATAAAAAGAAACAAATTGATATCATTAACTAACTATATATATACAGGTCTTGTGCAGTTCTTTATTTATAGACAAACAGAAAAGGGTTGACTCATTTTTTTTTTTTTTTTAAAAAAGATAATTATGAAAGTAGTATATTGCCCAAATCTTCAAGGCTTGAGAACCAAAGTTCTAATTATCAAACCCCACAAGTCTCCTCTTAATTCTTCTAATACTCTTAAAGAAGTTAATATTGCAGAACGTCATTTGTAATTGCGTAGACCAATATAAAAATGTTCATTTTATTTATTATTAGTATATTAATTATATAAATAATTTTTATGATTATTATAACACATTCACAAGATCCGCAAGTGACAGAATGTAAAAGTTCAGTTCTTTACCACACAAACCAGCTTACCAGGCCAATCCCACATCTGACGTAAATGACTTTTCTTCCTGCAACCTTCCCTATTCGAAAACGCCTGCCTGCAAGAACCAATTCACCATTTCAGATGCCACGAGGAAACAATTCAAGAAAACGTTTACGGATAGAAGATCAAACCTGATAAATCCACATGGGGGTGTTTCCGGTCAGGCTTGAAGGCACCAGTGGCAAAAAATGCAAATTCTTCTGGAGGATAGACTGTGATGAGTCCAAGATAAGGACCCTTCTTGTTCAGCGCCTTAATGATAGCTAAAGATTTCCAGTTTCCTAATGGAATGGCTTGAACAGAGAAAAACAATGATGAAATGGTGATTAGTGCTATCAGCAAACTTCCTGAGACCTGTTTTGCAGCAGCCATGACTTCTGTGATTCGGATAGATGAAGGTGGACCTCAGACTTCTACAAGAAAAAGTTGTGGTCACCGTTTCATATAAATAAATAAATAAATATATATATATATATATATATATATATATATATATATATATATATCGTGGGTTGAGTCCAAGATCATACAATCATTACTATAACACCCCATATGTCCATAGTTTAGTGAATTTTATCTTCGTAGAATGTCGTCCTGTTTGAACTCTCAAACAAGAAATCTTTATAACGGATTAATAAACTTAATACAGCGGAAACATACTATAAACTCAAAATAGAGAATTTATTAATAGGAAAATTTCATAATACATGGATTTCGAATCATTCATACAATATTCTAATACTCGTAATATATCATGGTGTTTATCTCTATTCCCTCACGCTTCTGTTGTGTATTTTGATCACCAACCTGTACCACAAAGCCTAAAAATATATAGAAAAATGTGTAAAACGTGTGAGTATTAAACACTCGGTGAGTCTTGTATATACTTGTGATTTTAAGATAAAACAAGTTTAATGGTATTTTCTCAACAATACAACTTGCAAACATATATGAGATCTCATAATTAACACATAACAAATATATACTTCGCATGGAGATTAATAGTTCCACTATCTTTCAAATTCACATCGCAACAATCCCCGAAAGGATAACATATCTCAAAATGAGAATACATTCAGTAGGACACACAATATCCTTGTGCATAAAATATTTATTTTCATATATTTCAAAAAATCACTTGCCAAAATGGTTTTATAAAATAGATGGGACTCATCTTGTTTCCTAGGTAATCCTCAAATCAGGTTTACTTACATCAATTATCAATAACACTACTTCTTAATCTCTATTCTTCTTATTCTTTCTCTTTTCTCCTTCTTCTTTCTCTTTATTATCCATTTCTCTCTTTCTTTCTTCTTTCCCAATTTTCCTCCTTTCTTTCTTTTCTCTTTCTTTTCTTCTTTCCCTTCCCTTCCTTTCTCTCTCCTTTCTTCTCCCTAAATTTCGTCCCCTCTCCTTTCTTGCTTCTCATCTTGTTCTTCTCCCTACTCCTTTATTTATAGGTGTTAAGAAATTTAGGTGAAAAGCCTTGCTTATGTCATGACTTATGTAAAATACTTAGATAAGAAACTTCAGTAAGAAGTTATGAAATATGATAGAGATACATAGAATGGTGATTCATCTTTTCTAGAAACCTTTACGGACACTTGGACAATGACTCACCAATTCTAGAAGCTTATGAAACATTTTAGAAACTTTTAGAGGCTTATAGTGTTGAGATGTATGCCCTCTTAGACTAGGTTTTTGTTGTAAAAAACGAATGTTTTAATAAAAAAATTTATTTTCAGAAATTGTTTGTGAATTTACAATTTTATTTGTGCACAATTACGTTTGGAAAAGACCCATTGTGTTTAAGTAAATGGTCCATGTGAATGGAGGTCTTTCATAGTAAGGTATGAATTACGGGTTACTTGACACATAAACATTCGTTCTTAACCGATTGATGAGAATGGAAATCTCATCATGTGTAGGTTATTATATTGTGAATTCTAAATGGGGAATAGCTTACCTTTAGCTAGTGAGTAGTCCACCCACTTCATGACATAAGCATATTTCAAATACGTAGAACAGGACCTATAGTAGTGGTTTCTGAAAGTACTATATGGTAGAAACCTAGACTACTATCGCTACAGCATGGATTAGTACTCTACGACTTGAGTATAAGTTGGTGGTCTGACGAAACTGGAAGCATATACTTTGAGATGCTATAGTTGATGTTCTATAGTAGGGCCAATATACTTGCATGTTGGGTATGTGTGACTAGTTAGTTAAGACAGACTTGTACAAGATAGTTTCTATATTATATCGCCATTTATGGTTGTTTGAATGATCTAAATATCTAGGGTCCTGGGAAACATGACTTGGATGTTTGCTTTAGGGTAGCTCCCTTGGAAAGAGGAAACAATCCAGGAAGTCGTGGATCATTGGACTAGAGGCTTAAAAATGATAGACGTCATTTAGAGAGGTGTTAGTACACTTCATCCTCTCTGAATGTACGACGATGTATAGAGGGGTATTTTAGTTATTACACCTGTAGGTCAGAGACTTTGCTAACGCAAAACTGTCATTGGGGTCAATATTTTCTTATGGTGATATTAGGAAATATTTAAAATGCAAAATACAGCTATTTATATGGCAAGGGTATTTTGGTCATTTTAGTAGCTAAGGCAGTGTGTCTTTTGGTCCCTAGTATAGACCATGAGTCCTAATTAAATACGGGCTAAGGAATGGATCTTAAATTAAATGAAATTTATTTTATTTAAGTAGCCTGATTTAATTATTGGGTTAGAATAAAATAAAGGTCCATGGAGATAAAATAAATAAAATTAGTTTAGTGGGTTAATTAATTATTCAGGGCTTTGACCCAATTTGAATAATTAAAGACTAACCTAGGACTAAACTAATATAGGCTTATTAATTGGACTAGTTTATTTGGGCTGAAAATTTAATTATTAATTGGGCCATTAGGTTGGTTCTAATTAGAATAATTAATTAAGCCCAAAAGGTTAAACTAAGAGTCCAATAACCCAGTCCAATTTAACATAGGGTTTTATTTAAGTTAAACAGGAGGATTGGAAATAACGTGGTTGTAGAACATACACTTTCTGATACGGCTTCTTCTATGTAGTTGTTCACCAAACGAATTTAGGCAGGTCATATATTGGAAGATCGAGAGCTTAGCGTTCACCTATATATAAAGACGGAGTAGGAGGCTTGCAGGAATCGCACCAGAAGCTTCCACCAGCGTACCTACCCCGGCGGCACACATTCCGGTCCAGTCAATTATTAGAACAAGGAAAGAGGTAATATTTTTTTAAAACCTCAGAACTTGTACAGAGCCTAATGGGTGCCGGCTAGGACTGCCGGAGCCGGCGCCGACTCTGCCCTAGAGTTCCCCTATCCTTTGTTTTTTTCAGTTTTTAATATTCGCTTCCGCTGCATGCCCTGTGTTTTTCGTTTCCTATGCCTTCATATAGAACATGGAACACGATAGAAATTATATCTCATCATGCCTACTTATCATATAATTAATAAAATAAGCCACCTCACCTTATCTTTAGTAAAGTTATGAGCCCTACACAATTAATATAAAGGTTAATTATCCAAATTAAAATTTTCTTCCTAATAATAATAATTATTATTATTATTGTTATTATTTATAGTAATAATAGTAAAACTAATATTACTTATATGTAATAGTAATAATATAATGTTAATAATAAAAATAATAGGTATAGTAATAGAATGATAATAGCTAATGATTGAGATTAATAATAGTATTTAAGATAATAATTATAATATTAAGAATTAATAATAAAATAGTTTTGATAAAAACAATAATAACATATTCTAAAAATGTAATTTTTTTTACCAAATATAATATATATATATATGGAATATATATATATATATAATAGATTATTTCTTAATAAAATATAATATTTCTCATAAAATATTAATTTTATAAATAATAGTTTTCTTATATAAGGAAAACATCTTTATAAAATTTAAGAAAATTCTCATATGATATTCAAAAGGTTTCAAAGGTAGTAAAATATTTCCTATCTTAAGGCTGCTCAAGGCACACCTAACCCCTCTTAAGTTGGCAAGCCGAGCTATGAAGCCCGATCCCATTTCCAACCCCACTTAAATTAGAAAATGACCGAGTCTCCAATTTAAGCGGAGAAATTGCCTTCTCTAGAAAATATTTATCTACTGTGGAAGAGTAAATACAATTTACTTCTATTATGTTTGATTGACATAAGAGGAAATAAATGGCAAATACTATCTCAATTTATATCTCAATATGTTCATATCTAGACTGATTGTTTTTCTAATGTAAAGAAAAAATTTACTTCTCGTTCATTTTTCCTTCCCATCCAAATAAAATAAATCACTTATATCCTCTATATCATATTCTCTCTAAATTTTCCTCTTTTTTACCCTAACCAAATATACTTTTGATTATAAAATAAAAATACTATATTATTCCTTCTTTAAAAATTGAAAACTAATTAATGTGGCGGTATAATGTAATACTATAATAAATAGGATAAAAATATAAGTAAAAAAAATAATATTAGACAGTTGTTTGTGTCTCCTGCGAGGATTGCATCCTGGAATATTGGAGGGTACTAACAAAGCCCTCAAATAACACCGTGTAAGGAGTCTTCTCTATACGCACTTTGTAGATGTAATAGGAATTTTGGAAACTAAACTATCAGATAATTCTTTGGACTGTATGTTGAGACACAAGTTTGATGGTTGAGAATACTATATCTGAATGAACACTACAACAAATCTGTCAATTTGTCATGGAAAAATCCTTAACTAAACTAAAATTTACCACAGATCTATGACGGAATGCTTTCCCAAGCAAATCCATGTCATTGAGCACTTTTTGCTACGAAACTCTACTTCTGTCGCAATTTACTACAGATCTACTAGTAACTTCAACATATGATAATTCATATTCAACTAGAAAATTTGTGACGAATTTGCTAGAGAATCATTCTACGTCTGCAATGAATATTTATTCTCATTTCCGTGGTAGACTATCACGGATTTACTATGGATAATTTATTTTCCAAATAAATCTATTTATTTTCAAAGTAGATTGTATCAATCACAAATTTGCTATAGATGAATTGTTTTCCAATTGTGTACGGATTAACTATTTTGCAATTGATTTTCGTGAATTGTCACAGATTTACTACGAATAAATTATTTTCCAATTATGTTCCATGACAAATCCATAACAGATTGTCACAGAATTACCACAAATTAATTATTTTCTATATGTTATTTTTATTTCGTAACAATTCCTTGGCAAACAACCACGAATGTGCTACAACAATTCTGCAGCTGATGGCAAGGGATTTGCCACTACTTTTAAGGATTTTTTTTTATTTTACATTTTTTGTCACAGATCCACTGCAAATTTACAATATCACCATTTTTAATTTGTAATCCCCTACTAATTGAAATACACACATAACCAAATACACAAAAACATCCATAAATTCTTAATAACCACAATTTCAATAACTAAAATATCCATAAATTCTTAATATCCAAATACAACATTAGTCACAAATTATAAAAATATCCAAAATAAAAATACAGATTCGTAGTAGTCGTAGTAAATCCCTAATTCAATTATCCACACCAGAAAAGATGAAAATATAATCTGACTATCAACAGCAGTAGAAGGGCATCACAATCATCAAAGTCGGATGGAATTTGGAGACTTGCACTCCAGGAAAAATGTCATTTTGCGACGAATTTTTTGCAACGGCTATAATACCGTCACTAATAGCGAAGATTTTCATTTAACTTGCGAGTTGACCAAAACCATCGCAAAATCGTCGCAATTTGCGACGGTTTTGCGATGGCTAAAGCACCCTCGCAATTTGCGAGGGTTTTGCGATGGCTGATTAAATTTAAAAAAATATTTTTAAAAAATTTTTTGAATGTCCATCGCAAAACCCTCGCAATTTGCAAGGGTTTTGCGATGGCCATTAAACCCTCGTAAATTGCGAGGGTTTTGTGACGGTCAATTATTTTTTTAAAAAAATATTTTAAAAAATTTTAAATATCTATCGCAAAGTCGTCGCAATTTGCAAGGATTTTGCGACGGCTAAAGCGCCCTCGCAAATTGCATGGGTTTTGCGATGGACATTATTTTTTAAACCCTCGCAATTTACGAAGGTTTTGCGACGACAGATTGTTTTTTAGAAAAATATTTTTTAAAAATTTAAATGTCCATAGCAAAGTCGTTGCAATTTGCGAAAATTTTGCAACGGCCTTTAAACCCTTGCAAATTGCAAGGTTTTGCAACGGCAAATTATTTTTTAAAAAATATTTTTAAAAAATATTTTTAAAAAATTTGAATGTTCATTGCAAAACCCTCACAATTTGCGAGGGTTTTTTGCAATGGTCGATTGTTTTTTAAAAAAAATTTAAATGTCCATCGCAAAGTCATCACAATTTGTGAGGGTTTTGCGACGATCTTTACACCCTCGCAAATTGCGAGGGTTTTTTGCAATGGTCAATTGTTTTTTAAAAAAAATTTAAATGTCCATCGCAAAGTCATCACAATTTGTGAGGGTTTTGCGACGATCTTTACGCCCTCGCAAATTGCGAGGGTTTTGCAACGGCCAATTATTTTTTAAAAAAATATTTTAAAATAAATTTTCGAATGTTCATCGCAAAGCCCTCACAAATTACGAGGGTTTTGCGATAGTCGATTATTTAAAATATATATATATTTAAAAAAAAATTGAATGTTCATCGCAAAGCCCTTGCAATTTGCGAGGGTTTTGAGACGGCCTATAAACCCTCGCAAATTGCGAGGATTTTGAGATGATTTTTTAAAATAAAATATTTGAATAAAATTTTTTTAAAGTCCGTCGCAAAATCCTCGCAAATTGCGAGAGTTTTGTGACAGCCGATTATTTTTAAAAAAAAGTTGAATGTCCATCGCAAAACTCTCGCAATTTGCGAGGGTTTTGTGACGGCCATTAAACCCTCACAAATTGCAAGGATTTTGCGACGGTCGATTGTTTTTTAAAAAAATATTTTAAAAAATTTAAGTGTCCATCGCAAAATCCTCGCAATTTGCGAGGGTTTTGCAACAGCCTTTAAGCCCTCGCAAATTGCGAGGGTTTTGCGATGGTCAATTATTTTTTAAAAAAATATTTTTTAAAAAAATTTTGAACATCCATCGCAAAGTCCTCACAATTTGCGAGGGTTTTGCGACGGCTTTGAAACCCTCGCAAATTGCGAAGATTTTGCAACGGTCAATTATTTTTAAAAAATATATTTTTAAAAAAATTGAATATCCATCTCAAAGCCCTCGCAATTTGCGAGGGTTTTGCAACGACATTTAAGCCCTCGCAAATTGCGAGGGTTTTACGACGGTCAAATATTTTTAATTAAAAAATATATAAATGAAAAATTTTTAGAAAATCTCAAAACCCTAATTCATCGCAAATTCGTCACTAATTGCGACGAATTTGCGAGGGTTTGCGACAAAATAGGGTTTTAATCTAAAATTTTTTAAATTTTATTTATGTGTTTGTGTGGTGGTGTATTTTGACAAATTTATTGAAATATTTTAAATAACATGTCTCAATTTGTGCATTTTATTATAATTTTATATATGTAATTATGTCATGTTATACACATAATGTATTGCATAAGTAAATATATATATAGTTAATTATATTATGCTATATACTTACTCTAATATATAAGTATATGTATACAATGTATATAAGTATCTATTTAGTTTAATATATATATATTATAACATGTAGGTATGTATATATATGTCTAATTTTTTTATCCATCACTTTGATTAAGTAGTGTATAAAGTAAAATAGATAAAGAAAAATAATTCAAATACTGTTATTATTGTTCATATCACAAAAAAATGGTGAAATTTATAATGTAACGATCAATTTATAATGTTTTTCGTTTCCTACATGTTAAAATATATTATACTATATAGTTATGTATATACATATGTCTAATTTTTTGATCTATTCATTTGGTCAAGTGGTGTATAAAGTAAAATATATAAAAAATAATAATTCAAATACTGTTATTATTGTTGAGATCACTAAAACAATAGTGACAATTATAATGTAGAGATCGGTTTGTAATGTTCTTCGTCTCTTACATGTTAATATATATTATACCATATAGTTATGTATATACATATGTCTAATTTTTTATCTATCCATTTGGTTAATTGGTGTATAAAGTAAAATATATAAAGGAAAATAATTCAAATACTATTATTATTGTTGAGATTACTAAAAAAATAGTGATAATTATAATGTAGAGATCGGTTTATAATATATATAGTTAATTCTATTATGTTATATACTTACTCTAATATATAAGTATATGTATATACTTATGTAGTATACAATGTATATACGTATCTCTTTAGTTTAATATATATATATATATATATATGTGTGTGTGTGTGTGTGTGTGTGTGTGTGTGTGTGTGTGTCTAATTTTTTTATTTATCACTTTGATTAAGTAATGTATAAAGTAAAATATATAAAAAAAATAATTCAAATACTATTATTATTGTTTAGATCACTAAAAAATTGATAAAAATTATAATGTAGAGATCAATTTGTAATGTTCTTCATCTCCTACATGTTAAAAATTAACTAGATTTAATTTTTTCGTCACAAATAGCGATGAAGTAGTTAAAAATTTTTAAAAAATTTAAAAATTTCCTGAAAATTTCCACTCCCTCCTCCTCCTGCTCCTTCTCCTTCTCCTTCTCCTTCTCCTTCTGCTACCCATTACCCCAGCGAGCTGCCCCCCGTCCGACTCTCGCCGCCCCCCCGCCCTCCCCGCCCCCTTCTCCCTTTCCCCTACCCCTTTCTCCTTTCCCCGCCGCCGCCCCCTCTCCACTCAGCGACCCCCCGCAACGCCCCCCTTCTCCCTTCCCCCCTCCGTCCCCCACCTCGCGAGCTGCCCCCGGCCGACTCCCACGACACCCCCTTGCCTCCGCCCCCTCTCCCCTTGGCGACCCCGCAGCGCCCCTCCCCCTTCTCCCTTCCCCCCAGCCTCCGCCCCCTCCCCCCTCGCCGACACCCACCGCCCCCCCCCCCCCACCACGCGAGCTGCCCCCATCCCCTGGGCAAGCCTACAATGGCTTCCGCCGCCGGTGGCTTCATTTACAAAGCACCGAGAGGAAAAAGCTTTGTGTTTGGGCCCGGCATGACTGATTCCGATCTTTCCGTGATTGCCACTGCATTTTCTTGCCTGAGGGTTCTCACTCTTCAAAATTGTAAAGGTTAATTTCCTGTTTTTTAGCTTTTACAAATGATTTAACATTTTGTTTAACTTCAAAGTTGCTGAGTTTGATGTGTTAATTTGGCTTTTTGATGAATGTGTTTCTATGGGCTTTGGATTTCAGTGAAATTGGGATTTTTGTGGTCAAATTTAAAATTTTAAAATTAGACTTCTGGCAGAATTAACTTAGTTTCTTACGGGAATTGATGGAGTGAATTGAAAGTCTAATATAATAAATAATGAAATTCTTATCCTTCAAACTAATTTTCCCGGGATTTCTACCTGATATCAAAGTGTCCCATAAACCAAATACTTAAAAAATCTTAAAGGTTTGTATGTCACTGGCAAACTTAGGGTCAATTTTATGAATGCTACTTAAGATAGTCACAAGAACAGCTAAATCTATCATGTCATGATTCAAGATAATGGAGGATAGAGCACCAAAGGAACAAAGATAATATTGATGAAAAGAATGGAAATTTCACTCAAACTTTGCACTCACTAGAATTCAAAAGACAATAGAAGCAAGTATACCTAAGTGGTTAGTTGCAAACTGCAGCTCTATTCCATCTTGTGAAAGTGTGAAAGGTGGCACCATAACTCCTACATTGTTACTTCCAGGAGAGGGAAAAAAGAAAAAAGAAAAAAACAGAGGCAAATGATTCAAATTTGAGAATTAAAGATGCAAACCGGGAAAAGAAAAAGCAAAAGGGAGTATGTGGAGTATTCTTCTGCACAACTAGGGATTCTATAAATAGCTATAGACAAGCAAAGAGTTTTCTGAAGAAGTTTCAACTAGTCTTCTTAATTAATATTATTAATTACAAATAATATAATCATAGATTATTTATTACATATTTAAATATTGGGACCAAGATATCATGGAACACTGGTATAGAATAATTATTGAATTGTATAGGTATCTTACATGAGAAGGTTGAGAGGAAGACCCAAGGAATTGTATTTTGATGCAAATGTCCTTATGGACGCCATACATCTATCTCTAATACATCACTTAATATTTTACCTTTATAATTTTGTTGGATGGTACAGGGAACAAGATTACTGGATAAGCTTCTTGAAAATGGACTGGATGTTGACCAGGTTGACAAGGTAAACATGTGTGTTTTTGGGGCTGAAATTTTGCTCAATTTATATTATAAATACTTTGAATTTTATAGTTGAGCAATCATCTAAACCAACTTGGTGAATAGGCCACTGCTCTACATCATGCAACTATTGGTAAAAAGAAGACTGTTATTAGTCATCTTCTACATGAGATTAATGAATTTTGCAATATGTTTGCATGAAGTGGACATCGTACTTATCATTTTTGGTTCACAGCATGGAAGAAGCAAAGAAGAACATGTATGCTTTCAGCACCATTCATCGGATTTAAGGGTGAGTAGCCCTACTATTATATATGTTTGAAGTAGAAAATTTTGGTTCAGTCACAATTTCATTTCATTTATGGGGATTGGCTGGAGTTTCCATGCTCCTAACATGATTGTTGATTACATTTTATGCTTTGTAGGATTGCTTGGAGTGATAAGTATATCAATGGAGAGATAATACTGTGCCAGTACCCCACTTATCATTGTAGTGTATTTTTCATTTTCCCTCCATTTCATATAAATTGCCTTAGTGTTGAATTCATATGTTAGATTTCCCGTGAGTAATGGGAGATTACTCTTCCTGGGTAATGGGTGATTACTCCTAGTTTTCTTTTGTTTTTTTTCCTATAAATGAATGATCTGTCTTTGTTGTTTGGAATCGCATTTTGATTGTCAAATTTTGAGGTGGCCTCGTGCCTAGAAAATGTCCAATTATAGGGGGGATTCTGTCAAAATTTTTTCAAAATCTGCCACTATTTACTTTTGAAAATTCTTAGATTTTTTGTAGAGATCTCGAATAGATTTTTAGCTTATTTGATTAGGTATCTCAGTGGCTGAGGCTGCAAGAACTAATTTTTATGTAAAGATTTTCTTGCTCGGATTTGTCACTCAGGTATGATGCATGTAAGCTTCTTGGTTCTGGAAATATGCCCTTGCAACATTAGTAAATTGTGTGGAATTAAATGATTTATTGTTTACTTTCCTGATTAATCCTTTTAATGGTTGTTTACTTTCTTTGCAGGTGGCAGACTTTTGGAAAGAGACTAATATCAATCCTTATTATTATTTGTTTCACATTTCAAATTCTTTTAATTTCTTTTATTCTAAATTCCATCATATACAATTTTTTTACACTAATTTTGTCTAATTGTTGGGAATTTCATCTCCTTCTATTTTTGCAGGAATCTTTTGTTTAGACTTGCACAGGCCGGAGGAAAAGGGATAGATAAAATATAAAGTTGCTATCTCTATGTCTGGTGGTATACAAATGTAATTGTTTTGGAATGATATTTGCGAGTATTGGCATTTTGTAATATATTCATACTTTGTAGTACTTTATATTATATTATGTTTCAGTATTTTAATTATATTTATTTGGACTTATTTTTAATTTTTTATATTATTTTTTGGATTATGAATATGGTTTTGGCATTTGTTTGTATGGTGTTTTAAAACTGATTTACAGGGAACTAATAATTTAAAATAAATATAAATATAATCTAGCAAAATTTTGGCAATTTGTGATGATTGAGTGAGGTCTAGAAAATTTCATCACAAACTGCGACGATTTTGCAACGGCGACGATAATCCTCGCAAATTGCGACTGTTTTGCGACGAATATTTTTGGTCAAATTTCAAAAATTTGCTACCGTTTTGCAACGAAACGCATTATCCTTCGCAAAATCTTCGCAAATTGCGACGGTTTTGCGAGGGTCATTGCAGAATCGTCGCTAATTGCGAGAGGCAAAACCCTCGCAAAACCGTCGCAAATTGCAAGGGTTTTGCGAGGGAAATATTAACCCTCCAAGTCGTGGCCCTCGCAAAACCCTCGCAATTTGCGACGATTTTGCGAGGGCCAAGTCCCTTGCAATTAGTGACGAGGCCCTCGCAATCAGCGACGATTTTGCAATGATCCTCGCAAAACCGTCGCAATTTGCGAGGATTTTGCAAGTGCTAATGCTTTTTGTCGCAAAATCGTAGCAAATTTTCGAAGTTTGACAAAAAATATTCGTCGCAAAATTGTCGCAAATTGTGACAAAATTTTTTTGCCCTCGCAAAACCGTTGCAAATAGCTACGGTTTCCCTTGGCCGTCACAAATAGCGACGGCATTTTTTACGACGGCCAAAACTGTCACAAAACCGTCGCAAATCCGGTTAGCGACGGTTTTTGGCCGTCGCAAATTTTGAATTTTCCTGTAGTGCTGCAAGTTAAAATACTAATCATCTCATATAATAATAGCATTCCCCATTACGTACCTGTACAAAAATATAAAACAGGAGCACGTCTAGAACCTCAAACTACATTGTGCAAAATCAAATAGCAGAAGTTAGTATGTGAGGATTAGCCAAGTATGGAACATATTTAAAGTACGAATGACACGAAGTTGTGCAAAAATGTCTACAATCTTTGATAAATATTCTGTGTATCCTCGCAGACAAGAAGCAGCAGCCCCCAATTGCTTGTACATGCACCTAGAGGAGGACGCATTTAGACATTTTGATTAATTTTTATGGAAGAGAAAGAAAAGAAAAGTAGGGAACAAAGTCATAGGATTCAGTTAAAAAATTCTAATTTAAATCAAGTATAGTGAGAAAGGTGACCAATCTTAATTTTTTTATATCTAATAATGCTTTTATTAGATACAAGAATATTAAAAAAGTCATAAGTTCAATGGTTTCTTATTAAAATATTAAAACTCGTTACATTATTTAAATCTTGTTATAAAATTAGGGTAGTGTTAGAATAAAATCTACACACTACACACTAAGAGAATTCTAACTATTCTTTGCACAAGAATTTCTCTTCAAACTTCTCTCTTTCTTTCTCTCACAATTCTTTCTCTAATCTTTCTTTCACTAATCTTTCTTTCACAAAATAATGGTGTCTTACAAGCTTAGAGAATAGCTCTATTTATAGAGCTCTAATTAGTGGATTACATCATGGCATACATCATCTTCCATTAATCTCAATTAGTGGTGTCTCCACTAAATGGTGGACATCCATAAAAATCTTCTATAATAATTCACATAAATCTATAATTAGTGGAGCCTCCACTAATTAATAAAGATTCCAATAATTCATAACACTCCCCCTTGGATGTCCATCCATTACATAAAGAATATGTCTCGTTAAAACCTTACTAGATAAAAACCCAGTGGAAAAAAAAATCTAGTGAAGGAAAAAGAGTACACTATTCTATATGTCTGTTTATTACTCCCCCTGATGAGATGATTCCTTTAAATCTTTAAACCGACGCATACCGATTTTATATCTCAACTTTTCAAATGTTACAGTCGGTAAAGTCTTCGTGAAAATATCTGCGAGGTTATCACATGACCGAATTTGTAGCACATCAATTTCATCTTTCTTCTGGAGTTCATGAGTAAAGAAGAATTTTGGTGAAATATGTTTTGTCCGATCTCCTTTAATATATCCTCCTCGTAATTGAGCTATGCATGCTGCATTGTCTTCATAAAGAGGAGTTGGAATACCTTTGATTGATGATAATCCACAACTTTCTCGGATATAATGAATCATGGATCTTAGCCATACACATTCTCGACTTGCTTCATGAATGGATATAATTTCAGCATGATTTGAAGAAGTAGCTGCTATAGATTGTTTCGTAGAACACCATGATACAGTAGTATTTCCACATGTAAATAGATAGCCCGTTTGAGAACGTGCTTTATGTGGATCAGATAAATAACCAGCATCTGCATAACCTATCAATGTTGGACTGGTTTTATTTGAATAAAATAATCCGAGATCAATTGTACCTTGGAGATATCGAAGGACTTGTTTAATTCCATTCCAATGTCGTCGTGTTGGAGAAGAACTAAATCTTGCTAATAAATTGACAGAAAAAACAATATCAGGTCTTGTATTATTAGCACGATACATCAATGCACCAATTGCACTGAGATATGGTACTTCAGGACCAAGGAGTTCTTCATCATTTTCTTGAGGTCGGAAAGAATCTTTATCCACATTTAATGATCGGATGATCATTGGAATACTCAATGGATGTGCTTTGTCCATGTAAAATCTTTTTAGCACTTTTGCTGTATATGTTGATTGATGAATAAATGTTCCACTCTCCAAATGTTCAATTTGTAAACCAAGGCAAAATTTGGTTTTACCAAAATCCTTGATTTCGAATTTTCTTTTTAAATAATCAATTGTTTCATGGAGCTCTTCAGGAGTTCCAGTAAGATTAATATCATCAACATATATAGCTAATACCATAAATTTAGAACCAGATTTCTTAATAAAAACACATGGACATACCTGGTCATTTTTAAATCCCGCTTTCAATAAATATTCACTAAGACGTGTGAACCACATGCGCCCAGATTGCTTCAGGCCATATAATGATTTCTGCAACTTGATGGAGTAATTTTCACGAGGATAATGTTTATATGCTTTAGGCATATGAAATCCTTCGGGGATTTTCATGTAAACATCATTTTCTAAATTTCCATACAAGTAAGCAGTGACAACATCTAATAGGCGTATATCTATCTTTTCATGTACTGCCAAACTGATAAGATATCGGAGTGTAATAGCATCAACAACAGGAGAATAAGTTTCATCATAGTCAATACCTGATCTTTGTGAAAAACCTTGGGCTACTAATCGCGCTTTATATCGAACGATTTCACTCTTTTCATTGCGCTTTCGCACAAATATCCATTTGTAGCCAACAGGTTTTACACCTTCTGGTGTTCGGATCTGCAGGTCCGAAGACTTCACGTTTTGTCAATGCATTTAACTCCGATTGAATCGCATCTTTCCATTGCAGCCAATCTTTTCTATGCCGACATTCATCAACTGATATTGGTTCAGGATTATCATTATCCTGTGTAACATCAAGAGATATATTGTATGCAAATATATTATCAATAACAGTTTCTATGCGAATGGAGGTCTTTCACAATAAGGTATGGATCATGGGTTATTTAAACACATAAACAGTTGTTCTTAACCGATTGATGAGAATGGGAATCTCATCATGTTTAGGTTATTATGCTATGAATTTCAAATGGAGAATGGCTTACCTTTAGCCAGTGAGTAGTCCACTCACTTCAGGACATAAGCGTATTTCGAATACGTAAAATAGGACTTGTAGTAGTAGTTTTTAAAAAGTACTATATGGTAGAAACCAGTCCACTCACTTCATGACATAAGCGCATTTCGAATACGTAGAATAGGACCTGTAGTAGTGGTTTTTAAAAAGTACTATATGGTAGAAACCTAGTCTACTACCGTTACAGCGTGGACTAGTACTCTATGACTTGAGTATGAGTTGGTGGTCTGGCGAAGCTGGAAGCATATGCTTTGATATACTATAGTTGAGGTTCTATCGGAGGGCCAATATACTTGTATATTGGGTATGTGTGACTAGTTAATTAAGACAGACTTGTATAAGATAGTTTCTATACTATATCGCCCCTTATGGTTGTCCGGATGATCTAAATATCCAGGGCCCTGGGAAACGTGACTTGGATGTTTGCTTTAGGGTCGCTCCCTTGGAAAGCAGAAACACTCCAGAAAGTCGTGGATCATTGGATTAGAGGCCTAAGGATGGTAGATGTCTTTAGAGATGTGTTAGTACACTTCTTCCTCTCTAAATGTATGGCGATGTGTAGAGGGGTATTTTAGTCATTTTCACTTGTAGGTCGAAGACTCTGCTAATGCAGTATTGCCCTTGGGATCAATATTTCTTTATGGTGATATTAGAAAATATTTAAAATGCAAAATACATCTATTTATATAGTAGGGGTATTTTGGTCATTTTAGTAGCCAAGGCGATGTGTCTTTTTAATCCTCGGAATAGCCCGTAAGTCCTAATTAATTTTTGAGTTGAGAAAATGATCTCAGTTGAGAGAGTTATATTTTATTCGGGAAATCTAATTTATTATTGGACTAGAATAAAATAAATGGAGAGAAATTTATTATTTGGTTTAATGGTTAATTAATTATTCAGGGCCTAGGTCCAGTTTGAATAATTTCTCAGGCCCTGAATAATTAAAAAATTAATCGAGACTTAAATTAGAGGAAAATAATTATTACTTAATTATTTATTGGGTTATTTATTTCATTAAATCCCAAGAAATAAATAATTATGTTATGAATTATTGGAATCTCCATTAATTAGTGGAGGCTCCACTAATTATGGATTTATGTGAATTATTAGAAGATTTTTATGGATGTCCACCATTTAGTGGAGACACCATTAATTGAAGATGATGTATGCCATGATGTATTTCACTAATTAGAGCTTTATAAATAGAGCTATTCTCTAAGCTTGTAATACACCATTATTTTGTGAAAGAAAGATTAGTGAAAGAAAGATTAGAGAAAGAATTGTGAGAGAAAGAAAGAGAGAAGTTTGAAGAGAAATTCTTGTGCAAAGAATAGTTAGAGTTTTCTTAGTGTGTAGTGTGTAGATTTTATTCTAACACTACCCTAATTTTATAATACGTTATCAGCACGAGTCTCTGCCGTTATTAAAGCCAGAAGACAGGTACGCGTTTATTGATCTCGCTAAATTCGAATTTGTAACCCTTAATATTTCTGAAAAAAAATTTTATATGTCATACAAAAATGCATCTAAATGCTAAAAAAAAAAGGAGATCCATATGTCATGTGGATAAAAAAAAAAAAAAAAAAAAAAGGAGATTTGACCACCTGAAGATGGTCGTACTACCCACTGCACGGTATGAATGGTTGCACCTGAAGTTGCAAGATTGTAAAACCGTGAACTCCGTGATGTATAAAACTACATCTTAGTTAAAAATTTTACGGAGAAAAAGTTACTGATGAAGTTATATTGGAGAAGACATTTTCCATTTTTCATGTTCTACAGTAACAATATCGATAAAAAGGGTATCCAAAATTGACAGCTTTAACATGAGTTATTATTGAGAAATCATGAAGCCAGATGAACTGGCTCAACAGCACTCCCAGAAGTGAATGTTGTTGGCTCCAGTAGAAGCCATCGTTATAGTCGTAGTTGTGGCAGTGGCCGTGGTTATGGTCATGGACACACTCGATATTTCCCTTATCACAGAGAAATACGGCCACCGAAGTGGAACAGAAAAGATAATAAGGGAAAAAGATATTTCCATTAATAATAAGCATCACATCTTTTATTCATAGCACTAGTGTTCATATGAACTTAATGATACATACTTATAGTTGCTCTTTTGTAATTGAGTGACAAATGTAAGATGAAGGTTTGTAATTGTTCTTTTTCAATATTTACATTAGAGGACGACAAACAATTAGTAATTATGGACTTCAACTCCTCTTTTTCGACATCCTCCTCCTTTTCTTTCCCTTTTGAGCGAGCATCGAGACTAGCGGCGAAGTAGCAGTAAAATTCTTGCGAAATGAGTCTTGAGATTTTATGATCTCCTTAAGTTTATTATATTTCTTATTATATTTGGCCTTGAAACATGCTTGTCTCAATTTACGTGTTTGGTCCTCTAGCTGCGTATTAGGACTTTCTTCCACCAAGCTTGTTTTTCACATTCCGATGTCGCAATGGCTTCTTGTAATTTCTTCTCGACCATATGTCCTCCTTCTTCTTTATTTTGCATATCCTGTAAATCGAAGTGATATCATCGGTTATTTACTTATAAATCTTTCATAGTTTCATACTTACAAATTATAAGTATGTATGAGAGAGAACACTGAACATTCTTGATTATGGTCTCCAAGCTCACCAATTTCTGTGAGGCCATCGACGAATTCCTAACTCCCTACATCTTTTCTTGAGACGGGTTATGCCAATATTCGGTTCTTTGGCTGCGCTTTTGATTGGTAGGTAAAAATCTTTGCGAAATTGTTTCTCTTGATAGTGTCCGGGAGTTATTGCCCTTCTTCTCTCTCTGCCTCTTAATCATCTTCTTCTCCCCAGGAATTTTATCTGCAATAATATCTTGAACTTCGATATTATGCATTTCATGAGTACTTACTCCGACTTCGTTGCCAAGACCACTCATTATTTCTCCTAGAAAAAGAAAATAATATCGATAAAGGTAATACCATTCAAAATCCATGTTTAAATGTATAATAACACTGGAAACATATTATGGCTTTGTTCAAAATCCATTAGAGAGTAGAAAGGATCATGCACAAGCATATCCTCATTCAAAGGAATAGCATCAAGAAGAACGAGTATCAAAAGCGATCTCTTGTAGAGGCGGATCAACTTGGTCCAAAGCGGTATGTTCAAAACTTCCACTGATTTACATCAAAAACAAACCAAAAGAGAGTTTAATTTCATTATCAAGCACACTAAAAACAAATGGAAGCCATCAAAGGTATCTCACACGAAATTAGGAGGAAGTGGTTGGTTTGGAAAGGAAAATATATCAAAATCTTCTGCGTTCGAATTAGACGAAGCGGTTGGTTTGAAAAGGAAAACATATCAAAATCTTACGTGTTCGAATTAGGCAAAAGCGGTTGGTTTGGAAATGAAAATACATCAACATCTGCTGCAGAAACTAAGTCAAAATTTGACCATGTCTCAAATGAATTACGAGTCTCCATATACTGCTTTGTGATTTTTGTTTTTGATGTTTACTAATGACTGATAAGCTGAGATATATATCGATACATATATATATATATATATATATATATATCGTATGAAGAAGAAGAAGAGGTAGATGGTAGGTAGAGGGTCGGAGGAGAAGAAAAGACAAGAGAGGAAGATGAAAAGTCGGTGCGGGAAGAGTGAAAAAAAAATAGATATTTTTCTTGGCATTTCCTGCTTGTCATCATTTTCTTATATTTATTTTCTTATTCTCTTATGAAATCATTATTCCCTAAATTAAGGGGAGAAACAGAAACGAGTACAAGAAAGATCGTGATTGGACAACATCATTAAATTATCTTGATCCGCATACAAGCGCATGTGAACTTGAAGTTCAAAAGATAATTCATTTGCAAAGCATTGCAAATCAAATGCCGAGACGCTTTTGTTGACTCTAGAAGAGTTACAAAATCGCATATTCCGACTATAAATGCTCCTATTCGAATTGAAGTTCCAGCGAGAACAAAATATTATACCTATAGGCTGCTGAGTCAAAAGCACGCCGGAAGCGTGGCCGACCTCTTGGTTCTAAAGATAAAAATCCTCGAAAGAAAAGAGGATTAAATGATCCGAGAAGATCATATTGAAGAAAAGAATGATAAAGACCAAGAGAGAGCGATGACAAAGAACCGAGAAGTTGATGAAAGTAACACTGAAATTTCTATCAATTATACCACTTCCGGTAGAAGTTGGAATCGGATAGAAAGCTGTTATTGATAATATATTTGCATACAATATATCTCTTGATGTTACACGGGATAATGATGATCCTGAACCAATATCGATTGATGAATGTCGGCATAGAAAAGATTGGCTGCAATGGAAAGATGCGATTCAATCGGAGTTAAATGCAACGGCAAAATGTGAAGTCTTCGGACTGCGGTCCGAACACCGGAAGGTATAAAACCTGTTGGCTACAAATGGATATTTGTGCGAAAGCGCAATGAAAAGAGTGAAATCGTTCGATATAAAGCGCGATTAGTAGCCCAAGGTTTTTCACAAAGACCAGGTATTGATTATGATGAAACTTATTCTTCTGTTGTTGATGCTATTACACTCCGATATCTTATCGGTTTGGCGAGTACATGAAAAGATAGATATGCGCCTATTAGATGTTGTCACTTTGCTTACTTGTATGGAAATTTAGAAAATGATGTTTACATGAAAATCCCGAAGGATTTCATATGCACGAAGCATATAAACATTATCCTCGTGAAAATTACTCCATCAAGTTGCGGAAATCATTATATGGCACTGAAGCAATGCAGGCGCATGTGATTCACACGTCTTAGTGAATATTTATTGAAAGCGGGATTTAAAAATGACCAGGTATGTCCATGCGTTTTTATTAAGAAATCTGGTTCTAAATTTGTGATATTAGCTATATATGTTGATGATATTAATCTTATTGGAACTCTGAAGAGCTCCAAGAAACAATTGATTATTTAAAAAGAGAATTCGAAATCAAGGATTTTGGTAAAACCAAATTTTGCCTTGGTTTACAAATTGAACATTTGGAGAGTGGAACATTTATTCATCAATCAACATATACGACAAAAGTGTTAAAAAGATTTTACATGGACAAAGCACATCCATTGAGTATTCCAATGATCGTCCGATCATTAAATGTGGATAAAGATCCTTTTCGACCTCAAGAAAATGATGAAGAACTCCTTGGTCCTGAAGTACCATATCTCGGTGCAATTGGTGCATTGATGTATCTTGCTAATAACACACGGCCTGATATTGCTTTCATCTGTCAATTTATTAGCAAGATTTAGTTCTTCACCAACACGACGACATTGGAATGGAATTAAACAA
Organism: Voacanga thouarsii; assembly: GCA_026120185.1. Taxonomy (NCBI): domain Eukaryota; kingdom Viridiplantae; phylum Streptophyta; class Magnoliopsida; order Gentianales; family Apocynaceae; genus Voacanga; species Voacanga thouarsii. The sequence continues at coordinate 2,243,258 of JANUWF010001064.1, read as the reverse complement.
GTCCTTCGATATATCCAAGGTACAATTGATCTCGGATTATTTTATTCAAATAAAACCAGTCCAACATTGATAGGTTATGCGAGATCTTTGGTTATTTATCCGATCCACATAAAGCACGTTCTCAAACGGGCTATCTATTTACATGTGGAAATACTTGCTATATCATGGCGTTCTACGAAACAATCTATAGCGACTACTTCTTCAAATCATCTTTGAAATTATAGCCATTCATGAAGCAAGTCGAGAATGTGTATGGCTAAGATCCATGATTCATTATATCCGAGAAAGTTGTGGATTATCATCAATCAAAGGTATTCCAACTCCTCTTTATAAAGACAATGCAGCTTGCATAGCTCAATTACGAGGAGGATATATTAAAGGAGATCGGACAAAACATATTTCACCAAAATTCTTCTTTACTCATGAACTCCATAAGAAAGGTGAAATTGATGTGCTACAAATTCGGTCATGTGATAACCTCGCGAGATATTTTCACGAAGACTTTACCGATCGCAACATTTGAAAAGTTGAGATATAAAATCGGTATGCGTCGGTTTAAAGATTTAAAGAAATCATCTCATCAGGGGGAGTAATAAATGGACATATAGAATAGTGTACTCTTTTTCCTTCACTAGATTTTTTTCCCACTTGGGTTTTTATCTAGTAAGGTTTTAACGAGGCATATTCTTTATGTATGGATGGACATCCAAGGGGGAGTGTTATGAATTATTGGAATCTCCATTAATTAGTGGAGGCTCCACTAATTATGGATTTATGTGAATTATTAGAAGATTTTTATGGATGTCCACCATTTAGTGGAGACACCATTAATTGAAGATGATGTATGCCATGATGTATTTCACTAATTAGAGCTCTATAAATAGAGCTATTCTCTAAGCTTGTAATACACCATCATTTTGTGAAAGAAAGATTAGTGAAAGAATTGTGAGAGAAAGAAAGAGAGAAGTTTGAAGAGAAATTCTTGTGCAAAGAATAGTTAGAGTTTTCTTAGTGTGTAGTGTGTAGATTTTATTCTAACACTACCCTAATTTTATAATAAATTAAACTTTAATTATTTTTTGGTTTATTTGGGTTCATTAATTATTTGTTGGGTTATTTATTTAATCCCAAGAAAAACAATTAATGTTTATTATTTTTGGGTTTTTTGGGTCCAAGAAAAATAATAAATATTATTTTGGCCCAATAACCTAGATCATAGGATTTTTCCGGACACAGTTTAGAAGAGTTTAGAGTGAAACCAAAATTTATTTTGTAAATAATATTCGGGTATTAAATCCCGGGAATATTATTTTGTTCAAAATAATTATTTTTAGTTTCATGACTCTTGGCTTTCTGTGTGGAAAAATAAAAGAAAAGAAAATGAAAATGAAAGGTCTCTCTCTCTCGTGACTGTTTCTCTCCTGGCTTTTGGCCTTCTCCACTGGTTTTTGTTTTTAACAGAAGAAAGCCAACATAGAGAATGGCTAGTGAGCTGGAAAAACAGCTGGTCATTTTTCCCTTCAACCCTTCGTTGCTCACCAAACAGAAATTAGGTGTGGTCATATTCCATGAGCCAGAAAGCCAAGCATGCACTGGAGTATTCATCTCCACCAGAGGAAGAATTCAAGAAAGCTGCACTGGAAGTTCATCCCAAGGATGATGAAGAAAGCTGTTTTCTGGCTTCAAGCAATGATCTTCAAAATTTTAAGGCTCCAACATGTATGTTTTTATCCCACCATACTGTGCCAATACTCTGTTTAATGTTTATGATTCTCCATTTTTGTCCACTAAAGCATGCTCTGTAAATTTTCAAATTCCTTCACGTGCATGTGGGATTTAGACCCTACGTAACAATTGATATTAGAGCCAAGTTCAGCTCGCTAGGTTACTAGTGCATGATCGATGGCGGCTGCTACCAGTGGTAAGATGACTGATCAGATGGCTATGTTGGAGGAACATGTTGCAGCCATTTTCAAGGCCTTGGGAGACCATGAACATGTGATGTTGTTTCCATTGTTGGCTAAACGACTTGAGCAAGTTGTGACCATTACTAGTCGTTTAGAGAATGTTGAGTCTCGAGTGAAGTCCCTGGAGGATACATGTGTATCTTGGGTAACAACCGTTTCAGAGGTAGATGCTACTGAAACGGAGATTGTAGACTTAAGACGAGCCGTGGCTAGGTTCGATGTTGTGCAAAAGGAACTTAGCCTACTCAAAAGGGACATGGCTCAATCTAACGGATTCATGGACCAAAGTAAGTCACGTGATAAAATTCCTGAACCTAAGTCTTTTTCTGGTGCTCACAGTGCAAAGGAGTTGGAGAACTTTTTGTGGGACGTTGAACAGTACTTTCATACAGTCCATGTTCCCATTAGGGAACAAGTCTTCTTTGCCAACATGTATCTATCGGGGGATGCAAAACTCTGGTGGTGAACTAGAGTCTTGGAGGTGTCCTTTCCATCTATTGAAATGTAGGATGCCTTCAAATGGGAGATGAAGAACCAGTTTTTCCCAACGAACACATCTTAGGTGGCCCGTGAAGCACTCAGGAAATTGAAGCATTCTGGCACCGTTCGTGAGTATATCAAGGAGTTCAACTCGTTATTGTTAGAATGTCGGAGGAAGATAAGCTGTTTAACTTCTTGGTCAGTTTACAACCTTGGGCACAGGCTGAACTTCGAAGGCTGGGTATACAGACCTTGCTGCAAGTCATCACAGCAATTGATCTACAAAATGACCCTATGCCTAGATGAAAAACAGAAGTCAGGATGGAAAAACAAGCACAAGAGGCCAAAGGACGGCAAATCCTTTAGCAGGAAGAAAAAGAATGTAGTCAAAACATCAACTAGTGAGACTGCCTATGATAAGGACCGTTCCTCTGTCGGAAAGTCCAAAGGAGGTGGATGTTTCATCTGTAGCGGACCTCATATGATGAAAAACTGTCCCAAGAGGGAAAAACTTAGTGCACTTCTTCTGGAAGAGAGTGATGGCAGGAAGGATGAAGTCCCCCAGGTGAATCCTAGACAGTTGCTGAACATCATCACTGTTGAAGAGGATAAGCCCCCAAAACGCTATGGGCTGATATATGTGCACGTGTGGGTGAATAGAGTTCCAGCCTTAGCCATGCTGGATACCGGTGTAACCCACAATTTTGTGACTGAATGAGAGATTAACTGGTTAAAGCTCAGTTTGAAACAGAGTCTCAGTAGGATGAAAGCTGTGAATTCGGGTTCCATGCCTGTACGTGGAGCAGTAAAGGTAACCTTTTCTGTTGGCCCTTGGAGAGATAATTGTAATCTGATAGTCGTCCTTCTTGATGATTTCAATTTAATATTTAGTATTGAATTTATGTTGGAAAATAAAGTGTTCGTGTCTCCATACTTGGGTGGATTTACCATTAGCGAAGGCCGGTGTCTTAGCTTCATTAATGCTGCATATGACCAAACCCTGCCCTTTGCAAAGAAAAGAGCTCTGTCGTCCTTGTAGGTGAAGGCTGGTTTGAGAAGAGGAGATGAAACCTATCTAGCTACTTTGGTGGAAGTGAAGCCAGATTAGACCCACAACATCCCTGATCAGATTGCTGATGTCTTGGAGGAATTCAAGGACATCATGCCAGCAGAGTTACCTAAGGAGCTTCCACCCAGACGTCCTACAGACCACCGGATTGAATTGGTGTCTAGTTCCCGTCCACCAACCCAAGCTCCTTACAGAATGTCTCCAACAGAGTTGGCTGAACTTCGTAAACAGTTGGATGAGTTGCTGGAAGGTAGGTTAATGAAGCCATCAAAGGCCCTATATGGTGCTCCTGCCTTGTTCCAGAAGAAGCCTGACAGTTCTCTTCAGTTCTGTGTAGACTATCGTGCCCTAAACAAGATAACTATTAAAAATAAATATCCTATCTCTAACACGTTTGACTTGTTTGATAGGCTTGTTCATGCCAGATACTACACACAGATTAATCTTCATTATGGATATTGGCAAGTCCGGATAGCTGAGGGAGACCAGGCCAAAACGACGGTGGTCACACGATATGGTCATTTGAATTTCTGGTTATGCCGCTTGGCTTAACTAATGGCCCAACTATATTCTGTAATTTGATGAATGATGTACTATATGATTTTCTAGATAAGTTTGTCGTTGTTTATCTAGATAATGTTGTAATCTACAGTGAGACTCTAGAGAACCATGTTGGTCATTTGAAACTTGCATTCTCTAGGTTGAGAGAGCATAAGTTGTATGTGAAAAAAGAGAAGAGTGTATTTTGTATGCAGGAAATCACTTTCCTTGGTCATGTAATCAGTCAATGGAAGGTGCTGATGGATAAACGGAAGGTAGCTGCTATTAAAGATTGGCAGGTTCCATCAAAGGCAGCTGAGTTGTGGTCGTTCCTTGGTTTAGCCAACTACTACCGTTAGTTTATCAAAGGCTATTCCAATATCGTTACCCTTTTGACCGACTTGCTGAAAAATGACCAACCGTAGGAATAGAATGTGGACCAGGATGGTGCATTCCAGATGCTGAAGGAAGCCGTTTCCTCATAACCGATCCTTAGGTTGCCTAATGTTTCCTTACCATTTGAATTGCATACAGATGCTTTTGACTGTGCTATTACTGGTGTGTTGGTACAGGACAAACACCCGGTTGCTTTTAAAAATTAAAAACTAAATGATGTTGAACAGAGGTACAACACTCATGAGAAAGAGATAACAACAGTCATCCATTATCTCTAAACGTGGAAACATTATATGTTAGGATCTAAGTTTACTGTTGTAACCGACAATGTTGCCAATACTTAATTCAAGTCCTAGAAGAAATTGACCCCGAAATAGGCACGTTGGCAAGAGTTTTTGGCATAGTTCAATTTTAAATGGGTGCATCGACCAAGACGTGGCAATGTTGTGGTAGACGCCCTGAGTGGCAAGATGGTGATTGAGTATGTTGCTGTCTTGAGTTTGTTGTTGTCTGACTTCGTTAAGGCGATTAAGACCCATGCCAAAGACGATGTTGGTTACCAACGACTACTGAAACAAGTGACCAATGGTTTAGTTCGTAGATATTAGGTCGAGGATGGACTACTGGTTGCTAAGAATCGCAGAGTTTATATCCCCAGTGGTGGTGGACTAAGATGGCCGTTGTTGAGGGAAACATATGATGCCCAGTAGGCTAACCATCTAGGCATGGAATGGACCCATGCCCTATTGTCCCGCAGATTTATTTTAGCCAAAGATGGAGGAAGACATTGAAGCCTATGTGCGATCTTGTCTAATTTTTCAGCAAGACAAGGTTGAACGAAGGAAGGAAGCTGGCCTATTACAGCCGCTACCGATTCCAAACAGATCGTGGCAGTTTGTGTCTATGGATTTCATAACGGGTTCTTCCTAGGTTAACGGAATGACAAGTATTTTTGTTGTGGTTGACAGGTTTTCGAAGTATGGTATCTTCGTCCCTGCCCTAGAACCATGTTTAGCTGACGTAGTTGCTGAATTATTTCTGAAAAATGTGGTGAAGTATTTCGGGATTCCAAAAGACATTATCAGTGATCGTGACCCTATGTTTATTGGACAATTTTGGACCTCATTACTCAACATGCTTGGTTCTGAACTCAAGTTCTTTACTATTGCTCACTTACAAATTGACAAATGATCAATGGCTTGTTGGAAGAGTATTTGAAGCACTACGTGACGACTAGTCAGAAGAATTGGGTCAATTTGCTAGACACGGCTCAATTCTGTTACAATTTTCATCAATCTTTTGCTACAGGAAAGAGTCCATTCGAGTTGGCTAACGGGCAGTAGCCCATAATGCCTCATAGCATTAATCGGTGCCCTGCTGCATACCAGCTTGCTTGAGCTAAGCAAGAGATGATTGAGGAAGCTAAGAACAGCTTAGCAATAGCCCAGTCTTTGATGAAGAAACATGCTAACATCGACGGAATGTGGAGTTCCAAGTTAGGGATTTTGTGATGTTAAAACTAACCTCGCAGATTTCGAAAAAGATTAACAGCAAGGAAGTGTATCATGGTCTGATTCCCAAATATGACGGTCCCTTTAAAATGCTAAAAAAGGTAGGACGGGAGGCTTACCGACTTAAGCTCCTAGATCAGTTAAGAATACACCCAACATTCTATGTGAGTGTTTTTAAGCCGTTTCATAAGGATAAGCTGAAGGTAGATAGACAATTGGTGAAATGAGCTCCTCCTACTATTAGAAAATAGTATAAGAAAAAGGTTGCCAAGGGATTACTTGGTTCAGTGGGAAGGTGATGTCTTGAACACTACATGGGAAAGGTCTGAACACTTATGGCAATTTGAGGACAAGATGCGGGAATATTAAAATGCACGGAATCCTCCCTTAACGAGGACATCAAGCTCTCAGGCGGGGAGAAGTCTATAAGGGGGAACAAAAATGAGCCGACGGGCGACCGTCGGTCCCTTGGTGCCTGGGGCGCCTGTGACTCCCCAAGGTATGGCATGTGCTGGGAGCGCCGTGCTGGGCTAGCAATGAGTTGCGATCAAGCTAGCCAAGTGAAACCAACATGGAACCGAGACGAAATCGAGACCCTTAAGACGGGATCGACGAGTTGGGACCGAAGGTTGGTGGACCAAGCCAAGGCCAAGTATTGCACAAGACGGAGTTGGGCACGAAAGCTGGTGTCTAGGCTAAGAGGCCGAACCAAGTCAGGCACGAAGGCTGGTGTTTAGGCTAAGTGGCTGAACTGAGCTGGCACACAAGCTGGTGCTAAGACCGCACGAATAGAACATGGGTTGGTGCCCAGATGACTAAGATGAACCTAGACGACTTCTGTGACTGTGGGAATGTCATGGGCAGTTGGCATGACGGTTATGGTAGTTCCATTTAATGGTCCAGACTTCAATGGGAAGCTTGCAAGACGATTGGCTCAATCCTTAGTAGGCAGTTATCTCGGTTGCGTATTTGTAAACCTTCTGGGCATGTTGCCAAAGGTGTTGAGAGTTTTGAGAACGATGGGTACGTGGGTTTACTCATTATAATAGCCAGAGATAAGGAGTAGGTATAAGGCTCTGGTCTTGGTTTGTGTATTCACGTTCCTTGTAACGTTCTTGTTAATAGTAAAACAAGGTTGGGCAAATTGCCCGTAAACATTGTGTCCCTTTACTTTCTGTGTGTTGCTTAAAACTAAATACTAAAAATGAAACGAAAAGCTGACTAACCGAGGGTGTTTGGTTAGGTCGTGCATGTGGGATTTAGACCTTGCATAATAGTTGGTATCAGAGCCAGGAATGTTCAAAGGCAACGTTGAAAGTGAAGTCGCTAGCAGCAGCCACAACTGAAACCACGACGAGCTGGGATCAAGGACAACTCTGAAACCAACTGTTACGCAAGGTCTAAATCCCACACGTACGGCCTAACCAAGCACCCTCGATTAGTCAGCCTTTCGTTTCGTTTTTAGTACTTAATTTTAAGCAACACACAGAAAGTAAAGGGACACAATATTTGTGGTTTCAGTGGCGACTACTGCCAGTGGCTTCACTTTCAACATTGCCTTTGAACGTTCCTGGCTCTGATACCAACTGTTACATAGGGTCTAAATCTCACACGCACGACTTAACCAAGCACCCTCGGTTAGTCAGCCTTTCGTTTCGTTTTTAGTACTTAGTTTTAAGCAACACACAGAAAGTAAAGGGACACAATGTTTATAGGCAATTTTCCCAACTTTACTTTACTATTAACAAGAACGTTACAAGGAATGTAAACACACAAGCCAAGACCAGAGCCTTATACCTACTCCCCATCTTTGGCTATTACAATGAGTAAACCCACATACCCAGCATTTCCCAAAACTCTCAACACCCCCGGCAACATACCCAAAAGGTTTACAAATAGGCAACTGAGCTAACCGCCTACTAGGGATTGAGCCAATCGTCTTACAAGCTTCCCACTGAAGTCTGGACAACTAAACAAAACTGTCATAACCATCGTGCCCAACTGCCCATGACGTCCCCACAGTTACAGAAGTCGTCTAGGTTCATCTTAGCCATCTGGGCACCCGCCCATGTTCCAACCGTACGGTCTTAGCACCAGCCCGCGTGCCAGCTCTGTTCGACCACTTAGCCTAAACACCACTCTTCGTGCCCGACTTGGTTCAGCCTCTTAGCCTAGACACCAGCCTTCGTGTCTAACTCCATCTCGTGCAATACTTGGCCTCGGCTCGGTCCACCAGCCTTCAGCCCTAGCTCGTCGGTCCCGCCTCAAGGGTCTCGGTTCCATCTCGGTTTCACTTGGCTAGCTTGATCCCAACTCGTTGCTAGCCCAGCACGGCTCTTCTAGCACACGCCATGCCTTAAAGAGTCATAGGGCAATACTTGGCCTCAGCTTGGTCCACCAGCCTTCAGGCCCAACTCGTCGGTCCCGTCTCAAGGGTCTCGGTTCCGTCTCGTGCAATACTTGGCCTCAGCTAGGTCCACCAACCTTCAGCCCTAGCTCGTCAGTCCCGTCTCGAAGGTCTCGGTCCCATCTTGGTTTCACTTGGCTAGCTTAATCCTAGCTCGTTGCTAGCCCAGCACGGCGCTCTTAGCACACGCCATGCTTTAGGGAGTCATGGGCGCCCCCACTGCCAAGGGGTCGACAGTCGCCCATCGACTCATTTTTGTTTAGGGGTACCCATTACTGTTGGCAGAGTCCGAGTCAGTTTTTACAAGCTGTTGGTCGATAAACTAAATGGGATGATTGAAAAATGGGTAGCAAATTCCTTATCATACGCTAGGCGACTTGAGTTAGTTCACTTGGTACTTTAAGGCATGGTGTGTTTTTGGATGTCCATATTCTCTATCGTAGGAGTAGTTCTTTCGCAAATAAATAGATTGGCTTGGAAGTTTCTCTAGAACGGAAAGTAACCGATTGTAATATGGAATGATTTGTGCTTGCGAAAATTGAGGGAGAGGGCTCGACTTAAAGGAACCAAGATTGTGGAACATGGCCTTATTGGCTAAAACATTGTGGAATATTATTCATGAAGACAAACGAACCCTTTGGGTGCAATAGGTAAATCATTACTGTCTTTTTGGGAATTCTATATGAACAATAGCATGCAATCAGAGATGCTCGCCTCTTTTTAGAAGGCTTTTGCAAATTCAAGATTGACTGATAACCGATGCTAGCTTGCCACAACAGGCTACAGCCTTGCTTGATCATTGGGGACTATGGAGTGGCGAACTCAATTTTTTCTGGGGAGCAAAGTCGAGGGTACTGTCACAGGTCATTTTTTCCAAAACTGACTAACCGTGATGCCTGTGACTTGGCTAGGCCCAAGCTAACGTCACACCGGCCTCTTCCAAACTCGTTTGGATACTTCAAAATGAGTTTAGGTAGTTACATAGTGAATCACAATGAAAATGGCAATGAACGATATGAAAACGACAGAAAACGGCACAATAACGAAAGTTAACCGGCACCCGATTGCATGAAAGTAGTCATTTCATTGAATTAAAAGTGAGTACAAAGTATATACAACAAGTATTGATGAGGGGAAACACCAATGTTCACAACCAACTTAGTTCACATTTACCCAATCTCGATTTTCTTTTTCCCCTATAATAGACATGGTAAATTTTTTCCAAGTTCCAAGAGTAGATATCGTTTTTCCAATGAAGTGGGAAAAGTTTGTCGATTTTCTCTAAACCTAAATACAAAGAATCTAACTATGAAAATTTACATGCATGGCCTTCAAAGCCTTAGGAAAATTACAAAACATAACAAAACCTATCTACATATTTACACAAGAAAACGGAGGGGCCGACAGTTCTGGCCGTCGGCTACTGCTGAGCGCGCGCATGGCACAGGTTGGAACTGGGCACGGGACACGGTCTCGCTCTGGGTGTGCGGACGCACGGTACGGTCTCGCTCTGACTCTCGATGCACGACACTATCTCGATCTGGCACTGGGTGTGCCGGTATCGTGCACGACGAGCTGGCCCGGTCTTTGGTCGTCCCATGTCGTCTTTCATCCTCCGTCTTAGACCTTCGGTTAGTAAAACTCGGGTGTCCTTAAACATGTTTAGGATATTCTTGACAAGATCCCAGATGTTTCTAGATATATTCGGTCTAACTATAGGAGGTGACCAAATACGTTTAGGAACATTCAATCCTTTCGATTTTCTAAACACATCCGAAGATACAAGAGCGTCCTAGTGGTGCATTGATATTTAGATTAAGCGTGAGCAAGACCTTGCCCACACAATCAGACCGTCATAGATCGGCTTGTGACAGTACCCTAGGGGAACGTGTTCACCCCAAAGCATTTGTCCTATGGTTGGCGGTCAAACAAAAACTAAGGACTAAGGATAGCTTGTCGTTTCTTACAAAGGATCCATTGTGTCTACTTTGTCGAACATTGCCAGAGACAGCGAAATGCACTATCATAGCTACGGTATGGGATGATATTAAAAGATCGGCTAGACTATTTGCCGCATGTTAACTATATAGCCAACTCGGTCAAATGGTTGAAAAACGAAGTGAAAAGGACAGTGTGGATGGCAAAACTGAAATGCTTTGCCTTAGCATCCACTGTTTATATGATTTGGCATCCACATAATAGCTAGGAGTGTTTGAGAATGCATTTTCAAACTCGAAGGACATCATTCACAAAGTCAAAATTTATATATACACGGCACTCTTTATTTTATATTTTAATATTTTAATTCTATTTGAATTCAATAGATGTATATTTAATATTATATATACGTAATTGAACTAATTAATAGGATACTTATATAATATTCATTTTTTTGTCAATATAAATTTATATTTTGATCAAAATAATAATAATAATTTTAAATTTTTAAAACAAACATGTATCTTTGAACAAAAAAGGATAATTATTTCAAAATAAAAGTAGTATAGGAGCAACAATAAAGGGCACGACTCTATGTTCAAATGAATAATTCTCTTAACGGCAGCTGCAAACTACTCTTGGGATGAACATTATTGTTGTTACAGGAACAATGGCTAGCTGCCTCCTGAAAATGTCTGGATAAATCGAACAACAGCTTTGGCTTCATTTGTGGCTGCAAGAGGTCCAAATAGTGTGACGGAATTGTTTCCGCTTTGTGCTCCGGCCAAGTCTGATAACCCTCGGATGACAAGTATGGGGAACCCATTTGACAAGCTTGTCTGCAAGGCAAAAACATGGCCCTTAGTTTTCATACTAAAGGTAGAAGTAATTCCCAATGAAATCGTTGACAGAGGATAAAGGCAGAAGTAATTGGTGAATTGTTTTCCTGCTTACGGTGTTGAACTTGAGGTGAATTGCTTGTCAACAGCTTGATTCATAGCCACCCACAAGTACCCCCTCCCCCCAACGCCTCTTTTAGGGTGGTGCAACTACTGAGCTAAGAATGATACAGAAGTGGAAGAAACTTACCATGACAACAGCTGCACTCTCCATATCAGTTGATGAAACATGGAACGTTGAGAACAGGAAATTCCTATATGCTGCATTGTCAATGGAAGAGTCAGAAGTGGTGCCATTGAGTCCAAGAACTACCCCTGGTTTTTCAGGAAGGCACAAGCTCGAGTTCACACATTGTTGCAGCTCCAATCCCTGTATTTTTTAACACTTAACAAGTTAGATCCAATAGAGTATCATGCCAAGAAACCGAAAAGATCTTCTTGTTACTTCTTACCTCCAAATTGGAGGCTGATTCAAACCAAGTTTTGGTTATTGGAAACCAGATAGTTCTTTGAGGAGTATTAGGCGTTCCTGACAAAGAATAGAATTGCTCAGTGCTATATCCAATGAGACCCAGCCGGTTGTATCCTCCTTCTGGCACATTGTAGTTTCCGACGTCTAGTTCCGCAACATCAGTTGAGGGTATTGTTGCATTGGGTTTCTGCAAGAATAGATGAAAATATGTTAAATACAATTGAGGAAAGAAGAATACATTCATCTATCTGCAGTTTTAGAGCAAGAAATTTAGATTTTGTACCAGCCAATCCCATAACCCTGTTTGAGCAAAGCGCTTTGGGATGAGGACATCTCCAATAGACAGGGAACTGTTCAAGTTGCCGGAAATTCCAAAGTGCACTATTCCAACCATGTCAAAGACATCCAACATTTGTTGTGTTGCTGCTGCAGCATTGACCTGAAACCAGAAGAATGTTATTTGTCAAATATTGATATTCACTTTCTCATGGCTTCTCCTAAACAGAATGAACAGGAGGTAAAAACTTAAGATCTTCACCACAAAAACCAGAATAAACTTGTAGCATACCAGTCCCACCCCACATCTGACATAAATGACTTTTTTTCCTTCGACTTTTCCTATTCGAAAACGCCTGCCTGCAAGAACCAATCCACCATTTCAGATACCAGAAGGAAATAATTCAAGAAAATGTTTTACGGATAGAGGATCAAACCTGACAAATCCACATAGGGGCGTTTCCTGTCGGGCTTGAAGGCACTAGTGGCAAAAAATGCATCTTCTTCTGGAGGATAAACTGTAATGAGTCCAAGATAAGGACCCTTCCGGTTTAGCTCCTTAATGATGGCTAAAGATTTACAGTTTACTAATGGAGTGGCTAGAACAAAGAAAAACAATGATGAAATAGTAATTAGTGCTATCGGCAAACTTCCTGAGACCTGTTTTGCCGCAGCCATTACTTCTGTGGTTCTAATATATCAAGGTGGACCTTAGAGTTCAAGAAAAAGTTGCGGTCATCGTTTCATATTAATATGGCTAAATCTTTCAACCGGTATGGAGTTGTTGGCCTTACTGTTTCATGGGGGCAAGAATATGATATTGTTCGCCAGACAACGTGGATTTCATTGAATGATTTTTAAGTTTATCAATCAGATTTCAAGTGATTCTTGTCTGGTTTCGTCTCTTAGTTGATTTGTCGTGATCAAATTGTAAATAGTATTTCCAGATTTCTGATGCAGATTTTCCAGAAATGAATTCAGAGAAACAAACTTACTACTACTTTATTTTTACAATATATATCATTTTAAATTTATACACAGAAATTAATGGTCTATAAATTTCATATAATTTTAAAATTAAATTTTTAAAAACACATCTAATTAAATCTTTATCTATTTTAGTAATTAGAGAAAGTTTAGTCATAATTAATAAAAAGAAAGAGATTATAAGGGATGATAAAATTAGAAAAAAGTAATAATTTTTTATAAAATTTTATAAAACGACCTATATTATGAAAAAACTTTTCAAATTTAAAACGACTTATTTGTTTCACAATATAAGTCATTTTAAAATTTTATATAGGAATTAAGGATCCATAAATTCCAAACAATTTTAAAACTAAACTTACAAAAACACTCCTAATTAACTCTTTATCTATTATAATTGGGTCATAATTAGTAAAAAAAGAGATTGTAAGAAATGATAGAGAGGAAAAAAAAAATAATTTTTTATAAAACTTTGTAAACCGATTTATATTGTGAAACGGAGGCAATAACAATTACTGAAATCTAAACATATTTTCTGAAAACAGAACACCGCCTGAATGAAAAAGAAACTTTCATGAATACTACTACATTCGTTTCACACTATAAGTCGTTTCCAACTTATGCACAGGAATTAAGGATCTATATATTCTAAATAATTTTAAAATTAAATTTCTAAAAAAATCTCTAACTAAGTCTTTATCTACTTTGGTAATTGAAAAGAATTGGATCATAATTAGTGAAAAAAGAGAGATGGTAGGGAGGGATATATAGAAATGAAAAAAATTAATAAATTTTTATAAAATTTTATAAAACGATTTATATTATAAAAAAATTAAATTTAAAACAAATTATATTATGGGACACACGTAGCAGTCTATAAATTTACGAAGAAATACAACTAATGAAGCTTATATAAAAGCCAACCAAAGTCTGTAGAAACTTCAACCCACGTGGCAAACTTATCGTTTGACAACGGATAAGTATTTACAATAAATAGAGTGGGAAAAGAAAATGGTGCTCTATCATTCTAAAAATTATGTCAATTAATAACAAGATACACAGGTTAAAAAATTATTAAAATTTATATAATTATAATAAAAAATAATTATTATATTCTAAATGAAAGTAATCTTTCATTAATTATTCTTCTTTATATATTTATTAATAATTTATTAAGAACACCTATATTTTTAATTGAAAGGAAGTTAAATTAGAAATATAAATAATATATTTATTTTTAATTTGTGAAATTGATAAATATTATACAATAAATATAGAAATTTTTGTGAAGATTTTTAAGACGGATAGAATAATAACTTAAAATAAAAAAAGTAGTTATCTCTAATCCCTCGAGTCGCGCAAACAACTTCAGATACTTTTCCAATTTCCTCCTCCGCTCTTTCCTCCATTATTAAAAAGTTGTCATGTATATCTTTATTCTTTTTTTCTGTTCCAAGTAGAACCTGTTATTATTATTATTAACAGCCAAGGTTGGAGAAAGTCTCTATGTGTTTGAAATGAAGTTGTGAAGGAGAGTGTTAAATAATAATAATAATAATAATAATAATAATAATAATAATAATAATAATAATAATAATAATAATAATACTACTTTTTACTTGGAAGGAAAAAAAAGAATAAAATAAGAATAAAAAGACACTTAGCGACTTCTTGAAAGTGAAAGAGAGAACATAAAAAATGTTTACGGGAGAATCCAAAGTGTCCGCCAACTTGGCACTCTGCGGATTGCTGACTGTCTTCCCTGCATGTTCTGATTGAGCTACCAATCGACCATGCCCAAAATCTGATAAATTGTTGGAGAGATATAGATATAGATATGGTTGATAATTATGTCAATGAAGCAGTTCTTGTAGGACTTCTTCAAACGGGGCATGCCTGTTCCCAGAATATTGGTTGATTAGGTACTTAGATGCCAGGGAAGAAGCCATCTTCTCAATATGCTCACCTCCATAGTCTGTCTAACATTCAAGATCCACAGAAGGGAGATCCTTTTCTCCGACTTATGGTTTTTGGAAAAAAGTGCCGAGGCTTGAATTTCTAAAATCCTAGACTACCGAGTAGCTTTCCATCATTGACTAGAACGCTAGTTGGCTGGTCGAAATATATAAACTAAGCACGTGTTGCGTGTCCTTGAGGATCCGGAAAAAGGAAAAAGCGAACAGGTTGGCTTCGACTTGTTTTTGTCCCGTCATGATTTGGCCTTCCCAGAGATTGCTCTAATGCTCCAGAAGTCATAAGAAATTGATAGTAAACGGACTCAAGGCTACAACATGTTAGTTTCAGATTGGAAAAATCTAACTGTGGAGTACTTAATAATACTCAAGCTATACTTACTAAAGATTACAATTTAGAAATATTTAGATCACTTCATTTTCTTTACTAATTCACACAATAATTTATTTTAAAAAATTATACTATTCTCGAATTTTTGGACTGTCTTATATATAAGTTAACTAGTCTTCTATTAGAGAGGGTCGTTTGTCCAGGTCTAAATCAGACCTTTTCATATTGTAGGGCTCCCATGCAATGAAACCAGAGAAAAAGTCCATTGGCGAATTAACAAATGCTTGTAATTTATAAAAGCTTCAATAGAGAGAGAGGCAGCAGCAGGTCCCAATTATTGATAGAGCAACAATGAGAGCATGCGTGTGTGCTCTAAGCATCATGAGTGATAATCAGGGGGGGAAAAAAGAGTAAGGTCTATCATTGAATCCCAGTAAAACTAACTCAATCAGTCTTTGAAAAAGGCGGACAAGGGAACTCCATCAATTCAACTTAAGAACAACTTAATTAATTCCACAAGAGAAAATAACATTTTACACAATTCTTTTCTGGGCTGTTAAATTTCTGTTGATACAGAGACCACATATGGATATGGTGCTGCTTTCTTCATTTTCAAATATGGCAGTGGGCTTCCGAGAAATTATGCAAGCAAGTATTTTATACAGATCAAAACGGCACTTTTTTGCTGCTTTCATACAACTTTCAGAGCTAGAAGGAAAAGGAACATTTGGATGTGGAAGTTTGGAGCGGAAGAGAGCCAATTCTGTAACTTTGAATCACTTTCTTAAATAAAAGTAAAAATTCCTCAGGAGCATCCTTAATGTTTTTGGATCCCCAAGTACCTCTACAATATAATATTGTTACATCAAAAGAATATGTTGCAAAATCATAAACAGAATTCACCGGTTTTGAAGGGCCTCAATTGCCTTTTTCCATTGTAAAGCTCTTTGTTTTGCATCCTCAAATGACATCACTTTCTTCGGCTGTATCAGCAGCAAACACAGGCATCATAAACGGTTAATAGATTTGGTTCCTACTGCAAAAGCAGAAAATACAATTTGCTTGCATTCTCATCCATCATTCAACAATCATTGCTTAAACACATTGTAACAAATCATCCTAGTTAGAAAGAAAGCGAACTGGCACATATATATGTATATAGGACTTTGCATTTATAGAATGAAAATGTCCCACATTATATATATGTTTTAACTTCAGTGTTATATAGGATCGGCTGTTATGATCGGTCAGGTTGATTGTAGTGAATAAATAGCTTAAAAAGATCCATATTCGGAGGGACTTACAGTGCAAATCTTAAAATGTGAAGGACTTGTGACTTGAATGCTAAGGTCATTCGGATTGTCAGACCATATTATATTCCCCTTCACCACCAACTTTGCAGGATCTACATAGATCAACTTTGGTTTGTTGGTAAGAATAAGCTGTACTTTTTTGTTTGTTAGTTTCTGAATTTTCTTGACCATAGAGATCATAAGAACAGATTCACCTGGCTCCAGAAACTGTTGCCTGTTAGCAGATGACAAGAGAACACTGATTCAATGAATGAATAAAAGCAAAGTGAAAAGAAAATTTTCTGTTTCCTTGTCCTTTTCCTTTTGGGGGAGGGAGGGAGTCTTCACTCTAATGACCCCCATAGTAATAGGAAATTATCACTTATTCAATTCCAGGCAGGAAAACTGGACTAGTCAATTTCTAGATGAATGGGAAATAACAGCACCAAAAAATATTTCCTTTATTTCTTCTTTTTTCTGTTTCAATTGACTTGTTATACCTCTGCCGGATGTGCATTTCAGGAGTTCATACAAAAATCATAAGCAGTTTTTAAGGCAATTGAAATGCACATCAGGCGATAGGAACAATATGTACAGATTTGTAAGTTCAAGAGACATGAGCTTGAAAAGAGAAAAACTTCCATAAAAACAGAATTTTCACAAAAGAATTGTGAAGTTCACAAGAGAGAACAAATATCTACAGATAGGTTGCAGACCCTTTGAATATCCTTCTTTTTTCCGGGGGAGACTCTTTGAAAATATAACATTAGTTTCCAACTAAATGTTTATGTCCAATTGAAACCCAGTCCCATTATTTATCCTTTGCCCCAAAATCTAACTTCCTCACAGACTCGCAAGGTTCTCCCTCCCTCCCTCCTTATCCCTCTCTTTCTTTCTCTTACAAATAACAAACACAAAAATGTGTTCACGTAAAGAAATGAAACAATTTCTCTTGGATGGCACATTATAGCTTCAAATGCCTTTTTCAAGCAACCGTTTGCTCATTACTCTCAGAAGAATTACAATTTTCTTCGTATTGCATGTATAGTTTCTAAAGTTTGTGTCAAGCAACAAGACCAACAGAACAATAATCACATAAAGATTATCAAGAAACTTGCAACAAATGAAGCCAAATGAGGATATTAGGTAGGTAAATAGAAACAATAGCAATGGAACTTACCATTTCGAATCAAAGGAGTCGATTGAAGCAAGCCTGGTTATGCTACCTGTTTCAGAAGAGGAGGTCATACCACCATTTCCATCACTGGTTTTTGTTGAACCATCTCCAATATGTGATGGATTCCATGAAGAATCCTGAGCATCAGGCCCACTAGATTGAGACTGAGAGTATTTCAACACGAAGTTAGATTGTAGTGAGAATTGTCAAATAAAACTCAAGTTCAAGGACAAGTATAAGGTGTCTGGAAAGAACATTTCATGGCAAGCCATACTTTTGGCTCCATTGCAAGTCCAGGAGGGGTCTGTGATCTCAAATTTTCCCAATCTATCCCCCTAAAGAAAGGATGATTTTTGAGCGAAGAATAACCATCAGGGCCAGCACCTGGTCTTCTGCTAGGATCAGGATCCTGTGTAATTTCATGGAATTAACAGTTAGAGGCTTCAAACCAAAAGAAAGAGAGAGGTGGGGGTGGAATTTGATCAAAGAAACTGTAGAAATGTATGGATTAACAAAGAGAAAAAGACAGAATTTCAATGCCACAAAAGCGAAGGAATCACTGAATCCAACTGCTTTTAAGTCAACAAAGAGACAAAGAACTTGTTGAGAGATCACAGATTCTACACATGAAGTGCTCTATTTTAGATGAATACAACATGCAGCAATCCCATCCTAGACACTGCAATGGTAGAGGCAGAGGATTTTCCCCTTCTCTTTTTTCAAGATAAAACCTACTAATGCTGTAGTTCTCCACCAGCACTTTTGACTTGCATTTTCGAGAACAATCAAACTCCTATGGCACCTAGCACTCCAACTTTTGATCAGAAATATCAACGCAAACCTAAATCAAATTTAACATGACATGTTTCACACATGCTGAACTTTCGTACTTGGTGCCTTAAGAACTTGATATTGTAAATTTTAAATTACGCGGGATCACAAACACAATTTTCTCTAAATAACACTATCATTACCAAGAACTTCCTCAATAACATGATACTTTTTCAGAAGATGCTTTCCTAGAATTCAACATTAAGAGGCCAAGGCAGAAGATACTTTCAAAATTCATTCTGTGGAAAAAAACTAAAAGAGCTAGTGTGGGGCTGCTCGATGAATTATATAGATTACTTTAAGAGAACTTTGAAATATATTTCAAGTAGATATAGTTCTGGAAAACATATGAAAAGATACAACATCCATCCAAATGCCACGAAAAAATTTATTGATGCATATTAAACTTGCCCATCAAGCACGTCAGTCGGGTCTACCACTGTGAAGACATGACTTCAGAAGTGCTTATAAAAACTCAGATCCAGGACACAACTATTAGTCCTGTTTTTTGTTTTTTTTTGGAGGTGCTCCTCTTACAAAAGCTACTACTTTCAAAGATAATGTCTTACATAGAATTTGAGTATAAAATATAGAAATGCCAAAAGAATGGTTGGTTGAAAAAGCAGAGCTTCTTAGAGATAAGTTCAGTAGCTTGACATGCCAATATAAACAAGAATCATATTAGACCAAGATGTTTGCAATAGATTAATTGATCAGTTAAAAGCAAAAGATGAGGAAAAGTTATCATCAATAAGGTATTATAAACATGTCTCAGAATTCAATACTCCTACAGTTACATCCAGTCAACAAGATTGAGGTGAAGAAATGTTAAGTAATCAACAAAATATGTGGTTAAGAAGTTATATTCCCAAGTATCTATCCAGTGATCTGGCTATTCAAGTCTCACTTCAAGGGTTCTCTAACACTCGGGCAAAATTATACGACCATATTCTGTAGATGTTATATCAGCAAGAAAGGGACACCTTCTTTTGACTATGCCAGTGGAATCACAAGTTGGAAACTCAGTAACAGTTTCTTTTGAGTCATAAGATTTAATATCCAACAAAAATTCTTGTGATTTACTACTTTTTTTTTTCGGCGGGGGGAAGGGGGGGGTTGGTCATTCTGACCTAGTTCTAGATGTTTATTTTAAAGTCTCTATCTAATTCTTTAAATTGTTCAAACAGTTAAATTCACAATTAACAAATTAGAACCAGTTTCCCCTTAAAATCCTCCTCAGTTTCAAATGCATCAATCTAAAACAATATATAAATTCCTTGAAAAATTGATGCATCTTGTTTCGCTTTTATATGCAGCAGTGTCTGTGTGTGTCAAACAAATTTAACATGATTCATCTTGGATGGTACAAATAATCATAGCTTACCAGCAATCGATCTATAAGATCCCTTGCTTCTTCCGAAAAATCATTTGGAAATCTGATATCCCTAGCAATAATTCTTTGAAAAATGAGCCATTCGCTGGCATCTTTAAAGGGAGAAGTTCCTGAAAGCATTTGGTACAAGGTGCAGCCAAGTGCCCAAAGGTCATTTCTGGTAGAAAATATTCAAATGGGTAAATAAGTAATATCAGAAAAATGATACAATGATTATAAAGTACAAATGCACAAAAATGCATAGAACAGAGGAAAGCAAATATCAGTAAAATTTCTCCATCTGCATCCATATTTTATTTCACTGAGCTGAACTTAAATCAAAATACATTTTATGAGCTAGAGCTCTTACAAGAGAGGACTCTCTTACCCAAAAGTTGCAGGAGAAGAATTTAAAACTTCTGGAGGGACATAGGCAGCTGTTCCCACAAAGGTACAAGCCTTGTCATCTGGGAAAAAGACCAAGAGAAAGCAGAATGTTAGCTCATTAAATGATCATTAATGCAGCAAGGATTAAGAACAACAACTCTCTTCATTCAGAATCATGTTTTCATTATTCATACACAAATAATGTCAATAAATTATTATCCACAATGGCAACTTTACCTGACGCTGCATTTGGCAGGACTGTTATACGGCTATCCTGCATAGGCTTTACACTTCCAAAATCAGCTATTTTAATATGCCCTTCTGTAGTAAGTAGCAGGTTCTCGGGCTGCCATTGGAGAAACTATTAACATTCCTCAGATGCCAATAGAAAAGTTATTAATAAGATATAATACCTTAATATCTCGATGAATCAATCCCATAGAATGTATATATTCAAGAGCGTCGACAAGTTCAGCTGCATAGAAGCGGGCTTCATCTTCAGACAATCGACCTTTCTGCAAAAATAAAGATCAACAGTATATTAGAGCTGTACTGCAGCTGCACATGCAGGCGAAAGAACACAATTTTGCACTATGATGATAAGATTGTAAACTAATAGACACACTGTATAGAAGGCAAGAAAGCTAGAGCATATGAAAAAACTTCCCCACAAACGATGGTCAAAATTTTTACAGGTCTACTTATTCTTAAATAACACAGTCTACAAGCTTTTTGAAGACTCACCCTAGTTATTTGATCAAATAGTTCGCCACCTTCACAGGACTCAAGCGCCATATCTAGACAATGTAATCATATGTGCTCATGTTAAACTAGAAAGTAAGTTGATAAAATCAGAATAAAAGGAAAGGAAAGGGAAAGCTAGCTCTATGGATTTAGATTAATGAAGGTTATGTAAGTTGAAGCAATACTCACATAATGAGTATGTGTCTTGAAATGTAAAAAACAATCGAACAACACCAGGATGATCTAACTGATCAAGTACGATGCGCTCCAATTTCACATAAGCTGTTTTATTTTCCTTGGTGATGAACTTTTTGTCCATAATCTTCAAGGCATATACATTTCCAGTATCTTTCTTCTTTGCTCTGACAACCTGCCAACATCATGAATTTGATGAAAATGAAGTTCACATAGAATTGTTAACAAGAAACTCAAAGGTCAGCAAAAAGGACAAACTATCTCCAGCAGAAATTAGATGCAAATCTTACTGATTCTAGTCCATACGCATAAACTAGATGCAAATGTTACTGATACTAGTCCATACTAAGTAGTACTTTTTCTCAACTTAAACAAATTAGCTTGAAGAGATAATGGCTGAAGTTAAAATAACTCAAAAGAAAGTTCTTTTACCAAAATATTACAACAAACATGCGTAGGAACTCTAAATTTTCTGTGCAGTACTCTCTGCATAACCCCTTACTAACTAAAATCACATTGCAACATATAATACCGAAATTTTTTCTTCCCTTTCCAATACTGCCACTGGAATCCTAAAACCCCCTCCTTCCTCTCTATGAATTAGAATGGAGTTTTTGTTTCTGGTTACAAGCAAATATACCATGGATGTGAAATATAATATGCTAAGCAACCAAGTAAAAGTTAAGTGCAAAAATTGCTCACAGGAAAGAATAATGAAGCTATTCTTTGACTAGCAAGTTTCAAGTCAACCAGCAAGGTCGAAAGACATGGTTAGGTTTCCAGCCCAACACCCCTATGCAAGCTAAGTAAAACCACTGCAAACATTTTGCAAAAGAAAATGACACATTTATTTCATTTGGAAGTTTCAAGTCAATTGGACCAAAAGAGAAAAGGTTGGGATTTGAGGAAAAGGCGGAAGTGACATCTCCAGCGCAACATAACACATAGGCACTAAGCTAAATTCTATTTATTTTGTGCCCGTTTCTACGTTTCTCTGTCTAAAGAGCCCATATAATGACTTCATTAGTTCCACCCTTAGTCCCCCAAGTTCGCTCTTTTCCAGCACAAAGGAAGCAAGTAAAAAACGGGTATGATGGTGCAATAAACATACGAGACTCTCTTGCTTGAGGCTCAGAGACCATAATAGAGAATTAATTCAAATAACATTAAGAACAGAAGAAAATTCTAAGGAAAAGAAGAGGGCAGGATTGAGGGGAAGAGTGGAACCTTTGAATAAGAACCAACACCATAGATCTTGCCCAATTCAAAATCTTGAATGGTAAAATTCTCCTGTGGCGCTCTAAATGCAAAGCTCTTAGATCTTGGAGGAGGATTGGAATTGGATGCGCTATTCTGAATCCTAAGCTTTGAATCAAATTCCTGTTCCATACTATTAGCTGGTGCTGCTCCACCACCTCCTCCTTCACCCTCCACCAATGCCAACATTTCTCTCCTCAAATTCCCCTATATACAATCAACCCTCTCATATATACACCCACAGGATTCATATCTATAAAAATACACGTACAGTTAATCCTCCGCTCTCTATCCTGGAAAAATGCCAACTTTCTCACTCTAAAAATCTCGGAACAAGAATTGGGATTTCACAAGCTCCAATGAAAGGAGAAGTAAGACCGTTGAATAGCGGAAGAATCAAGCAGAACCCATCACACATCAGATCAGAGTCTCTTTATATACCTGCATATTTATTCTCTCTCTGGCTTTGAGACACAGCTATCTGATAAAAGCCAGCCAATGTCAAAGGAAGCCAAAAGCAAATGATTCCTTACAGTAATACATACATGAATACATGTATAATGTATATGAGTATATTGTTTATGTATCTGCAAAAAGTTGAAAGCTTTATTGTTTTTCTCAAAACCCTAGAAAGCAAAACTAAGGGCAGATGGCAGAATGGGGTGTGGAATGAATAAATGGGATGATGAAATATGGGGATTGAAGAGCACATGCGAATGAATGATGGGTATCATTTCAATTGCATTTTCATGCCAATACAATGTATCGATTGCTCTTCTTTTTCCTGGTTACCCTTCTTCCTCTCACTCTGCCTCTCTTTCCCTCTCAAAAGAAAACCTCTCTCTATATATCTGCATGTGTATGTATAGGTCCTAAAAAGGAGGGGAGAGGTTGACACTGCCTATGATTGGGGTTGGGGAGTCCTTCAAAAATGGCTTCACTGACGTGCTGCCATTGCATTGGTAACATCTGACTGTGAAAATTAGGAGTGGTGTTTGGAACTTTGAGCACGTTCAACCTGCAAACATCATTCCCTTTTTCAATTTTGGATTGGGTTATTTTATAATTGGCCCTTCATATCTTTGGGAATTGTGTTCGAGTCCTTAAAACCTTCTGCTTCCACTTTTTGCTCTTTCGGTTGCAAAAATATTCTTTAACTCACCTCTTGAAAATTTGAGGGAGAATTCAAGGGAGAGAAGGGGGAAGGATGCTAAAGCAACTGGAGCAAATTCTTTTAAACAAGCCGAATTATATTATAAATACTCTTTCCATTTCAAAATACTTGTTTATGAAATTCTTTATACACAGACTAAGGATGTTAAAAATAATATTATAATTTAAATAATATTTCAACTTTACCCATATTAAAAACATGATAACTATTTATTAGTAAAAATTCTTAAAAAGTAAGAAGAAAAAAGAGTTTTGAAAAATTGTGTAGTTGACGTAGAATAAATGAAAATAAAATTTAAAAAATTAATTATTAATTCTAAAAATATGTACATGAACAAATATTTTAAAATAAAATAAAAAATCATAAATAAATATTTTGAAACAAATAAAATATTTATTTATAAATAATTTTGTCAACATAAATGACAAAAAATTATGACCATTTTCCTAAAGAAGCTCATGTGATGGTGAAACAATTTTGTCTTAAAAGGGGTAGTTATTATCCAAAACTTAAAATGTAAAGTTCAATACATATTTAAAATCTTCTTTTCAAAAATTCACTCCCAATTCTTGTCTCCTCCACCTTCTTTCTTTCACAATATATATATATATATATATATATATATATATATATATATATATATATATATACACACACACATTTATAAAATTAGAGACTACACAATGTAGAATCAATATTTCACTTGATTTTGGGATATGGGATTTAGTTTGCCTCCTTAGGTTCCTTACAATTCTTAGTTATTTCTCACATTTTATTTTTCATAACTCTTATATATAATATAGTAATCATTAAAATATGAATTTATAATCTATATATCCTAAATCATTAAATACACCATAAACCTTCAATTGTAAATATATATATATAGAGAAAATTAGTAAAAAACTACGCTCCATCAATAGTTTTACAAAATTAATAATGAACTAAACAAAAGCAATCACATTGGATCACCTCAAAATACGTAAATTTTAGGAGGTTAGCAACACAAAATTCTTGTACACCTAGTTTTGCATGCCAAAAGTAGACTCCCAATCATACAACAATATGTGTCCATGCAAACATTGTCTAGTCTAGAAATAAGTTCCTATTGCTCCACGTAGAAGCTTTTTTCTCTTTGACCAGTTCACGTTCACACTTTGCTGGCTTCCATCCACTTCTTCTTTGGAATCTTCAATCCTTACTAAAAGATGCTTAGCTCCAAGAAAAAAAAAAAAGGTACTAAGATGGTGACTGCTGACCCCTTCTTTCACCTAAATTGCTTTTCATGTTGATCATATCAATAGCCTAAGCCAACTAGCAATCACTTTAGAGTTTGTTGCCATTGATTTAATGGATTTCATTTTCAGTTCACCAGCTATGCTTTATCATTTATAGTGGATCAAAGTACCAGATTTGTGTTTTAAGAGCAACCTTTTTCACTTCAATATTAATTGCCTCCCCACAATCCCTGCCCCTTATCTTGAAGGGGCCAATTCATGGCACCCCTTGTCCTATCTTTTCTTTCAATCAAAATTTTTGACTTCACTTAACTAAGAAAGCACAATAAGTGTTGGAAAGAAATAAGACGATTCATCTGAATTTCAATTATTTTCTTGTTTATATGACATAATTTCTAAAATATTATATCCGTCTTTATTTATTTGTTATAATTAAAAAATTTTGGTGTCCTATTTTATCTGTCACGTTAAAAAAACTTAAGTATCATTAATATTAATTTTACTGCTATACCCTTATATTAAATAATTTTAAAAAATAAAAGTGTAATAATTTTAGAGAGAGAATTGAACAAATAAAGTAAGAAAATAGTTGTGAAAAATATTAAATTCAAGAGTACTTTTGAAATGTATAAACAAAATTGTATGAATTTAAGAGACTAATTAATTTTTATTAAATGGTGTGAAGTAATTAATTGTGATAGATAAATAGAGATCGATTGAGTATTATTAAAAATAATAATTATTGGATAACAAAAAATAATTATAAATATTACTAAATAATTGTCTCTCCTGACATTTTCAAAAAGCATAATCAGAGTTGTGAGTAAATTTTATTCATTAACTATTTTTTTTGTTTCAAAATAAATTATTTTTTTCTTTATTCATTTTTTGTAATTTGTTTAATCCAAACCATTGTCCCCACCGTGAAATCCAACAGCTTCATAAGACACGTATTTAAATCTATCAAATTATATCTTAAATAAAAATTTTATTGAAAAATAGTTAATAAATGAAATAAAAAAACACTTTTACACTATTTTTTCGATTAATATCACTATTGTGATGAAATCTTACTCGTTGATACCAAATTTAAAGACAAGCATCGAGAGCCTAGAAATCTTGATAATGGTTTGTACCTTCGAAGGCCAAATGAGTTGGAATCGAGAAAGTAAAAGTGAAAAAAAAGAGCTAAAAAGAAGGGGCAAGTGGGGTCGTGGGAGGAAGTCGCATAGAATGTTCTCAAATAAAGAATTTATCCCAAGGATGGGGATACGATGTTATCCTTATCCATATGTCCAAACCAAGGAAGGACCCAGTGCTCAACTACCTTTCTGTCCAAACCAGACAGGGCATGGGGCACAATTACACACTCATGTCCCACGGTCTCTCTCTCCAAGCCCACACAAAGAGTTCCTCTCTCACTCACTCTCACCTCCACTTGTTTATATTTACGTGGTTGGGAACATTCAAAATAATATTTGGAACAGCATCGCCATTTTGGACCTTTGGATGCCGGCTTTTTGTTTGGAGCTTATCTAATTTTCATTTCAACCAGCGATTGTATTGGGTTGATCGAGTTTGTATTGGGTTTCTTTGAATGGTCTGAAATAGTTCTCCACGGATTAGCCCATCTGGCATGTGTTCAGTTCTTGATTGACAGTAAAGAAATTCATTTTTAATTCTCAATACATAATAATTTTATTAACATTTTTATAGAAAAAATAATAGATCTGAAAAGAAAAATGAGAAGCGTGCAAGTCTTAGTATTATTATTTTTTATTATATACAGAAATTATTTTGTAAGAATTAAAGAAAAGTTTAGAGCCACATCGTGAATGTTATGAGTTGGCAAAAATATCAATAAAATATGTCATGTTGATGTTATGCAATGAACTTTGTTGGGCACATAACAGTTTCAATTGACGAAATGACCATTTTCTAAGTGTTTTAAGTGTTTGAGGGTTAAAATCATACATTTTAAAATTTGATGATATAAATCAAAATTTGTGAAAGTTTAAGATTGACTGACATATATAAAGTAAATTAATGAATTTAATTCCTAAACTTTTTTCGATTGACAAGTTTAGATACCGACCTTCTTAAATAGGAATGATAGTTTTTTACTCCTTTTTTTTTCTTTATGGATTTATCTAATTATATAATCAATAAAATATTTGATAAATATTAATTTTGTTTATATCAATTAATTCCATTAAATATTAATGAAATCTTTATATACGCTTTTGATTTTGTTTAGGGTAATGACATAAATTGTCCCTTAACTTAACCAAAACACGCTATTTGACCCTCAACTTTATTTCGGTAAAATTTTGCCCTTGAACTATATAAATTTATCGTTAATTACCCTTCCATCCAAATTGAACGTTAATCCATAACAAAATGACTCTACGTGACTCTCACATGACCTTTTTAAATGGTATTTTGTTCAATGCCATATAAAAGGACTCTTTCGTAAATGGCAAATATTGCCCCTGAACTTAACAAAAGTGCACTGTTTGCCCCTTTACTTTATTTCTATAAATTTTGGTCATTGAACTATATAAACTTATCATTAGTTGTCCTTCTATCCAAAAGCTAATAATCTGATTTTTGAATCCGAATCATCTATGTCAGGGCATGATGTGGGGGGGATAGATTGAATTGGGATTTCCTCGAATATAAATGGGTATTCGACAAAATTAAAGAAGTTTGAGGAGAATGGTATGCATGATGTGACCAATATGTATTGACTACAATATTCTTAATTTCAAAATATTGAAATCTCCCGCATGTACATTTTGGAAATGATTTCTTGACATGGTTGAAAATAAATTTGATTTTACTCGTTAAACTCGTGTTGAGACAGAGTAAAGTGGATGTGGAAATAAGAATGTAATGCTTTATTTGGTGAGGTAATACACTTTTTTATTCCCTAGGAGAAAATATCCTTTAAAAAAGTCATGTGCAAATTACATGGGGTGATTCCCTCATGGGTTAACGCTCAATTGGGACAGAATGGCAACTAATGATAAGTGTATATAATTCAAAGGCAAAGTTTTAAGGAAACGAAGTTGAGGGGCAAATAGCATATTTTTGTTAAGTTCATGGGCAATTGTGTCATTTACGAAAGAGTCCTTTTCTATGCCAATATGTATTGACTAAAATACCCTTTAGAAAGGTCATGTGTGGGTCGTGTGGAGTCATTCTGTCATGAGTTAACGCTCAATTTGGAAAGAAGGGTAACTAATGATAAGTTTATATAGTTCAAGAGTAAAAGTTTACGAAAATGAAGTTGAGAGGCAAATATTGCGTTTTTGTTAAGTTCAGGGGCAATTTGTGTGTTTTACCCTTTTGTTTATATCAATTAATTTCATAAAATTATTTTAAAAAATCTCTAATATATACTATTATTGTCTAGTAGTAATTTACAATAACTCTTATCCGTTGAAAAGAGAAGCGAAAAAAAAAAAAAAAACCGATTAGACTCAATGCGTAAGCAAACTCTAAATTTTCCTTTTTTTAAGAAAAATGGACAAGAGGAAGAATCATTCCTACCTCTATCCTATAGAACTATAGGGAATATTGATGATTCCGGCAACAAGTATCCTACAAAATAAAAAATTAAAAAATTAAAAATAGCCCAACTAGAAAAGTTATGAGTTTTACAATTAGTAGACCTGGGAATGTGTTTAACCTGCCAATATTCCCTTCTATTCACAATAGATTTTTTTAAAAAAATAATTCAACCAAGGATTTACCTCTCCAATCTCCACTGTCTCCATAACCTTTTAAAACTTAGATTAAATTTAAGGCATCTCCTTCAACAATCACCTTCTGAAGGTCCATATTATCCACAAAATTCAGTGGTTGGAGCTGCTCTCGCTTTAGCCATGAACGAATCAAAGGCACTAGAGTTGCTAAACCAAGCACCAAGGATAGAACCCAAAACCTTTCAGGATATAACTCACTTGTGATTTTTCTATTACTCGCGCTATGAGTTGATAGTCGCAAAATCAAATTCCGTTAGATTGTCCATACATTAGAGGTTGACTCGAAATCAGACTGTCGAAGTATGTTTTATGATTTACCTACTTTGCTTGGATTTAAAGGCCAGTCGTCAAATCTACTCGCAAAGAAACGTCATCCTACGATAGAACCCAAATGATCATGTATTAAACATGTGGCATAAGTAGAGTTTTGTTAAATAGTAGTATCAAAATTGATCTTAAGCCCAACCTCTTAGTGGGGAAAATATTCTAAATTAAACAACTTACCTCCACATTAGGAATAAATTGATGGAAAAAAGCTTTTGGCTAAGGAAGGATTGGTAGAAAATTTCTCTTGAAGGTTAGTCTTATTTGGACAAAGATTTTTCAATCATATATTTCAAATTAAAATTTCACTTTAATTCAAATATATTATCATTTTATATGATTTTTATTTTTTCAAAATTGTCATCTACTCAAAACATATAATATTCTTTTTCTTTGGGCTAATCTAACCTCACATATTTAATATTTTTTTACAAAACTCATCTCAAACTAATTTTTATCCATTTATAGTAGAACCATAGAAGAAAATCTTGTTTTGATATAAACACTAAATATCACCATAGCCAAGGAAGGTAAAAAATATATTTTTGTCAAGGCCTTCACCCCACTGGCCTCTCCTGTCAAAAAGCTCACTAGCAAAGTGAGTTTTTTTTTTCCTAAAATAGGGTTTTCTCCTATAAAAAAGATCACCAGCAAAATACATTATTAGAATGCTCCTTTAGTTGTGTCACGGGTCGGCTATTTCACCACCAATAGCCCGTGCAGTTCTAATGAGCTCGATGACTAACAAAGAGGATTCGCTAGATTAACCTTACCCTCAAGTAGCGAAAGTGATGTCCCAACTCGAAAAAGGAACACAAGATAAGAAAAGAATGTTGGAAGTGTGGTGGTTTAGTGGGCAAGTGTTGGAAGGTTTTAAAAAGCAAGATAGCTTCTTGAGAGAACATAGCTTTCATTCAAATTTGGATGAAACTACTTGAACTTGCTTACTTACAAATAAGAAGGGTTTGGCCTATTTATAGGCAAGCCTTGGGGGTCTAGAACCTTCTTGCAACTTGCTCTTGCAAGTTGGCCACTTGCTATACAACTTGCATATCTACAAGTTTCTAGAAAATTCTAGCCTACTCTAGTCTCATATGTACAATTCTAGACTTTTCACCACATAAGCCTAGAGACTCCCGGAATACTCTAGAATGTGCTACAACGTTTGACCAACGTTTGACGGTGGGCCCCGTTAGGTCCCCGCCCGGTATTCTTCGGTCGGCTCTAGAACATTTTACCATTTGATCAGCTGACCGGTGACTATCGGTCCCCTCCGGGCCGTTTTGGATCATTCTAGTCTCTTCTGGGCCGTTCTGGGTTGTTCTGGCCCTGCGTGCCCGAGCCATACGATGCTGCCCATGCCGCATCCCAGACTGTCCAGAGCAGGGTTGGCGTCGGGTATATCTCCTAGGTACGGTGTCGGGTCCATTTTGGATGAACAGTGCCCGTGTTGTACTCCTGTCCCATGCGCAAGTCTCGTGCCATGCACAAGTCGTGCTCGTGCTGGGTGCCCATCTTGCCCCTTCCAGATTTAACTGTACGTCTAGCTCCCGATTGTTCTGTTCTGGCCCCAGACCGTCTCGATTGGCTTTGAGTCCTTCTAGAGGCCCCAGACGACCATGCCCGTTTCGGTCCGTTCTTGTCCTGTTTGTTCCGAAACCTTCAAGACTGTCTCGTTTTGGTCCGTTCTTTCCCTTCGGTCTCCATCCGTTCCATCAGGCGTTCTTTTATCCCTTCAACAAGTTGGTTCATCTCTCATGCACGTCTTGACTCAACGTCCTGTTTTGATGCTAGTTAACCTCCTCAGGGCCTCATTTATGCATAATGGTACACATTCCCACACTTAGGCACCTATCATCCCTTGTTGGCACCCGTCGTCCCATTGGGTGTCGTCCCGTCCTCAAGTCGTCACAGTGCGGACTGTGACATCCTCCCCCACCTGAATGAGGCATCGTCCCTGATGCCTTGG
This sequence comes from Voacanga thouarsii, assembly GCA_026120185.1. NCBI lineage: Eukaryota > Viridiplantae > Streptophyta > Magnoliopsida > Gentianales > Apocynaceae > Voacanga > Voacanga thouarsii. Next base: position 2,212,282 of record JANUWF010001064.1, on the reverse strand, counting down.
CTATCCCATAGGCTGGTCCTTTAGGCAAATCCTGTCTCTTCACCAAGCGCTCCCATCTTGGTGGGTGTTGCTAGGATTGTCAATAGGTAGGGTATACCCAGACCTAGACTCGTACCGAACCCATTTATAATGGGTCTGGTACACCTATTTTCTTACCGGACCCGGACCCGCTTATTCTATATAATCAGGTCCGGATATGAAACTATAGTACACATACTCGATTAATAAATTATATTATATATTATATAAAATATATTATGTTATGGTTTTTTTTTTTTAGTTTGAGACTAAATTTACCCTAGCTAACATAGCAATAGCCACACAATACACACAAACACTACCATCTTCATCATCTCCTTCTTCGATTCACCGACACCGAGTCGCTGCCACTACCGGCACCGAGACACAATCACTACCCACGACAATGCACACACAACAGGCAACACTGCCTTCCTCATAGTTCACACTACCTTCTTCACTCTTCATTTCTTCAAATCACTATCGACACTGAGCCGCTGCCACCATTGCAACCGAGACACAAACAGTGCCCACGCAGCCACACCTACGGCAACACACATACCGAGCCACCACCGATCTGACGCTAGTACTGTGCTATAGTTCTTCTTTAGATTCATGGAGGAAGCATAAACTAGCAGGTCTTGTAAGGTTCATCATCTGATACCTATAATAATCTTGAAATTTGGTTTACTTGTGGTGTTTTATGGGAATGACGACCACGGGAATTTCATCTGTAAAGCTAAGAAGTCAATGGGGATTTATGAGTCTCTTATCTTCTGCAGCTTGTGAATGGCTCTTGATATTTATGCTATTTGTTGATGCAATTTTCTCATATTTGCTCACGAAATTTACCCTTTATTGCAAACTGCAAACACCGTGTCTGTTGTGCTCAAGGATTGATCATATTTTTGAGAAAAATAAACCTAGATACCTTCACAGCTTATTTTGCAATAATCACAGAGAAGAGATATCATCTCTAGTATATTGTCATAATCATGGTAAACTAGCTGATATTCATGCCATGTGTGAAGACTGTATCATGTCATTTGCAAGGAGTGGGAAGCCCACTTCAGAATCATATCGGTTATTGGTGGGTAAACTGGGGGTAAATATTGAGGAGTCTGGTTTAAAGATTCTACTCTTTAAGTAAGAGTTTTCTACCTGATTCTTCAGGTCCAAGGACATGCTCTTGTTGCAACTCGATATTGAGAGCTAAAACAATTACTCAAAGATTGCTCTAGGTGAACCCAGTTGGGTATGGGGCTTCTAGAGCAAATGGTGATCTTGATTAAGGGGACTCTCTACTCCAGTACTAATCTCCTTTAAATTATGGTAGATAGGAAGTGGGGACAATGTTGTTCCCTCAATAGAAACATCTTGTTAATTGTATAAGATCTTTAAAATAATATGATAGGAGGAGTAGGAGGGCTGGATTCCAATAAATAATGCGACTCTACACAGCTCCTTTCATTATGCAAAAGTACAGCTAAAAAAAAAACACAAACTTGTGTTTTTCGGCAGGGTATACCCAACCCAGACTCAATACCCTCATACGCAAGTACAGATCTCTTCATTCCATACCCGTCGGGTATTCGGGTCGGGTCCGATACTGCTTTTTTTTAATCGGGTCCGGGACAGGGCTACCCGGACCCGATTGGACCCGTTTATAGCCCTAGCTACTAGGTTCTTATCCAGCAGGATGTTTAAAACAAACTTTCACGAAAGTCTTTAATTTAAGAGATATATATATATATATAAGTAAGTAAGTAAGTAAGTAAGTAAGTAAGTAAGTAAGTAAGTAAGTAAGTATGTATGTATGTATGTATGTATGTATGTATGTATGTATGTATGTATGTATGTATGTATGTATGTATGTATGTATGTATGTATGTATGTATGTATGTATGTATGTATGTATGTATGTATGTATGTATGTATGTATGTATGTATGTATGTATGTATGTATGTATGTATGTATGTATGTATGTATATGTAACTTAAGGTAGTATGAAATATCTATCTATGTTAAAGTGTTTCGAATAGATTTACGATTGTACAATTGATCAACTCTAAATTATTATTCACAATTTATTACATACAAGTTGCAACAAGTTTTATGTGGAAAATAAATAAATTTACCCCAACATCAAAACTTAAAGTATAAGTGGATAAGAATTCGTTTGAAATGAGTTTTGTAAAAAAGTACTTCATTCGTTTCAAAATAGATGTTTATATATCTTTTTACACACAGATTAAGAATATTAAAAATAATAATATTTTTTATATAAATTTTCAACTATAACCCTAATAAATATCCTTTTCTCTTTTCAAATTAATTACTCTCATCCCTATCTCTCTCTTTACCTTCCACCTTTATTATACTCCCTCTGTCTATAAATAATTGGCCTAATTTTCTTTTTAATTTGTTCAAAAATAACTGTCTACTTTTTAAATATAAGTTTTATTTATTTTTTTTCCAATTTTACCCTCAGCACAATTTTCTATCAATTAATTAATATTAGAATTACCCATACTGAAGTTATTTTAACCAACAATGAAATCGCATTATTCTATTGAGACTCCATAATATGATGCCACCATTTGTTGGCTTCTATATGCTAACTTCCAATCTTTACTTCTTTGCAGTAGCATCTAATCTAAAGCCATTCTGATAGGAATTAAACTAAGTATGAAGGCCATTTTCAAAAAGGGAGATGAAGGACAAAATCACACTTCATAGTTTTATGGGTAAGAACCATATTCAAGAGGAGTCAAGAGAATTTTCAAGGCAACAAATTCAAAAAACCCAGGGCTAAAAAGATTGTGAAGAGATAGATAGTAAAGGAAGAGCCAAATGACGCACAACACAAGCAACAATCCATGTGGAGGATCAAGCCAATCTTTAAACAAGGATTGAAGGCCAAAGAAGTATCAAGAAGAGCTCAAGTCGATCAACATTTCATTTAGAGGATAAAAAAAATATAGAGAAATGGAATGGAGGTTCAAGGAGTAAGTTTTGAAGTGCAACAAAATGGGTAACAGCGTTGCTTTTAACCTTATGACGCTTTGGAACAGCGTCGTCCAAAGTTGAGTCACAATAGGTGTTGTATTGTGACGCTTTATAAGCATCAGGCAAAGTGTCATGTTCTGACACTATTTAGCGTCACAATAAGTACTGTATTGTGACGCGTAAAAGCGTTAGGAAAAATATCATGTCAAGACATAATTTAGCGTCACAATAGGTGCTGTGATGCTTTTAAAGCGTCAGGAAAAGTGTAATATTATGATACAATTTTCCGTCACAATAAGTGTTGTGACACTTAATAAGTGTCAGGAAAAATATCATGTCATGACATAATTTAGCATCACAATAAGTGCTATAAATGTGTCAACATAGATTTTTTTAATTAACATCTTTTTGTGTGCCATGATAGGCTTTTTTTCTCCCAGTCCTATTAATATATATATATATATATATATATATATATATATATATAGCTATTTTATTCACAACAATCAAAAGTAGACAATATTGAAGAGAAAGTCAGATTCAAAATTAAATTTCATAACATCCAAATTTAACATTCACTGACATTCAAAAATGAGAAAAACAACATTTAAATACATAAGTAGTTCCTTAAACCAAGCATCATGTATCTTGTAGTTCCTCAAGTCAAGCATCATTGATCTTATTCCAATCCCAGGTTGTTGTGATACTGAAACACCTATTTAATTTTCGTCGTGGACCTGCACCTATAATATCGTATAGAATAAATTTAGTAACAATATTATAAAATATCATAAAAAATAAAAAAAATTATTAAACTGATTAATAAGGCAAATAATATTAAAGATTACCAATATTAGAATTAACAACAATTAAGAACTAAAAACTCTCAAATTGAAGACTACTTTTGCGTAGATAAAAGAACGAGCTTAGGAATACAAGAACGAGCTCAGGAAGCCAAAAAAACGAACAAACTAAACATGAAGGCAGAAGTATTAGCTACTCAAATGCAAATGCATTCCACATACTATAGGTCCCACATACACTTTAAGTGTTGACAAAACTAAACAAACCAAATTCTCTTAGCTTTTCTCACTCTTCCCAGTATCATATTTTTTCCTTCCTCATTGTCTTTTTCTCTCCTTAGTCATCCCTCCCCTCTTCCCTCTATCCACCTGTCATCTGCCTCTTCCTCCTTGTCTCTTCCTCTCCTCAGTCCTCCATCCCCTCATTTTAAGTTGGCCAATTTAATTCATGCGACGGCTCACGAACTCCAATGCACTACTTTTCTATAATTGCATTTACATTAAACTATCTATATTCATGGCCTCTCTTTTTCCTCGCACAGATATATATATATTTTTCTTCATCAGTCATTAGTAGACTTCAAAAAATCACAATGAATTCGTTTCCAAGCCAAGCCAACCACAATAAAGAAGATTTTAATGTATTTTCCTTTCCAAGCCAAACGCTTCCTCTTAATTTCAAGTGAGATGCTTTTCACCCGTCTTCTTCATCTGGAAATGTGCTTAATAATAAAATTGAACTTCTTTTGGTTTGTTGTGATGTGAATCAGTGGAAGTTCTGGACATGCTGCTTTGAATTTCTAATTTGATTTGCCAATTCAAGAGACTGCTTTTGATGATTTTCCTCTGATGGAGGAGACACTTGTGCATGATCATTTCTACTCCCTAATAGATTTTGAACAAAGTCAAAATATGGTTCAAGTTTAGCATATATTAGAGCTCGTGATTCTAGAAAATTACAAAGACTGAGATTATTTTTCTTTTTTCAGGAGAAATATGGAGTGATCTTTGCAAAGAATTCGGAGTGAGGAATGAAGAAATGCATCTTGAAGGTATCACTACAGACGAAGTTCCTATGGAGAAGAAGATAATCAGGAGGCAGAGAAAGTAGAAGGGCAGTAGCTCTAAGACATTATTAAGAGCAACTATTTCGAAATACTTTTATATGCCACTCACTCGAGCGGCCAAAAAACTAAATGTTAATCTAACTATTCTCAAAAAAAGATGTAGGGAGTTGGGAATTTGTTGATGGCCTCACAGGAAGTTGATGAGCTTGGAGACCCTAATCAAGAATATTCAGGTTCTTTCTCACTTACATTTGTACATGAATGAAAAAAATGAGGGAAATGACATAAAACTAATAATTTGAGAGCATGCCTTTGGATTTGCAGGGGATGTGAAATGAAGAAGAAGAATGACATATAGCTGAGAAGAACTTGAGAGAAGCCATTGAGATATTGGAACATGAGAAGAAGTTGATGGAAGAAATCTCTAATACTCAGTTGGAGGACCAAACAAAGAGATTGAGACAAGTATACTTCAAGGCCAACTATAAGAAGAGAAAAATAAAGAAACTTGCAGTTTTTCTCACGAACATGAAAACTTGAAGGAAATGCAATCAGAATTTCTATTTTCGAACATGAGTAGCCTATGGTGTAAAATGCATAGCTTTCTATCCACAAGTCCAAATCATGTGAAATTTATCTCAAATCTTCCTAAGACATTTATCTATATAGTAGAAGTCAAAGGCTACAAGAATCCACTGCCATTTTGTGCAGTTTAATCTAAGAACAGACTTGCTTTACACAGGACATAGCACAATTCACTGTTTCGTTCTCCATATTGCACCAATACTACTTTTTAATTCTTCTACATAATTTATTCCACAGTAAATAGTACCACATTTTGAAAAAAATTTGACAGAATTTTTCTTATAAATTGAATATTATCCAGGCACTAGGCCACCTCAAAATGCGCAATTGTGTAATTCAACCCACAAAAAACTCATAAAAATAATCCAATCATTCAATAAAATTAGTTTATTTCTATATAGTATAAAACTAACTTAAGGGTAATTACCCATTACCCATGGGAAGTGATCACCCATCACTCAAGGGGAATGATCACCCCATCACTCCCGGGGATCCAGTAATGAAATATAAAAATAATTCGCTTACCTTACATAGCATGGAGGAAGATAATATCCCTTGGCCTGTTTTCTTCATGTGTTCTGTAATATGAACTTGAACTGAACCGTAATTAAACAACATTAGGTAATAAAACATTAACAAGACTAAATGAATTAGAAGCACAATTGAGTTCCAAATATAATCCACCAAATCTGACCTAAGCTAAGGGTTAAACTATGCCAAAATGGACTCAATGCTTCAAATGTGGAATGAGAGCTATTAATTGACTGATCAATAGAGCAGGTTACTTCAACTACACTGTAGCATAAAATAGCTACAGAGAACAAGTTTTCCTTCCTACATGAATCAAGCATTGGTATTTCATGGTAAACCAACTAAAAAGAAGCACTTCACTTGTCCGATTTGCTTTTTTCTTGTTCTTAAAGACTGAATCAAATTCACAAACATGAGCAATGCTTCACAAAGAGTAACCACTGCCCACCACTAGAGAAAAGCAGAGAAACCTTATCTTAAGAAAATTGTTAGCCAAAAAGCCTTGGGCTAGAATGGGAATTGAACTAAGAGAAATTGTGATTGTACACAATTATGGCGCAGTGGGGTGGAGAAAGACCAGTATGCTCTACTGACTTATCAAGCGAAAAATCACAGAGCCTAACATATGGAATTGGATGATCAAGTCATAAAAAAAAAACAGTCACTTCTAATTTGATGAATGCAAAATGTCCAGAAGAAATACCCATAATGACAGTTCTGATGATAGAAATAGAATAGGGTGTAAACTATCCTAGCCAGAAAAGAGTAGTGCACATACTCCTAGGAAGCCGAATTTCTCTCAAGCATTTCGTCAAACACCTTGTTCAAACCATCTAGCCAGAAAAGAGTAGTGTGCATACTGCTTGTCAATTGGTAATGGGCAATATCCACTCCCAAAATTGATAGTATGGTATTATAATACTATTAAATTAACAAAGCTAATCTAGCAGCATGCATATGTCTATTTACAGTAGGTATATTATCTATCTACTAATTTATTTTTCATACATAAGTTACTATGAGTAGTAAGTATTGACTGAAAATCTTTGGAATGGAAATATTATAGTTTCAAACCTTGGTAAATGGAAATAATATTTCTTATTTTACTAGGTAAATATAGTCGTGGGCAGCTAGAGCAATGATATCAGAACAAGAAACAATTCCACCACACTCCTTGTGCACACGCCTACGGAGGTCCTCGATGATCTTGAATGCCGTGGGTCGTAAAGTCAAGTTGGGGATAGCGCTCTGCTCACTCAGTCCACTGGTTGATCCAACTAGTAGCACTGAACCATCACAGCCCTGAACAAATGAATAATAATAGTCAAATAATTAAAGGTTTAGACCACGAAATATTTTTAAAGCACTCATCTTTCCAGATTCAAATGTCTCATTTTGTAATGAAGAATATGAGATGTTCATAGATCTAATTATATATACATTTTTTTATCATACTTGAACAAAGCAATCATGGAAGTGAAGACGAAGCAAACAAGCAACTTGGCCAATATCATCTTTGAACACCTTCTGGAGCTGCTTTCTGACAATAGTTCCAAAAAAAAAAAAAAAAAGTCACTTCATTAATGAAGAGACATAGGATTCCGACATATACACACAAAAAAATTGTTTTTAATGATGCAATAAAACTACGTCATTTTATATTAAAAATATGTCACAATAATATATCAATTTGAATTATCTTAATAAAATTACATTGTTTTGTTTTTACTATAATGGCGCAAATAAAACTAGCGTCATTATAGGTATTCTATTATGATACTTTATAAAAAGTGTCATTAAAAGCATGTCAAGAACGTTACTATTATTATTATTATTATTATTATTATTATTATTATTATTATTATTATTATTATTATTATTATTATTATTATTATTATTATTATTATTATTATTATTATTATTATTTTTGTATTGAACCAAAATTACGTCGTTTTCATTTCACTATAATGACTCAAAAAATCACACGTCATCATAGGAAGTCTATTATGACGCTTTCTAGAAAGGGTCATGAAAAAGGTGTCACTATAGCCTATTTTTCTTGTAGTGTTTGAGGTTTAAAATTGCAGAATTTTTGAGGTTTCTTGGGTGTTTTTGTTACAAAATTCTGAACACAAGAAAACTCCGTAACTCATGTTCTTGATAATTTTGGGAGCTATAAGACTCAAGTTTTTGTTATGTTCTTACTTTGAAATTGTTCCTTGATGATAGTATAACCATTGGGGAGTGCTTTTTATTGTGATTCTTGAGTTTTTGAGTTGTTCCTTGATGATAGTATAACCATTGGGGAGTGCTTTTTATTGTGATTCTTGAGTTTTTGAGTTGTTACAAATGTGAAAATTTTGAAATCTTTTGAGTTACGAGGTTGCACTTTAAGTGTTTGATATTTTTCTTGAGTGAGTTTTTCATTTGAAATTGTGGCTAGAACTTTCATGAATACTTCTATAATTGGTTAGCTATTATTTTCAAGTATCTTGGGGATATTGCTTGTCCAATTGAACTCATTATAGTTGTTGAATTCTTACTCTTGTTCTTAAGTGCTATGTTCTTAACTTCTAGTGCTTCATTGAAAATCTCGTTAGGTCTTGTCCATTTACCTATCCCTTAGTCTATTGAAATTGTCGCGCTTCTTGAATTCATTAACTCTTGATATAAACTCCTTAAGGCTTATTATTGTTGATGATCAAACTTCCATGTGATCCTAGTTGATTGTCCTTAGTGGGTTGGCTTGACTTGTCTAGTTGAACTAATTCCTAAGTAATTAGGGAGGTTGTGTTGGGAAGAAATCTTTGAGGAATTAAGTGTTTGAAAAAAAAAAGAGTAAGAGGGTGAGCTCATTTTAACAAAAGCCAAGAAGAGTGCAAATACAAGTGAAGAGTGAGCATAAAAAATTGAGTGCAAACACGTAAGGAAATGAAGTGAGGAATTTTAACAAAAGTCAAGAAGAGTGCAAATACGAGTGAAGAGTGAGCATTAAAAATTGACTGCAAACACGTAAGGAAATGAAGTGAGGAATTTTCTTGTGTTTTCTACTTAAATTTTGTCAGTACTTCTCTTGAAAGAAAAATTCACAATGGCTAGTTGGAGTAATAATGAAGGGTATGACTATGATGAGGCTTCTAGGGATAGCTATGATGAAGGGTCAAGCACAAGTGGAAAAGGATATGGTAGGTTTGATAGAAAAGAAAATTGGAAATATGAGGGGGTTGAATATGTGGGTATAAATTGTTGGATTGATGGAGTTTGTGTTGGAGGAACACAAAAATATTCAAAGAGTGGTATGCCAAAAGAAATGGAGTTGAAGTACAATGAGAAGTTGGTACCTCCGTTCCTTGGAAAGAGAGATTTGGGGGGGGGGGTACTATGAATGGAAAAGAAGAATGGAAGAATTATTTAAATGCTTTAAGCCTAGCGGAAGAAACAAGGTAAAATGGGCACTAAAGTGTTTTTCTACAAATGTTTTAGAATGGTGGAAGCAAATGAATGCACAAAGAAGATGAAGTGGGTATCAAACGGTAGATTCTTGGGAAGAGATGAAAGAATTGATGAGAGAGCAGTTTGACCCCGATGAGTGTCAAATATGTGGACGTTTTGCTCACATGTCTCATAATTATCCAAGAAGTTCTAAGCATAGTGAGGGAAGTACAATGCGAAATTTTGCAAAAGGAATAATGAGAAGAAAATAAGATTATGTTTGCTCTACTTGTTGGGACTATAGTTATAGTATATGTGATTGCCCAAGATTGAATGGTTAAGGAAGAAGTTTTTAATTGCAAAAGAGTAGTGTAATTCCTTGTGAGTATTGTAGTGGCTATGGGCACAAATCCTTTGATTGTCATTGGAAGTCCTTTAAGGAGCAAAATGAGATTCATAAATTTGAGAAGCTAAAAGGCTAAACTTGAGACCAAAGTGGTCAAGAAAAATGTTGTAGATGTTGAGGAGCCAAGAATGGCAAGAAACGAAGAAAAAGTTGAGAGGGTTGAGCAAAATGAATTACATGACTTTGAGAAAGAAGAAAAGCTAGAGAATGAGGCCAAGTGCCAAGGAATGCTTAATCAAGATGATGAAATAGTGCATGAAGAAGTTGAGGAAAATGTTGATAAGATTGTTGAAGAGCTTAGTGATAATGAAGAAGAATGAGATGAAATGGATCAATTGAGACCAACAAATGGGGTGACTAAAGAGTTCTACAATATCTTATTCTTTCTAGATGAAGAGTCACGTCCATTAGACGTGATAGAGGGGAATAAACAAAAAGAATTTGAGAAAAGAGTATGAAATTTGTTGAAGTGCCAAAGAATTCAAGAATTGAGGTGAAGAATGAGCAAATGTGTACTATAGATGAAGGTCCCAAGAGTGCTTCAAGTACCTATGAAGTGGGAGAAAGCTCACATCCATAAGTGGAGAAAAAGAAGAGTTGGCTAGAAGTTGTGTGAGAGCAAATGAAAACATGTGAAGTTAAAAAGAATGAAGCATCTAGTTCAACTTCACATGTAGACACTAAATCTAGTGGAGAAATTAGAGTGGATGGAAGAAATGTGGATATATTTGAGAAACCATGTACATTAATTGGTGTTATGAGAGAAATTGTTGAAGTTTGTGTGGTTGAAAGAAAAGCGGATTTACAAAGTGAAAATATTTTCTATTCAATGTGTCAAATCAGAGAGAAACCATGTAGCTTGATTATTGATTGAGGGAGTTATAAAAATGTGATTAGTGCTACATTGGTGAAGGAATTAGGAATAAAGACATTGAAACATCCTAAACCTTATAAGCTTCATTTGTTAAATAATTGTGGTGAAGTAAAGGTAAACAAACAAGTCAAGATTACAATTGTCATTGGGGGATATAAAGATGAGATGATGTGTGATGTGTTTCCTATGCATGTTGGACATATATTGTTAGGAAGACCTTAGCTATATGATAGAGAAGTAGTTCACCATGGAAAAAAAATCATTTACTCTTTGTGCAAAGATGGAAAGAAATTCACATTTTGCCCTATTCCCCTAAGTGAGATTGTTAAATATCAAAATATTTTGAGGAAGGAAGATAAAAAAAAAAAAAAAGAAAAGAGAGCATAAAGAGAGGGACAAACAAGAGCAAGAAAGAAGAGAAAATGAGAGGAGATCAAAAGACAAAAATGAGAGTTTAAAACTCCAAATGCAAGCAAAAATAAGGGGGGAGAGAGAACAAATGAGGGAGCATAGAGATAAAATAAGAGTGCCAACTTGGATTTGGAGAGGTAAAAATAACAAGAGGGAGGGAAAAGAGCGAAGTAAGGTGAGAATGAAAATTTGCATTGAGAAGAGAGAAAACAAGGGAGTTGGAGAAGATCAAAAGCTAAAATTTTTATCTTCACACAAAATATCTTGTTTGATTTATAATGCATGTATTAAGAAGATTGTGAAGAGATGGATAGTAAAGGAAGGGCCAAATGATGCACAACACAAGCAACTATCAATGTGGAAGATCAAGCCAATCTTTAAACCTGGATTGAAGGCCAAAGAAGTATCAAGAAGAGCTCAAGTCAACCAACATTTTATTTGGAGGATCAAGGAAACACAGAGAAATGGAATAGAGGTCCAAGGAGCAAGTTTTGAAGTGCAACAAAACGGGAGATGGTGACTAGAACACACCTAGTGCCAAGTTCACTAGCACACCTAGCGCCAAGTCCTCACTGAAGCCAAGTTTTGTTTTCTAGAACAGACCTGGCGCCAAGTCCACCCAAGCACTTGGCGCCAGGTCTATTCGGGCCCTGCCCTGTTTTACCGAATTTTCTTGTTTTATTCTGTTTTATTCCTAATTAAATTCTCACAATTTTTATTATATTTTAATTTATTTTTAAGACCTATAATAGGGCCTTAAAGCTTATATTAAGGCCATTTAACACTTGGGATTAATTTGTTAATTAGTTTAGGTCAAGTCATCTATATATATGCCATTATAACTCTTGTAAACAAAACTTTTGATATTTTGAATTGAGAAATCTTTTGTTCTCTCTAGAGAGAGTTCTTGAGGGTGATCCTCTTGGGTGATTTTCAAATCAATCAAGACTACTCTTAGGTTTTAGTCCAACCTAAGAATCTAGTCTCTAATCTTCCTAGGATAGATCATTGTTCTTTCTAAATTGGGTCTTAGATTCCTAACTAATCTTGGATTCTTTTAGGAGTTCATTTAGTTGCCTAAATCTTCCCATCCCATTTGTTCTTGATCCTTCTTGGGTTAGGGATGTTTGGGTGTTGATTTATTTGGCTTAGTTCATTAGATTTTGGGTTCTAGGAAGCTAGTTTACCTAAGGTTCTAGTCTTGAACTAGGTATCTTGATTTTAAGATTCAAATCTCAAATTGGTACTTCTCAAGATTATATCATGATCCGTCTATTATACATACATGCGGTCTTTTTGACTAGAATCCTTTTAATTCCGTTGCGTAATGCAAATCTGATGCATATGTAAGGGTTCTAACGCACACCTCTTTCGATATATGCAAAAGTAAATTTGAAAATTTAGCCTGATGAAATTGCTTCAAATTTCAGTAAAAATGATAGATTTCCCACCAAAAATCCTCTATAAAATAATTTTCCTTCATTCCAAATGGCAACTGCCATCTAGTTCTATTGCTAGATGTCGACTGAGATCGACCTCAATATTCATTGCTTGGAACATGAAACTGCAAATGAAGATGAAGAATACAACCACGAAGATGCTTCTCATCAGCAAACTAATTTAAATTTGAGTCCAGATTCCCCAACAACTAAAAGGATTTCATAAAAAATTTTGGATTTAGACTTAAACCTTGAGCCACTTGAAGAAGATGATGATGTATATATCTTTAAAACTAGTTAGTTTTCTTTTGATTCTAGGCTTTTCCTTTATGATTTCTATTCCTTTTGATTCTTCTAATTGTATACATTTTGGTTTATGTAACTCTCTGTTCAAGAAAAAAAAAAAAGTTCTCTTCTTTTCCTGTGATTTGCAATTTCCCATTTTCGTTTTTAGTGTATAAGCTTGAAATGTTTGATGTATTGTTAAAAAAAAAAAAAATGGGTAGAAATCAAGTTTATAGAACCAAAATCAGACATTTCTTGATTTAAAGAAAAAGAATTAGCATGATTTTGACGATTTGGATCAAAAGTTAAATTTGTTGTAGAACACATATTATTTATATTCAAAATTAAGAAGTTGTACAAATTAATGGATTCCATTAGGAGTTGAACATATATAAGAACCATTTTAGTGGAGCATCAATAAATCTATATACTTTACCTTTTATATGGAGAGAATGAAAACAATGCGCGTAGTGTTGTAAGTATATTATTAACTTACAGAGGCAATTGAAACATGTCAATTATACTCTAAAAGAAATTGATTGTTGCATTAATACTAAGAGTGTGGAATAATACTCTCGTTCTTGAACTATACTTGTGATTTTAATTGTAAGAAAGGGTGATGACTGGGTATTCTTTGAGTGGGTGAAATCTCAGGGTAGTAGTATCGAGAGCCTGTGGACCTTAAATTGAATGCCATCTTTAATTGGTAATGTTCTAGTAGGAAAGGCTATAGTCATGAAGACCTACTGTTAGATGACAAGATTATGCATTATTTGAGGTATCTTGTGGTTTGTGTCATTGTGTGTGTATGCAAGTAGATTTTTATTTGTATTTCTTGTTGAAAGTTCAAATTGGGCACAGCTTGAAATTCTATGCTATTGTTTTTGTTGCTTCTTTCACAGCATTGTTAATCATCGAAATGGAAGTTGATTTCCCCCCAATCAAATTGATCTTATTTGTAGAATCAGATTCAATAATGAGACATTTTGGTGCAAAACTCCTAGCATGAGTAAGATATGTATCTCTTTTCTATATGTGTAAATTTCAACCTTAGAACCTTGTTCAAAAGAAAACATCAGATCATAAGAGCAGTAAAGGAGCTCTTACTTTTTTTATTTGTGTATATGAATAAATAAGTATTTTGATTTTTTTTAAATTACAAATATATAGTACTAGTTTTTTTTTTTTTAGGGGGGGGGGGGGGTCAAACAGAGGAACTTAACAGTGATGATGATAATATTGTGGAATTATCAACAACTGAACAAGAAGGGAAGAAGTTGAAAATTTTGAGTGATCAGGACCGAATGTGATATGATCTTAAGAAGTACCAATTTGAGATTTGAAACTCAATATCAAGAGACCTAGTTCAAGACTAGAACCTTAGGTAAACTAGCTTCTTAGGACCCAAAATCTAAAGAACTAAGCCAACTAAATCAATACCCAAACATCCCTAACCCAAGAAGGATCAAGAACAAATGGGATGGGAAGATTTAGGCAACCAAATTAACTTCTAAAAGAATCCAAGATTAGTTAGGAATCTAAAACCCAATTTAGAAAAAATAATGATCTATCCTAGGAAGATTAGAGACTAGATTCTTAGGTTGGACTAAACCCTAAGAGTAATCTTGATTGATTTGAAAATCACCCTCAAGAACTCTCTCTAGAAAGAACAAAAGATTTCTCAACTCAAAATATCAAAAGTTGTGTTTATAAGAGTTATAATAGCATATATATAAATGCCTTGACCTAAACTAATTAACAAATTAATTATAACTGTTAAATGGCATTAATACAAGCTTTGAGGCCCTATTACATGCCTTAAAAATATATTAAAACATAATAAAAATTGTGAGAATTTAATTGGGAATAAAACAGAATAAAACAAAAAAATCAGTAAAACAGGGCATGGCCAGAAAGGACCTGGCGCCAGGTGCTTGGGTGGACCTGGCGGTCCTTACTGAAGCCAAGTTCTATTTTCCATAACAAACCCGGCACCAGGTGTGTTCTAGTCGCCATCTCCCGTTTTGTTGCACTTCAAAACTTACTCCTTAGACCTCCATTCCATTTCTCTGTGTTTCCATGATCCTCCAAATAAAATGTTGGTCAACTTGAGCTCTTCTTGATACTTCTTTGGCCTTCAATCCTTATTTAAAGATTGGCTTGATCCTCCACATAGATAGTTGCTTGTGTTGTGCATCCTTTGGCCCTTCCTTTACTATCCATCTCTTTACAATTTTCATAGCCCTGGATTTGTTGAATTTGTTGCCTTGAGAATTCTCTTGAATCCTCTTGAATATGGTTCTTACTCATGGAACCATGAAGTGTGATTTTGTCCTTCTTTCGCTTTCTTGAAAATGACATTCATGCCTAATTTGATTCCTATCATTTTTCTCTTCTTGAAGTTGATTCGTTTTCGAATTAATACATGCACTATAAATCAAATAAGACATTTTGTGTGAAGGTAAAAATTTTAACTTTTGATCTTCACCAACTCCCTTGTTTTCTCTCTTCTTAATGCAAATTTTCATTCTCACCTTACTTCGCTCTTTTCCCTCCCGCTTGCTATTTTTACCTCTCTAAATCCAAGTTGGCACTCTTGTTTTATCTCCATACTCCCTCGTTCGTTCTTTCTCTCCCCTTATTTTTGCTGGCATTTGGAGCTTTAAACTCTCATTTTTGTCTTTTGATCTCCTTTTCATTTTCTCTTCTCTCTTGCTCTTGTTTTTCCCTCTCTTTATGTTCTCTTTTCTTTTTCTTTTTTTTATCTTTCTTCCTCAAAATATTTTGATTTTTTACAATCTCACTTGGGGGCATAGGACAAAGTGTGAATTTTCTTCCATTTTTGCACAAAGAGTAAATGTTTTTTTTCTATGGTGAACTACTTCTCTATCATATAGCCAAGGTCTTCCTAACAATATATGTCCAACATGCATGGGAAACACATCACACATCACCTCATCTTTATATCCCTCCATGACAATTGTAATCTTGACTTGTTTGTTCACCTTTACTTCACCACAATTGTTCAACCATTGAAGCTTATAAGGTTTAGGATGTTTCAAGGTCTCTATTCCCAATTCCTCCACTAATGTAGCACTAATCACATTTTTATAATTCCTTCCATCAATAATCAAGCTACATATTTCTCTCTGATTTGACACTTTGAATAGAAAAAATTTTCACTTTTGTAAATCCTCTTTTCTTTCAACCACACAAGCTTTAACAATTTCTCTCATAACACCAATTAATGCACATGGTTTCTCAAATATATCCACATTTCTTCCATCCACTCTAATTTCTCCACTAGATTTAGTGTCTATATGTGAAGTTGAACTAGATGCTTCATTCTTTTTAACTTCACATGTTCTCATTTGCTCTCACACAACTTCTAGCCAACTCTTCTTTTTCTCCACTTGTAGATGTGAGCTTTCTCCTACTCCATAGGTACTTGAAGCACTTTTGGGACTTTCATCCATAACACGCATTTGCTCATTCTCCACCTCAATTCTTGAATTCTTTGGCTCTTCAACAAATTCCATACTCTTTTGCTCAACTTCTTCTTATTCATTCTCTTCTATCACGTCTAATGGGTGTAACTCTTCATCTAGAAAGAATAAGATATTGTAGAACTCTTTAGTCACCCTATTTGTTGGTCTCAATTGATCCACTTCATCTCCTTCTTCTTCATTATCACTAAGCTCTTCATCAATATCATCAACATTTTCCTTAACTTCTTCATGCACTATTTCATCATCTTGATTAAGCATTCCTTGGCACTTGGCCTCATTTTCTAGCTTCTCTTTTTTCTCAAAGTCATGCAATTCATTTTGCTCAACCTTCTCAACTTTTTCTTCATTTCTTGCTATTCTTGGCTCCACAACATCTACAACATTTTTCTTGGCCAATTTGGTTTCAAGTCTAGCCCTTTACTTCTCAAATTTCTGAATCTCATTTTGCTCCTTAGAGGACTTCCAATGACAATCAAAGGATTTGTGCCCATAGCCACTACAATGCTCACAAAGAATTGCACTACTCTTTTGCAATTAAAAACTTCTTCCTTGACCATTCAATCTTGGGCAATTACATATACTATAACTATAGTTCCAACAAGTAGAGCAAACATAATCTTGTTTTCTTCTCATTCTTCCTTTTGCAAAATTTTGCATTGTACTTCCCCCACTATACTTAGAACTTCTTGGATAATTATGGGACATGTGAGCAAAACTTCTACATATTTGGCACTCATCGGGGTCAAACCGCTCTCTCATCAATTCTTTCATCTCTTCCCAAGAATCTACTATTTGATACCCACTTCGTCTTCTTTGTGCATTCATTTGCTTCCACCATTCTAAAACATTTGTAGAAAAACACTTTAGTGCCCATTTCACATTGTTTCTTCCGCTAGGCTCAAAGCATTTAAATAATTCTTCCATTCTTCTTTTCCAATCATAGTACCCCCTCAAATCTCTCTTTTCAAGGAACGGAGGTACCAACTTCTCATTGTACTTCAACTCCCTTTCTTTTGGCATACTACTCTTTGAATATTTTTGTGTTCCTCCAACACAAACTCCATCAATCTAACAATTTATACCCACATATTCAACCCCCTCATATTTCCAATTTTCTTTTCTATCAAACCTACCATATTCTTTTCCACTTGTACTTGACCCTTCATCATAGCTATCCCTAGAAGCCTCATCATAATCATACCTTTTACTATTACTCCAACTAGCCATTGTGAATTTTTCTTTCAAGAGAAGTACCAACAAAATTTAAGTAGAAAACACAAGAGAATTCCTCACTTCATTTCCTTACGTGTTTGCAGTCAATTTTTAATGCTCACTCTTCACTCGTATTTGCATTCTTCTTGGCTTTTTTTAAAATTCCTCACTTCATTTCCTTACGTGTTTGTACTCAATTTTTAATGCTCACTCTTCACACGTATTTGCACTCTTCTTGGCTTTTGTTAAAATGAGCTCACCCTCTTACTCTTTTTTTTTTTTTTTTCAAACACTCAATTCCTCAAAAATTTCTTCCCAATACAACCTCCCTAATTGCTTAGGAATTAGTCCAACTAGACAAGTCAAGCCAACCCACTAAGGACAATCAACTAGGATCATATGAAAGTTTGATCCTCAACAACAATGAGCCTCAGGAGTTTATATCAAGAGTTAACGAATTCATGAAGTGCAACAATTTCAATAGACTAAGGGATGAATAAATGGACAAGACCTAACGAGATTTTCAATGAAGCACCAAAAGTTCAAGAACATAACATTTAAGAACAAGAGTAAGAATTCAACAACTATAATGAGTTCAATTGGACAAGCAATGTCCCCAAGATACTTGAAAATAATAGCTAACCAATTATAGAAGTATTCATGAAAGTTCTAACCACAATTTCAAATGAAAAACTCACTCAAGAAAAATATCAAACACTTAAAGTGCAACCTCGTAACTCAAAAGATTTCAAAATTTTCATACTTGTAACAATTCAAAAACTCAAGAATCACAATAAAAAGCACTCCCCAATGGTTATACTATCATCAAGGAACAATTTCAAAGCAATAATATAACAAAAACTTGAGTTTTATAGCTCCCAAAATTATAAAGAACATGAGTTATGGAATTTTCTTTGTGTTTAGAATTTTGTAACAAAAACACCCAAGAAACCTCAAAATTTCTGCAATTTTAAACCTTAAACTCTACAAGAAAAATAGGCTCTAGTGACACCATTTTCATGGCACTTCCTAGAAAGCATCATAATAGACTTCCTATAATGACGCGTGATTTTTTGAGTCATTATAGTGAAATAAAGACTACGTAATTTTGGTTCAATACAAAAAATAATAATAATAACTTTCCTGACATGTTTTTAATGACACTTTTTATAAAGTGTCATAATAGAATACCTATAATGACGCTAGTTTTATTTGCGCCATTATAGTAAAAACAAAACAATGTAATTTTATTAAGATAATTCAAATTGATATATTATTGTGATATATTTTTAATATAAAATGACATAGTTTTATTGCATCATTAAAAACACTTTTTTGTGTGTATATGTTAGAATCCTATGTCTCTTCGTTAATGAAGTGACTGTTTTTTTTTTTTTTATTTGGAATCTATTATCAGAAAGTAGCTCCCGAAGGTGTTCAATGATGATATTGGCCAAGTTGCTTGTTTGCTTCGTCTTCACTTCCTTGATTGCTTTGTTCAGGTATGATAAAAAAAAAATGTATATATAATTAGATCTATGAACAGCTCATATTCTTCATTACAAAATGAGATATTCGGATCTGGAAAGAGGAGTGCTTTAAAAAATACTTCGTGTTCTAAACCTTTAATTATTTTACTATCATTATTCATCTATTCAGGGCTGTGATAGTTCAGTGCTGCTAGCTGGATCAGCCAGTAGACCGAATGAGCAGAGCGCTATTCCCAACTTGACTTTACGACCCACGATATTCAAGATCAGCAAGGACCTCCATAGGCGTGTGTACAAGGAGTGTGGTGGAATTGTTTCTTGTTCTGATATCGTTGTTCTAGCTGCTCGCGACTCTATTTACCTGGTAAAATAAGAAACATTATTTCCATTTACCAAGGTTTGAAACTATAATATTTCCATTCCAAAGATTTTCAACCAATACTTACTGATCATAGTAACTTTTGTATGAAAGATAAATTAGTAGATGGATAATATACCTACTATAAATAGACATATGCATGCCGATGGATTAGCTTTGTTAATTTAATAGTATTATAATACCATACTATCAATTTTGGGAGTGGATATTGCCTATTGCCCATTGACAAGCAATATGTACACTACTCTTTTCTGGCTAGATGGTTTGAATAAGGTATTTGACGAAATGCTTGAGAGAAATTTGGTTCCTGGGAATATGTGCACTACTCTTTTCTGGCTAGGATAGTTTACACCCTGTTTATTTCTGTCATCAGAACTGTTATTATGGGTATTTCTTCTGGACATTTTGCATTCATCAAATTAGAAGTGACTGTTTTTTTTTATGACTTGATCATCCAGTTCCATATGTTAAGCTCTGTGATTTTTCACTTGATAAGTCAGTAGAGCATACTGGTCTTTCTCCACCCCACTGTGCCATAATTGTGTATAATTACAATTCTCTTGGTTCAGTTCCCATTCCAGCCCAAGGCTTTTTAGCTATCAATTTCCTCAAGCTAAGGTTTCTCTGCTTTTCTCTAGTGGTGGGCAGTGTTACTCTTTGTGAAGCATTGCTCATGTTTGTGAATTTGATTCAGTCTTTAAGAACAAGTAAAGAGCAAACCGGACAAGTGAAGTGCTTCTTTTTAGTTGGTTTACCAAGAAATACCAATGCTTGATCCATGTGGGAAGGAAAACTTGTTCTCTGTAGCTATTTTATGCCACAGTGTAGTTGAAGTAACCTTCTCTATTGATCAGTCAATTAATAGCTCTCATTCCACATTTGAAGCATTGAGTCCATTTTGGCATAGTTTGACCCTTAGCTTAGGTCAGATTTAGTGGATTATATTTGGAACTCAATTGTGCTTCTAATTCATTTAGTCTTGTTAATTTTTTTTATTAACTAATGTTGTTTAATGATGGTTTAGTTCAAGTTCATATTGCAGAACACATGAAGAAAACAGGTCAAGGGATGTTGTCATTCTCTATGCTATGTAAGGTAAGCGAATTATTTTTATATTTCATTACTGGATCTCCGTGAGTGATGGGTGATCATTCCCCTTGAATGATGAGTGATCACTTCCCATGGGTAATGGGTGATTACCTTTAAGTTAGTTTTATACTATATAGAAATAAACTAATTTTATTGAATGATTAGATTATTTTTATGAGTTTTTTGTTGGTTGAATTACATAATTGCGCATTTTGAAATGGCCTAGTGCCTGGATAATATTCAATTTATAAGAAAATTTCTATCAAATTTTTTTCAAAATGTGATTCTATTTACTGTGGAATAGGTTATGTAGAAGAATTGAAAAGTAGTATTGATGCAATATGGAGAACGAAACAATAAAATATGCTGTGTCCTGTGTAAAGTAAGTCTGTTCTTGGATTAAACTGCACAAAATGGCAGTGGATTCTTGTAGCCTTTGACTTCTACTATGTAGATAAATGTCTTAGGAAGATTTTGAGATAAATTTCACATGATTTGGACTTATGGATAGAAAGTTATGCATTTTACACCATAGGCTACCCATGCTGGAAAACAGAAATTCTGATTACATTTCCTTCAAGTTTTCATGTTAGTGAGAAAATCTGCAAGTTTCTTTGTTTTTCTCTTCTTATAGTTGTCCTTGAAGTATGCTTGTCTCAATCTCTTTGTTTGGTCATCCAACTGAGTATTAGGGATTTCTTCCATCAATTTCTTCTCAAGTTCCAATATCTCAATAGCTTCTCTCAAGTTTTTCTCAGTCCTTCTTCTTCTTCATTTTGCATTCCCTGCAAATCCAAAGGCATGCTCTCAAATTATTAGTTCTATGTCATTTCCCTCATTTTTTCATTCATGCACAAGTGTAAATGAGAGAGAACCTGAACATTCTTAATTAGGGTCTCCAAACTCATCAACTTCGTATAAAGCCATCGACAAATTCCCAATTCCCTACATCTTTTTTTGAGAATGGTTAGACCAATATTCAGTTCTTTGGTCGCTCGAGTGAGTGACATGTAAAAGTACTTCGAAATAGTTGCTCTTGATAATGTCTTGGAGCTACTGCTCTTTTCCTTTCTCTACCTCCTGATTATCTTCTTCTTCACAGGAACTTCGTCTGTAGTGATACCTTCAAGATGCATTTTTTCATTCCTTGCTCCGAATTCTTTGCAAAGACCATTCCATATTTCTCCTAAAAAATGAAAAATAATCTCAATCTTTGTAATTTTCTAGAATCACGTGCTCTAATATATTCTAACCTTGAACCATATTCTGGCTTTGTTCAAAATCCATTAGGGAGTAGAAATGATCATGCACAAGTGTCTCCTCCATCAGAGGAAAAGCATCAAAAGCAATCTCTTGAATTGGAAGATCAAATTGGAAATTCAAAGAAATATGTCCAAAACTTCCACTGATTCACATCACAACAAACCAAAAGAGGTTCAGTTTTATTATCAAACACATTTCCAGATGAAGAAGACGGGTGAAAAGTATCTCACCTGAAATCAAGAGGAAGTGGTTAGCTTGGAAAAGAAAACACGTCGAAATCTTCTTCATTGTGGTTGGCTTGGCTTGGAAACGAATTCATTGTGATTTTTTGAAATTCACTAATGACTGATGAATATATATATATATATATATATATATATATATATATATATCTGTGTGAGGAATAAGAGAGTCCATGAATATAGATAGTTTAATGTGAATATAATTATAGAAAAGTAATGCATTAGAGTTCGTGAGCCATCACATGAATTAAATTGGCCAACTTAAAACGAGGGGATGGAGGACTGAGGAGAGGAAGAGACAAGGAGGAAGAGGCAGATGACAGGTGGATGGAGGGAAGAGGAGAGGGAGGACTAAAGAGAGAAAGAGATAAGGAGGAAGGAAAAAAGATGATACTGGAAAGAGTGAGAAAAGATGAGAGAGTTTGGTTTGTTCAGTTTTGTCAACACTTAAAGTGTACGTAGGACCTATAGTATGTGGAATGCATTTGCATTTGAGTAGCTAATACTTCTGCCTTCATGTTTAGTTTCTTCTCCTTTTGGCTTCTTGAGCTCGTTCTTTTATCTATGCAAAAGTAGTCTTCAATTTGAGAGTTTTTAGTTCTTAATTGTTGTTAATTCTAATATTGGTAATCTCTAATATTATTCGCCTTATTAATTAGTTTAATAATTTTTTTTTATTTTTCATCATGTTTTATAATGTTGTTACTAAATTTATTCTATATAATATTATAGGTGCAGATCCACGACGAAGATTAAATAGGTGTTTTAGTATCATAACAACTTGGGATTGGAATAAGATCAATGATGCTTGACTTGAGGAACTACAAGATAATGATGCTTGGTTTAAGGAACTACTTATGTATTTAAATGTTGTTTTTCTCATTTTTGAATGACAATGAATGTTAAATTTAGATGTTATGAAATTTATATTTTGAATTTGACTTTCTCTTCAATATTGTCTATTTTTTATTATTGTGAATAAAATAGTTATATATATATATATATATATATATATATATATATATATTAATAGGATTGGGAGAAAAAAAGCTTATCATGGCATACAAAAAGATGTTAATTAAAAGAATCTATGTTGACACATTTATAGCACCTATTGTGATGCTAAATTATGTCATGACATGATATTTTTCCTGACGCTTTTACGCGTCACAATACAGTACTTATTGTGATGCTAAATAGTGTTAGAACAGGACACTTTGCCTGACGCTTATAAAGTATCACAATACAACACCTATTGTGACTCGACTTTGGATGACGCTATTTCAAAACGTTATGTGGTCAAAAGCGTCACTAAAAACCTACTGTCCTAACGCTAGGTCTTTAGTGACGCTTTTTCACGTCAGAAAAGCCTTTTTTTTCGTGAAATAACTTTCTAATCATCAACTAAACATGTAGGCTCAATTTCACATCAAACCCATGGCACAATTTGAAGTATTCAATTCTCAAAAATTGCAAGAAAATTAGTTACGGGATTTGAATTTGCAGCAATGGGTTGAATGAGATATCTACCTTGTTTGAGCTCAAAATCAACAAATAATCATGCCAAATGATTCCTTAAATATCACACCAACATATAAGATCAATTTAACATCAAGGTCATGGCATAATTTTAAGTTTCAAGCATTCAAAAATAGCACCTAATAAAGTGACGAAAATATGAAAAATTTCACAAATGCTTGAAGAGATTGTACCTTTGCCCAAAGAAAGTTGTGTTAATAAGAATCAATACAACCTTACTCTGATACCAAACTTTTTGATATGATTTTGAGAAGCACCAATTTAAGATTTGAAGCTCAATATCAAGAGACCTAATTCAAGACTAAAACTCTAGGTAAACTAGCTTCTTAGGACCCAAAATCTAATGAATTAAGCCAACTAAATCAACACCCTAACACCCCTAACCCAAGAAGGATTAAGAACAAATGGGATGAGAAGATTTAGGCAACCAAATGAACATCTAAAAGAACCCTAGATTAGTTAGGAATCTAAGACCCACTTTTGAACAATAATCTATCCTAGGAAGACTAGAGACTAGATTCTTAGGTTAGACTAATGCCTAAAAGTAATCTTAATTGATTTGAGAATCACTCAAGAGGATCACCCTCAAGAACTCTCTCTAGAGAGAACAAAAGATTTCTTAATTCAAAATTTCAAAAGTTGTATTTACAAGAGTTATAATGGCATATATATAGATGCCTTGCCCTAAACTAATTAACAAATTAATTCTAACTATTAAATGGTATTAATACAAGCTTTGAGGCCCTATTATATGTCTTAAAAATAGAGTAAAATATAATAAAAATCGTAAAAAATTAATTGAGAACAAAATAAGAAAATTCGGTAAAATAGGGTATGGCCTGAATGGACCTAGCGCCAAGTGCTTGGGTGGACCTACAGCTAAGTCTGTTCTGGAAAACAAAACTTGGCTTCAGTAAGGACCTGGCTCCAGGTATGCTAGTGAACCTGGCGCCAAGTGTGTTCTAGTCGCCGTCATCCGTTTTGTTGCACTTCAAAACTTACTCCTTGGACCTCCATTCCATTTCTCTGTGTTTCCTTGATCCTCCAAATGAAATGTTGGTTGACTTGAGCTCTTCTTGATACTTTTTTAGCCTTCAATCCTTATTTAAAGATTGACTTGATCCTCCACATAGATTGTTGCTTGTGTTGTGCGTCCTTTGGCCCTTCCTTTACTATCCATCTCTTCACAATCTTCTTAGCCCTGGATTTGTTGAATCTATTGCCTTGAAAATTCTATTGAATCCTCTTGAATATGTTTCTTATCCATGGAACCATGAAGTATGATTTTGTCCTTCTTCCCCCTTCTTAACGGATGTCTCTGTCATTCAAAATTCTTCGACTACTGAAGGCGCGATTTAGTACAACTCTCGTGATTTCAATTGTCTAACTAGAGAACAATGTGCAGTGTCCACATGGAGGAAGGTTCAAGAAACCAAACGTTCTTTGTGCTGGCAGAGAACGTGAAGGCAGCTAGGGTTTGTTTTCTAAGAATAGAAGAAAATGAGGGAGAGAAGAAGGTTGTGTGTGTTTTGGTTTTTTTTCTATTGAGAGAACCATTCTCTTTGCTATATTTTAAATGTAATCGGCATCCATTATGGAATAATCCCTGAAAAAATGTAGAAACACACGTTTCTATGAATTCTAATCAAATTAAAATTCACAAATTGCAATTGAAACTCATAAATTTTAGTAATCACAATTTGGTCCAAAATTATAACTAATTATAATTTGATCACAATCACTTTTTTTTCTCACAATTAACCCCATAATGTTATCAAATAACATCTTGAGTACTTAATCCTCTATTGTGTGTGACCTATTAGGTTTTTTGGTCTATTGGTAGCAAATATGAATTAATCAAAACGTCTTTGAGATTAATAATTCTTAATAATTTAGAATTAACTAATTAATTCTTATCAAGATTGGTTTATTAATTAATAAAATTATATTCAACAGATCATGAGTAGTATCTAGTAATATACATGACCACCCAAGAGTCCAGGAAGTCAAGTGGCTTGACATGAACACTTCAATAACAAATTACAGTGTAATAAATTCATTTCACCATACAATATCTCATTCAGTTTGGAGTACGGAATTAGTTTCAACTCTCTCTAGAATAAATATTAATTCTAACCCGAATATATTAGTGTTTGTATCAGGAATCTACTACTCTACATGTGTATCACTTGGAACTGTTTCCAATACACAGTCACATTGGCCAAAGATTTCACGAGTAGTAATTTCAATAAGCGGCCGTGAGATATTTGCCCCTACTATTAGGAGTGATAAATCCTTTATTGACCATCTCAACTACTTATATTTACCGCATATTGTACCCAATATCCATCCCATAGGCAGCCCTCGATCTGGCTCCAAAGATTGGAATCAAAGTACAATGCTCAACAAACAAAGTACCTGGAGATTTCAAGTCAAAGGATACCTACATGTTTGGTATAGTGAGATTCTATAACTAAGACGAAGTAGTTATCCATGTGTTTATCTCATAGCTAGGTTATCAAATGTACTTTTTCTATTAACAAACATCCACGGATTAACTTTGAGTATCACAATATTCACGGATATGAGAACCACCGCCTGATTAGATAAGAAAATCTAACACATGCTAGTCTTAACGCATTAATGATATCTTATCTCATTAACACTCCGATTAGGGATTATTTAAGTACTAACACAATACAATTTAGTAGAAATCTCACATCACAATTTTTATCATGACTTCCTTAACACAGTATTGTACTAGGATCTTTATCTAACAATTATTTTACACGAAAGTAAAGAATACAAACTGAAACATAATGCCTTGTATTATAAAACAAATGTGTCATATACAAAGTATAAATGATTGTCTCTAGGGCACAACACTAACAGTGTGAAGAGGAAAGGTCACTCTTTTTTTCTTTATCTTCAAATCTATAGATAAAGAACTAACAAACAGAGTATTAAGGTGTTGGATGAAAAAATCTGGTAGGAGGAAAAGAAGACTCTAAAACAGAGGATAGGAAGAGGAGACGAAGGACATGGGTTAGAAGAGAGAGATATATGTAATTATTAGAGTGATGTAATTAAAAGAGTAGTGGGATTTAAATTAATAAGGTGAGAAAGATAATAAAAATATTACTCCCTCCGTCCCCTTTTATCTGTCCATTAAAATTAAGATTTTTGTCTCAATTTATTTATCTCATTAATAAACCAAGACTATATTGATTTCTATTTTACAAATATCCCTCTTTAATACAGTGAGTACTTCTACACTTGTAGTGAGAAATAGAAGTAAATTAAATATGCTTAAAATATATAAAACTTTAAAATTTGATTACTCCTTATTAAAGAGAGAGATTTTTTTAGTGTAAAATATGAAATGTTGATTAATTAATTGAAAAACTTTATTTTTCTAAAAACTTGTGAATCAGTTAAAATAGACAGATAAAAGGGAACAGAGGGAGTACAAAGGATATAATGGACATTTTAATCATTTTTACTATAAAATTCTACAATTCCTTAATATGCGTAGTTTTTATAATTAGATCAGTTATTTGTGGATGGAGGGAGTATTAAATAAGGGGTAAGGTAGGAAAATATCAATGATTAATACATTAAAAAATATAAATGAATATTTATTTTGAAATAAAACAAAAAAGCTAAATGAACATTTATTTTGAAACGGAAGGAATATTAAATATGTAAGGTCAAGTGAAGTCCAAAGAAAGAGAATATGATGTGTTGTGGATAGATAAAATTCATAACTATTATATTTTTATTTAAAAAAAAACGAGGCCATGGAAGGCCGGGCAATTTGACCTTATGCGGGCCCCAAATACGATCTTGGGATACACCGATTGCTTCTGAAACACAAGGCATTGAGCTTTTGGCTTTTGCAATAAACTGTGGTCCTGTGGAGGCTTGCCAAAGCTTAAGCCATAGTAGGTCGTCTTTTAGGTTCATGGTGGAACAGTATCATCAATTTTCCTCGATGAGAAATTAAAAGGTGCTCTTTCTTTTCTCTCCCTATCAATTGGTGTAGATAAGAGAACTAGAGAGGTATCAATTTTGGCAACTTCAGCACTGGAAACAAGCTTGGCAGCTGCATTTGCGTTCACTTCAAAAATTCCTGTTTGGTTATTAGACGCACTTTTTCATTCACTTTGTTTCCCATGTCAATTATATCAAAGTTTTTTTGCCCACAAGTTGGGCTTACTGTATCAAGATATTGGAGAAATAATTGTTAAAAAAAAACATAGCTCTATTACAACACCAATTCTCGAAATTTTGACATAATCTCTTGGAAATATAAAAACTAGCATATAACTTTCAGCCTTTTCCCAGCGGCCTTATTGACCAAAGACCTCTGTCCACAAGTCACCCTGGTCGTCTGCCACAAAATCTACACCCTCACAGATTGTCTTAGTATTTTAAAAAAGTTTGAAAAAAAGTTGAATTACTATTTGAATGTGAAGTTGAATTACTATTTTTCTCTCTTTCAATGTGGAGTTGGCGATAGGGAACGCCTAAGGATCCCCTACCAATGATGTCTCTTTCATTGTGGAGTCGATGATAGAGGGCACCCCTCTCCTTCCTCTAATTTTCTTCTCTTTCAATGTGAAGGTGTTCAAATCCCCTCCCCTTCCTCTGGGTTTTTTTTTTTTTTAATCAAAATGGCCCTATTTGGGGCCATTCGTCCTCATGTGGCCCCTCCGTGAAAAGTTGGCCTAAAATGGCCACGATACTTTAGCCGATAGCGTCCTAATTAAATGAGGACGCTATCGACAAATGCGTCCTTATTTACCAAGAACGATATTCGTCAATATGTCCTTATTAAGTTAGGACGCTATCCGTGTATGTGTCCTACACTTTCATCGGCTTCACCACGCCTCTGCAACTTTTCATTTTCACTGCATTTTCTTCCTTCATTTCCGAGCGACTGTCCAGTGATTCCCTCAGCTCCAGCAACATCAGACCTCTTTCGGCGAACGTCCGGTGGCCCTTCTACTCCTTTAGCCACCGGAAGTTAGGACGCTACCGTGTATGTGTCCTTCCTATTTATCGTCTTCACCGTGCCTCTGTAACTTTTCATTTTCGTTGCATTTTTTTTTCTCCATTTCCAAGCGACTGTCCAGCGATTCCCTCAGCTTCGGCGACATCAGACCTCTTTCAGCGAACGTCGATGGCCCTTCTGCTCCAGTGACAGCGCAGCTCCATCGGCGACCAAAACAGTCTTCTCCGCGACGGTGAACAGTCTCCTCCATTTCAGTCCGACAAGTTGCTCCGGCGGTAGTCCTGTGCACGGCATTTTACAGGCAACGAGGTATGTCATGCTTCTTGGTCTTTATTTTTTGATTAGTTGATATAGTTTCTGAATATAATATATCTATTTTGTTGCACTGGTCTTCAATTTTTATATGCCATAAATCACCACTTAGGATTTGGGAATAGGTCTTATATTTGTTTTTTTTTTTTTTTTGTCAATTAGAGGTTTCTGCTACCTTTTTATATAGTACTCTGATTGTACAAATATGTTTATAGCTTTCTATTCGGGTGGAAGGATTTGGAACATAGGAAGTAAAAGAAAAATACATTATGTTCTGGATAATCTTATTGCGTTTGCTTGTATGATATGTATTCGTAATAATAATGATTAGATTACTTTAGTAATATGTATTATGACTTGTTTTATTGGAATAATGTCAATTTATATTTGTAAAGTTTGAAATCTTTTCATTTTGTCTTTTCCTTAACAGTAAAGAATGGAGGAACAAATGTATTCAGATCCTATGTCATTTGTTTTGAAACTTGTGTTTTTTTTTATTTTTATAGTATTTATTTTTTTCTTCTCAAATATTTTACGGGCTAATGTAATTAATAAGTTAAAAGAGTTGGCAACGGAATTAGAATAGTTAATATACTACTACTATATTATTCAGTATTCTATGTTTTTCTCTCGATAATGTACATGTGTATTTTTTTTTATGGCTATTACAGTTAGATGGGCTTTACACAGCTATATCCATTGCTACGGAGGCTTTAGCTACAGCTAACTCATATTCGAGGGCAGCTTTTGAGCGTATCAAAGACACATGCACTCTTTCTCTTACCGCGGCCGGGTTTGATCCTACTAGTTATGGCACACGTCCCGTTCTAGAAGCGGGTGTACCCGCAATTCCAGAGCAGGCAGCCACTAGAGGGCCTCGAGCACGGGTTGAGGGTCGGGCCATTCTGGATCAGCATTGAGGTGGTAAGCAAGCCCGTGCAGCCCCAGCTACACTAGTTGCACCAGATCCTGCACTATTGCTAGCTAATCCGACTAGAGAGTTCGAGGCGGGACTATCTGGGGAGTTCGAGATGGGACCATCTGGGGAGCCAGCCGCACAGACTCCAGATGCCTTGATCTTTAGCACTACTTGCCTTTTACCGTCGATGGAAAACGAGGTGGATGGTATTTAGAACATGGGCCCAACACATCAACGCAGGCATCTAATATGGGATTGGAGCAAGTCACGCAGGCATCTGCGCATGTTCCACCTACAAATTCCATACCACCGAGCGCGATGGTCGATGACTAGGAGAGACCAGGACTTAGAGTTCAATGTCAGTGGCAGCGACCACGTTATTATCATCCGGCAGTACTAGAGCAGGGAGATCCTATTATACCCATTAAGGTTGCACATGCTGCAGCAGACATACATACGAGGCCTAGACATGTTATCCGACCCCGACCATGCGGCACGTAGACTCAATCCTCGGACATTCTTATTATTCTGTACATCATGCATTCTATGTACAGTTACTATCACTTTGTTATCATTATGTACTTTGACTTAAAATACTTGCACTATTGTATTTATATTTAGCATAATATCGTTTTATTTTTTTTTCCAAACGATCATTATGGGCTTTTTAATCACTGTTTTTTTCTATTTTTAAACAATTATTACCACTTAAGGGCGGATAGACGATCCACCCAGTTCTGCTACCTACTTCTACTAAGGTTGAGCTTAATAGGAGCAAGAGACTTGTAGGACACTATTTTTACTAGCGTCCTGATATTTTTTTTAAAATAATAATACATTTTTTTTTTCCAAATAATCGTAGCTGGGACGCTATCCAGAATAGTGTCCTATAGGAAGTAGGCCGCTTACTTCAATAGCGTCCTATCCCTTATTGTATTGATGTTTTGCTTGCTAAAAAGTGATGTTCTGTTGTAAAAAGCGACGCTATAAATTTTTTTTTCCTCTCTAAATTTTTAATTTATTACAATGTTTTCCTATGGAGCAATTGAGGCACCTCGTCCAAAAAATGAGATGTTTACACTAAAAAATTGGAACGCATTGACTGGATTCTTCATGACTTGAGGAATTCTCTAACCCAACTCTTTTCTGTTTTTTATTTTTGGCAATTTCTTTTACATAGTAAGTTTTTGCTTTATCTTTTACAGTTGGCTTAATTTTTATTCTTTATTTTGTAGGACTATTTTGATCTTTTGGAAACACTTGGAACATGCATTTCCTTTTCTCTTCAAATGTCTTGTGGAATTTGAGCTCCAACACACCTGGAAAGTATTATTTTTTCCTTTCTCTATTTTCCTTCTTTAATTATCTAAA
The DNA here is from genome assembly GCA_026120185.1 of Voacanga thouarsii. NCBI lineage: Eukaryota > Viridiplantae > Streptophyta > Magnoliopsida > Gentianales > Apocynaceae > Voacanga > Voacanga thouarsii. Next base: position 2,181,079 of record JANUWF010001064.1, on the reverse strand, counting down.
AGACAAGGGGTGTAAATAAACAGTACACCCCTAAGCAAGAGAATAACAGTGAAGTAAATCTTGCTATCATACTGCTTTTTCCAGTAAATCTTAGTTGACAATAAGTATTAGGATCCGGGGAAAGCTAGTAAGAGATGACATTACAAAAGAGCAGAAATGTTGGATGCAGATGGAGATAAATATACTTACCATTTTCTAGCACCCTGGACACCAAACAATAATTAGTAGAGTAATACTGTAAACATGTCTTGATAATCTACTTTTGACGCACGCATTTGCGCCTCTCGCGTGGTCTTAAGAAAACGAAAGAGAGACGTCGAATGCGTGCGTCAAAAATAAATTGTCAAGAGTTAGAAGGCTGAAATATGAGAACGCTGGAACATTAGAATGTAAAATAGCGTCATTTTATAAGCACAATATGACGCTGCCCTAAATATTTTGTCCTATACTAAGGACGCTACTACTAATAGCATCCTTCTTGAGGACGCTTCTAACAGTAGCATCCTAAACCGCCGGTCGGCCATTTTGCCAGATGGATCTTCAGTTGGATCCCGAAGTGACGTTGAATGCTACCATCATATGCGTCCTATGACAGCCTTTCTGAAAGTTTTCCGAACACATTTGCTTTTGCAAAGATTCTCTTTTTTTGTAACAGTAAGACGCTACTACAAATAGCGTCTTATTTGCAACCGACAAAACATTCTTGCTTTGGAACAAAATATCCGAGATTTGAGCATACTTCAGAGTTAACATTGCAGTATAAGATGCTATTATCAATAGCATCCTTGATAAGACGCTACTAGCAATAGCGTTCTAAAGTGCCTATATAACTCCATGCAATCTCACAACCACTTCATTCAATGCATGCAAAAAAAAAAAAAAAAACCACCAGACTCGGTGCCAAACTACTTCATTCTCGCATAGGAAGTTATTTTTTTCCAAGTACAACCATTATGTCACTTGAAACACTACTATCTCTTGGCTTCTTCTGGGATTGCACACTCTCATACAAAGTAGGCGGTTCAGTCATCTTTGCGGGCCCGTGTAGAAAGAGGCTAGTCTTACAGCGTAAAATATCATTCAGCATGCTTGTCGACAAAATCTATGCATACATGCAGATTGATAGGACGTTATTTACATTGGATATATTCGTGAGATATCCTTGGGTATATGAAGACCGTGTTCAATGGGGGTTGTTTACATTACAGAATAATAGCGATATGGATGACATTTGGACTTTGCATTCCATTTTCAAGGAGGGTGAAGTATATATTTATGGAAAGACAGAGCCCATTTTAGATGCACCACACAACGTGCAAACAGTTCTTGAAGCTGATACTGGCATTTCTATACCATCAAATCATTTCCCGCCCAACAACTGCCTCATACTATTTCCTACACAGATTTGCTACTCCAACAAGAAGGGTTGGAAATAACAACCGTTCAGAATCAGTTGCCACAACTATAAAGTTACCAAAATACTGATCCTCTAAATGAGCCAGAAACAATACAAGCTGATGAGCAACCAATAATTAATGGGGCTGCAGTCATGGACTCACTAGGACCAACATTCGACATCGACGGACCACCAGCCTCAGACGAAGAATATGGAATTAATAACGATGACGTAGGCATAGTGACACTGGCAACAGTAGCCACAGTGACCAGGATGACGGGTTACCTCAACACACATCAATGCATGCTCCACCAGAACCAGCATATCAGATACTAGTCCAGGTAAGAAATCTGCATACGTACAGCAGTTTCCAGGATATAAGCTCGGGGGCACCTGAATGTGACTTTTTCTATACCGGTGATGACTTATGTGTTAATGAATGGACACAAAAAAATTGGGAGTTAAGGCATAAAATGCGATTTTGGGATAAGTCAGAAGCAGTACATGCTATGAGATTATGGCACGTAAAGAAGGGCTGTGAGTTCACTGTTATTAAAAGTAAGAGTGCGATTTAGACAGCCTCTTGCAGGAATAACACTGAACAGAATCCATGTGCTTGGTATGTTTGAATCATTAAGAAAGCGAATACTAGATGATGGGAAATTTCGGTTTGGAATGGCGAACACACATGTCTCCAAAGGGTCATAAACAACAACAATCGAAATTTGTCCCATAAATTTATTGCACAAGACATATTGCACCTTATCAGAGATGACCTCGAGACAAGTGTCAGTACCATATTAAGGGTTGTACATGACAAATTCCAGGTTGGATTTTCATATAGGAAAGGATGGTATTCTAGGAAGGCTGCTGTTGAGTTTTTATGTGGCACATGGTCCTCTACTTTCAGAGTACTACCAGCATATATGCTGGAGTTACAAGATTCAAATCCTGGTACAATAGTACACTGGAAACACCATGACATCAATGCCAGAGATACAAAGATTTTTAAGTTCGTATTTTGGGCTTTCAAACCATCGATCGACGGATTTAGGCATTGTCGTCTTGTGATTTCAATCGATGGAACCCATTTAAGAAGGGCATATAAGAGTGTCATGTTGATTGTAAGCACTTGGGATGCTAATAATCACGTTTTCCCCCTGGCTTTTGTTGTTGTCGATGCTGAATCAAATGAGAGTTGGAGATGGTTTCTTAGACTTTTCCAGAGACATGTGGTGCGCGAAAGACATGTTTGTATTATGCCCGACAGGCACGCTGGAATCTTGTCAGCTATGAGGACATGGGCTGAGTAAGCGGAGCCAATGGGAGTTTGCAGGTACTGTCTACGCCATATTCGTGCCAATTTTAACAAATAGTTCAAGAACACCGAGTTAAAGCGACTCATGTACAAAACCGGCACAAAAAGTAAGAAATCTAAGTTTGAATCTATAATGAACGAAATAAGAGAATATAATCAGGAGGCATACAACTGGTTGATGCGTATTGGCCCAGAAAAATGGTCACTTTCACATGATGGGGGAAATCGATACGGATGCATGACGACAAATTTATCCGAATCGTTAAATAGTGTTCTAAAAAAAATAAGATCATTACCAATCACAGCCCTTGTCGATGCAACATTCTCGAAGATTGTCAAATATTTTAATCTGTATCGATCCGAGGCCACACACTGTAATAAACCATTTCCTCCGTTGATATGGAATACATTCCAAGCAGCTTCACAGAAGGCAAGAAATTATAAGGTTGTGAAATATAATGAACAAGTTGGAATTTTCAGTGTTAGGACACCCGCAAGAGTTGGAAGGAAAGGAAACAGTGTGTATACAGTAAAAATGTCTTCACGAGATTGTAGCTGCACGAAATGGAATATTTTTTGCTTGCCGTGCGCGCATGTATTCGCTGTCTGTCGACACCGTGGCTAGCAACCTTCTGATTTTGTACTGCCTATTTACTCCTTGGACAAATATATTGCGGCTTACAACAATGACTTATATCCAGTCAACAATGAAAATTTATGGCGTAATATTGATTTTTCGTTGGAGGGCTACACACTAGCCCTTAAAGGTAATAGACCGGGACGGAGGCGTACTGCACATTTTCAAGGAGAGATGGACTATCGAAATAAAGGGTCTTCACCAAGATGTGGAAATTGCCATCAAACGAGACATAACAGGCGAAATTGCAACAACACTAGTTTTGAATCTAGAGAATAAATTAGACGGCATTCAATTGTATTATAACAAATTTATTTAATGATAACAAAATTTATTCTGCAATTGACTTTATCCCATTTTTTTATTTATCCATTAACTACACACACTTTTGTTATATTTTTAAAGTTAATATAATTTCAACAGTTAATACATACAATTTATTCTAACGTAAAGGATAATAAATTGTACAACAAAATCACTAAAATGTGAGGTAGGATGTCTAGGATGTATACACGATAGTGTTCTAACTTAATAAGGATGCATTGAAGAATAACGTCCTTGGTAAATAAGGACGCATTTGTCAATAGCGTCCTCATTTAATTAGGACGCTATCGACTAATGCGTTGAGGCCATTTTAGGCCAACTTTTCGCGGAGGGGCCACGTGAGGACGAATGGCCCTGAATGGGGCCATTCTGATCAAAAACTCCCTTCCTCTCTTTAGACTGTTGAAGTTCAGACCTGATTTTCCTCTCTTTCAATGTCGAGTCGGCGAAAGGGAACGTCTAAAGATCTCTCACCAATGCTGTCTGTTGTAGTGTAGAGTCGGTAATAGAGGACATCCAAGGATTCGAATCCCCCCTCCTTCCTCTCTTTTAGACTGTTGAAGTTCAGACCCCGATTTTCCTTTCTTTCAATGTCGAGTCGGCGATAGGGAACGTCTAAAGATCTCTCACCAATGCTGTTTGTTGTAGTGTAGAGTTGGTAATAGGGGACATCCAAGGATCTCCTACCAATGATGTGGGGTTGGCAATAGGAAACGCCTAAGGATGGCGTTACATCCATAGCTGATTCTTCTAATCTAGAACTAGAATGCACTGTGCTCTGCTGTCTGCTTGAGGCAGATTGGGTGTCTTTCTCGTCATAGCAGGCCTTTTCCTGAATTTGCTTCAATTTGAAAACAGCGAGGCTCAGTAAAATGAAGAAGATTGTAATACCCGTTACAATTGCATTTTTTCCTCCAAATGCGAAAAGCGAATCTTGGATCTTTAGATTCCAAGATGTAGAAAGTTGTTTCAGAAGTACAGGGTTCGGACTTGCAAGATTGTTGTCAGGGTTGCTTAACTTGAAGATTTCTAATCCCTTGAGAAGCCCAATTATTGACTCATCAGATGAATGGAGGGCTACCAAGAGATCACACTTACCTGCTTCCTTGTCTCCCTTCACCATCAACACGTAGTCCCTGTACATTGGAATGCCAGTGCCGCAACTCAATCGAGTCACATCAGCCTTGTTCTCAGCAACCTGATTGTTTATAACTACACTGAAGCTCCTCTGGCCACCACCTGTCATCTCAAGTTCAAAATCGCATAAATGAAGCCTCACCAGGTACCCAAAGCCAACCTCTGTCTGTATTCTCCAGGTAAAGTTATACGTCTCGCCTCCTCTTCCATCTGTTCCTGTTTTCCAGGATGTCTGGTAAATTTTGAGCGGCGCAGTGTACACTGGTATGCCTGCATATTTGATCCCAACTGCCACATGATTTACAGGATGAAGTTTGGAATATAGAAGGTAATTAGCATCCTCACACCAACTCCGAAACATGCCCAAATCTTCCACTGGAGCGAGGGAACTGCCACCAATGTTCAACCTCTGAACCATTTCAAGTGCGGTGCTATTATCAACTAGGTATCGATTATTCTGACCAACAATAGGAGCACCTAAATCACCAATAGGAGTGTAATAAAGGCCAGTGGGCATGGAAATGATCTCAATTCCATTTACAAATGCATAAATACCCCTGTGCTTTGTGCTATGAGATGGAGAGAATGTTATGTTCAAGTATTTGTTCTCTTCTACAGTCAAACAATATTCTTTTACAAGATACTTCACTCCCAGAGCATCCGCAGCAAGTGAAGCACTAAAGTTTCTGAGAAGGGTGAAAGAAGCAGCTCTAACAGTGAAAAAATCTTTGGATTTTTCGAAACCACGATGGGTAGAGGGATGAAAATGTAGGCGGATGAATTTCTGACTTGGGTTAACTTGAACGGTGTAGTAGAATTGACTAGATGAGACTCTTGCAGTCATATAAGGAATTGGATCAGCGGTGAGAGATCTTTGATCGGCAGTCGAACTCATTGACTTGCCTTTTGGTTCAAATATGGACATAACTGTATCTCCAAACCAGCGACGGCCATCGAGTGCGGTTGAGTTGCCATGGTAGCCACAATTTATGGCAACATCTCCCATGTAATCTGGATCTGGACTGTTGATGGCATTAGCAGATGTAAAGATGGGATTCCAGAAGAAGACGAAAGAAAATAGAGTAGTGATTGAAACTAGGCAAAGCTTCATCTCTGATCACTTTCGTTGGGTGGAATTGGTAGTTTGAGACTCTTCCTTTCCTTTGGCGCCATGGAACGTACAAAACTTGGCGCCGAGATGATTCCTGGAAACTCACAGGAGTTGACTTTGGTTGACAATGACTCAGCAAGCCCTATAGGGTCTGTCTTACTCCATTCCCCCTGCAGCCTGGCCCAGTCGGCTGGAGCAGCATTCACTGCCCTCGAGACAGGATTGAGAAGTACATAGCAATCCCTATCCTTTCCTTGTACACATCCGAACCTACAATATGGGCCGACACACACAAAAAAAAAACCACAAACCACAAAACCTTGGTACATACCATAATATATTAGGGTGCATCTGGATTGTAATTTTTTAATTTTAAAAAATAATAATTTAAATTATTTTTATTTTTAAAAAATATCATATATTAACAACCAATCATCTTCTCTGTCTTCAATTTCACATATTTAATATTTCAATCTAATTCAATAAAATCTCAATCCACTTACACTATAAATAACTTTATAATAATATAATAACAATGTCATAAATTTCTTAAATCAATAGTCCTCTTCTTCTTTTTTTTTTTTTTTTTTTTTTGCTAAAAACAATGTTAACCATTTTATTTTCTACAGAATCATAATTAGTACAAGTATCTTCAAAGATACTATCCCTATTACAAAGTACTGCAAAGAGAATAAGGGAGTGGTCTATATAATCACAAAAAATACATGATTGAGACCACTTAGTAATGTTATGAGCTGTCCAATTGTATATTCTAGGGACATATCTAATTTGCAGAGTAGTTGGATAGCAGAGATCTATCTGGCTGAGTGACCTCCTTACCTCCTCAAAAAAATATCATTCAACTTATTGTATCATAAAATCATAATTTAGAACATACTTTTGCCCAAATGTAATTGTCATACTAAAATGAAATACATGATCTTGCAATGAAAATTATTAAGTCTTTAGTCTTACCTGTGATAAAATTATCATTCTCTAAATTTATGATGAGAAAAATAAATAGTGATACTTTCACTCACTTAATAAATTGAAAATAAATAGTGATACTAACCAATTATGATCTATCCAATGATATGTAATATACAAATAAGATTCATTAGTAATTGCAATTCAACCATCACAAGTAAAAGCAAATTTTCAATTACAAGAATCAAACATAACAATTAGATACTCTTTCATTTCTTTATATATCTTTATTATATCATTTTTGAACGTTGTTTTAGGAATCATTTTCCATGCAAGTTGACAATTGTCTTGTATGTATTTCTCATAATGTAGATTTTCTACAAAATTGAAAGGTAATTTAGTTTGAACAATCATTTTAGCAAATCCACTTCTATTTTTTTTATGATCGTATTGAAAATTACCAATAATTTGACCTCATGTAGTATGGATTTGTTGTTGTTTAAGTAAGTTTTATAACCAATCATTATGTGACCTTTTCATATGTCTAACTAACGTTCATGTCTCTCCTCCCTTCTTATGTCATATACCACCCTACAAATTTTATATGTTGCCCTATCATTATCATTATCTTTTTCAAAAAGATTCCAAATCATAAATGTTTTTGCTTTAACTATAACTTCCAAAGTTTCACCATCATCCACATCCTTACCTATATTAGATTTATTAGGATTAATAGTTGGATTTAGTTGTAATTGTGAAGCATTAACACTAGGCCTACTAGGGTCTTCATTTTCATTATCTATTTCATTATTTATTAAATTTAATGTTTGATTTATATTGAAATCAAAATGTGTAGATGATTGTGATAAAGAAAAATGATGATATTGATTTGGATCCATTATTTCTAAAAGAAATAATCAATCAAAATTTAAATAAAAGTTCAAAAAATAAATGAAATAAAGTATTAAAAAATAATGAAATAAGAGAATTGAAATATATAAATAACAAATTAACTTAAAAATTAAACAAATAACTCAAACAAATAAACAATTAATAAAGCTAAAAAATAAGAATGTAAGATTAAGAAATACTAACTAGTTGATGGCCAAGAACAACAACACTTTGTGGAGCTTTACTTCTTGTATCTATTATTCCGCCACTCAACAATCTTCCAAAATATGAAGACTTTCTTGAAGAATTGAAAAAATATATTAAAAAGTAAATTCTATTCTAACACTTTTTTGTAGAGAAAATGAAGAGATTTGAGGATTATAAGAAAAAGAAGAATGAAAATAAGAGAATTTGAGAGAATTATAGAGAGTTGGAGAGAGTTAGAGAATGTTTAGTAAGTTTTGGGGTGAACTAAGGGGTATTTATAGAGTTTTGGTTGTTAGGGGGGAGAATATAGCCATTAGGAGTCTAAAAGCAATATATATATATATATATATTCAAAGACGTTAGAGGGACCAAATTGCAAAAAAAAAAAAAAAAATTAGAGCTATTGGTGCAACGGCTCTCAAGTGCGGGTCGGGCCGGCCCGTGGTGGGCTAGGGATTTTTATCCCTGGCTCGAACCCTCCCTCCCCAAAGTGGTCGGTTCAGCCCTCGAGCTAGGCCAGGCCCTGCCGACGGGCCTAACTGGCCCAATTTCCAACGCTATAGAAAGGTATAAAATGTTTGCCTTAAAAATTCAAAACAATACTTTGCCCTCCTTATAATGCAAAACATTCATTCATACCAGTTATTCACATCATATAAATACATTATATACATTTATATCTCATAGATCACATACATTAAGAAATATAATATGCTCTATTTGAATTTACATAATAAAATGCATTATTCACATATTTATTCGGTAAAAAAAAACTTTAAACTTGATTATTATATTTCTGTCAAACGCATAGAATGCTATGTCTGAGTACACTTTGATGAAAATAACTATGTTTCCCAACTCTCCTAACATGGTCTAAATAATAGAATGTTTCCTGTACATGTTCATCTTAATTCCCATAGTTTTAATCAATAACTAAAAATCACGCTAGTTTCTTTAGTATTAGGGTCTCAATCTCAATCCTAATGAATTTCTAATTCTCACAAGGGTATCTCACATATAATCCACTCTTTTTTCTTTTTTCTTTTTTCTTTTTTGTAAGTGAGTATTTAAGTATTACTATTAGCCAAAACATATCCAAAATCAGTACAATTGAAGAGAGGAGGAGTACCACCACAGTCACAGAATACAGCGGGGGGAGTAGGGAAGGATGGAGGTAACCAAGAGAGGCCAAAACTTTAGCCTAACTAACTAAGTTGTGGGCGGCTTTGTTGCAGTTCCTATCTACATGTTTGATTGTCCAGTTGGGTCTTTGAGTAAGTATGTATCTTTCTTGGGAAATATAGTCTCACTTGCTCCACTCAGTGTGTTGTCGAGAGCCATTCAAAGCTATGAAAAGTATTTCAGAACAAGACAGAATTTGATGGAGAATGTAAAGTGTTTTTTATTCATAAAGAAGGCTTACATATATATAGCATTACAGTCCTGTGAATCAGGAATAAATTTAGCATCTATAAAAGAAAGAAAATCTCTACTTAATTAAGAAAATATTTTTCTTGCTCTACAAGACTATACAACTAATATACAGAGATTATTTTCTATTACCCCCCTCCCCCCTCAAGTTGGAGCATGAAGATTAAGAATGCCCAACTTGCAAAGGAGATGTTCAAATTGACGTCCACCCAATGCTTTTGTGAAGATATTAGTTAACTGAGAACCAGTGGGAATATACATTGATCGAATAACCCCACGATGAATTACATCACGAACAAAATGACAGTCAATCTCAATATGTTTGGTGCGTTCATGGAATACTGGATTTGAGGCAATATGCAAGGCTGCCTGACTGTCACAATATAACTGTACAAGTGTTGAATGATGGACAACAAGATCAAGTAACAAACTTTACAACCACTTTAATTCACAAGTAGTCATAGCTATAGAACGATATTCTACTTCAATCGATGACCGAAAAACAGTATGTTGCTTTCTGGTCTTCCAGGAAATGGGAGAACCTCCAAGTTGAATATACCAGCCTATCAAAGAATGACGAGTGAGAGGACAACTCGCCCAATCAGAGTCACACCAAGCAGAAAGATGCAGATTATTCTGTAACCGTAGCAATATACCTTGACCAGATTTCCCTTTCAAGTAATGAACTACTCTCAAGGCTGCCTCCTAATGTTCTTTGCGAGGTTGCTGCATGAACTGAGCCAACACATGCACACAATAGGATAATTCAGGTCGGGTGACTGAAAGGTAAATAAGTCGACCCACCAACTGCCTATAACTTTCTGGATTAGGCAAAAAATCACCTTTTTCCATTGCCAAATTATGATGTTGTTCCATAGGGAAAGAAATTGGTCTAGCACCAAGGAAACCGGCTTCAGAAATAATATCCAAGGCATACTTTGCACTTGGTTCGGTGTAAAGTGAAGAGAGAGTAGTCAGAATAAGATTGCTTGAAACCATATTTCTTCAATACAGAAGCTAATTTCGCAAACCAACAATGAGGAGCTTGTCGTAGCCCGTACAAAGATTTCTTCAAATGACACACCATTCCTAGTTTGTGAGCATAAAAACTAGGAGGCATGCCCATGTACACCTCTTCTTGCAAGTCCCCATGTAAAAATGCATTTTGCACATCCATTTGATGAAGTTCCCAATTTTTACCTGCATCAACTGTAAGAAAAGTGCGGACAGTAGTCATTTTTGCCACAGGTGCAAACATCTTATTGTAATCGATTCCTTCAACTTGCCTATTTCCCAGAACAACTAATCGAGCCTTGTAACGTTCAATTGTTCCATCTGTATTATACTTGATGCGAAACACCCATTTGCATCCTATTACTTGCTTTCCCGGTGGTAATTTCTTTATTGTCCACATTTCATTGTCTTCCAAAGCTTGTATTTCCTTTGCCATAGCATCTCTCCAGTGTTTATCTTTCATAGCTTCAGCAAAAGAAATGGGTTCAACTCCTATAGTAATTGCTTCCAAGAAAGCACGATGACAAAAAGAAAATTTATCACAGTTCACATAATGTGTAAGAGGATAAGGACTACCTGAGGAATGCTGATGATCAAGTGATTTTGCAGAGGGGCTCATTACTTTCACAGTATGTAAGACAAAATCCCGTAACAAAACATTGTCACATTTTTCCCTGTGACCACGACTAAGCATCTCTTCGGGTTGCAATTCTTGACGTGTTTCAGTTTCAGTTGTACCCCCCTGGCTGTAGTCATACCTTGATCTTGCTCATTGTTGGACTCAATTACTTCTTGATCTGCTCTATTGTTCTTCTGTTCAAGTATTTTATCGAAGAAATCCAATTCTTCTTCAGTCAAAAGATCATCAGTTGTATTGTTAGCCATTCTTAGTTCATCGTCAGATTTTTGTATATAAGGGAACTGATTCTCTACAAAAATCACATCTCGAGAGACAAACAAGTCACCTGTTTCAACATCATACAAAGTCCATCATTTCTTTCCAAAAGGATATCCAGCAAATACATATTTGCGACTTCTACTGGCAAATTTATCTTCTTCTCGTCGTTGATTATGAGCATAAGCCAAGCAGCCAAAAACTCGAATATTTCCATATGATGGAACTTGACCATACAATAATTCATAAGGCGTTTTTCCTTTTAACAACATTGATGGAGTCCTATTAATTAAATAGGCTACAGTCAACACACATTCTCCCTAAAATACGATAGGTAAGTTTGCCTGAAAACGAAGAGCACGAACTACATTAAGTATGTGTCGATGTTTTTGTTCTACTCTTCCATTTTGTTGAGGCGTCCCAACACAACTTGTTTGGTGCATTATATCATTCTCTGCAAAGTACTCATGTAGACAAGTGAATTCAGTTCCATTGTCACTACGCACTATTTTCACATTTCCATTGAATTGTCTTTGTATTAATGCAAAAAAATTGCGAAGGGACTGTCCCACCTCAGATTTATTTTGTAACAAATAAACCCACACACTTCTTGAAAAATCATCAACTATCGTCAAGAAATAATGTGCACCACAAAAAGTTGGAGTTTTATAAGGACCCCATAAATCACAATGTATCATTTCAAAAGTGCTAGAAGCTTTGCTGTTACTAGATAAAAACTCTCCTCTAATCTGTTTTGCTCGAAAACAAATTTCACAACTATCACACTTATCACTACTAAAATCAACAATAGGTAACAAACTAACAATCTTATTGGAAGGATGACCCAACCTCTGATGCCAAATTCCAAAGCTGTCATTTTGCACCTTTTTCAAAGCTATAGCACTGTTCATTCCTTCGATTTGCTTGAAGTAATAGAGCCCCTCATGTCTCTCACCCATACCAATCAGCATCCTCGAATTGTGGTCCTACATTACACAAAATTTATTAGTGAATAGAACTGTGTAATTCATTTCCTTAGTCAACTATGATACAGAAATCAAGTTATACTTCAAATCAGGAACATATAAAACTTTATTTAATTTTAAATGTTTATTCAACATCACAGCTCCTTCTTTCTTCACCATAATCTCCTTTCCATCTGGCAATCCAACTGGGATAGAATGGGTATCTTTCACATTATTCATCAATTCAAAACTTCCAGTCATATGGTGAGAAGCTCCGCTATCAATTATCCATTTCATGGTGTTATACGTACCATTCAATCTTCCTTGATTTCCATCTTTTTATGCATTCAAAAGATTGATCAACGTGTTCCATTGCTCACCACTCAGTCCACTCAATCCTCCTTTTTCTGTATCAGTTACATCATTACCATGTCCTGGTGTACATGTCGCATTAGCTCGAATTGCTCCGCCACGTCCCTTACCAGTTGGGTTAGTGGTCTATTTTGATCCTCCCTGTCCACGACGTCCGCTGCCTTTTGGCCTATCTCCCCACCAATCTGGATAACCAACAAGTTGGAAACATGACTCAGCATTGTGGCCCGTTTTGTTACAGTTGGTGCAGACTATGAACTTATCTTTATTTTCAGTTTGTCCTTTTGATGTCAAACCTGTTTGTACTGCGAAGGCCATGTGCTCACTTCGTTGTTCCTTTCCACGAGTTATATTGCGAACCCATTCTTCTTGAATCACCATAGTATATGCTCGATTCAAATTTGGCAATGGTTCAGTACTCAAAATGTTAGAACGTATTGTTCCATAAATTGAGTCATCTAATCCCATTAAGAATTGATGCAGCCTTTCTTCCTCTCGTTTCTTATCCAATTCTGCAACAATATTACAATTGCAGTTCCCACATCTGCACACTGGATTCTGCTCATAGTTTGCCAATTCTTCCCATATCATCTTCAATCTTCCATGATAGTTCACTATTGCCATTCCTTGCTATTTGCATTCTACAAACTCGGTTTTCAGCTGATGAATACGTGGCCCATTCGCTATAGAAAATCGTTCTTTAATGTCATCCCAAAGATCTTTTGCGATTTCCATAAATGAGATGGTTGATCGCAAACTTGGTTCTATTGTGTTTAACATCCATGAAACCAACATGGAGTTAACAGTCCACCAATCTTCCATCTTTGAAGAGTCTTCTGTAGGATGTTTTATAGCACCATCAATGAATTCATATTTCTTTTTGGCTCTGAGCGCCGTTCTTATCGCTCTTGCCCATTCGTCATAATTCTCTCCTTTTAGCTGATCCTGTGTAATGATATTTCCTGGGTTATCATTTGTTGAAAGAAAATACGGAGACATCATCTTTCTGGTTGAGACATCATTACCTCCCTTTTTATCACCACTCCAGTCCCCACTCATAGCTTTGATATCATGAAAAGTATTTCAGAATAAGACAGAATTTGACGGAGAACGTAAAGTGTTTTTTATTCATGAAGAAGGCTTACATATATATAGCATTACAGTCCTGTGAATCAGGAATAAATTTAGCATCTATAAAAGAAAAAAAATATTTTTCTTACTCTACAAGACTATGCAACTAATATACAGAGATTATTTCCTATTAAGCTAGCACCACATTCAGAGCATCGCCCTCAAATTCAACAAATTGCAGGTCTCCCTCATCTGCCCACTTTAAGGCTTGGAGAGCAGCTCCTGCCTCTGCTTCAAATGGAGTTCCAACCAAGGAGTTGTTTGTCCAAGCCTCAAGTATGTTCCATATATGATCCCGCAGCACACACACCATCATGGTAGAATCTCCATCAAAAGCAGCATTGAAGTTTATCTTCACCCAACCGAAGGTCGGTGGGGTCCAAATTGGATCTAGTCGAGTAGTCACATTCCGGGGGCGATCGTCTTTAGCTGCTAGCCAGTATTCTCTAGCTAGGCGATTAACATGTCGACTCATGTTTATCCAGTTTGGGGTCTGTCTCCCCAGTCTAATTTGGTTTCGAAGACACCATAAATGTTCAAAACATACCACAACAAAGATCATCATTTCTTGTGTGTCGTCAATAGCCAGAGGAAGGCATCCTGTGGGATTTAGAAGCTCCCCAAGCCATACCTCTGTTGGCATGTGGGAGAATGCATCAAGACGCAGGATTGCATTATTGGGGGAACCATCATTCACCTTCTTCCACGAACGAAAATCATTAACAGTGAATGAATCTGATCCAAAATGTCCATCTTTTTTATAAAATAGATAACAAGGAAGACAAAATGTAGCATCTTCACTAGGAGAATATTTTAACTACGAAGGAAATGACTTAAACTATGAGGCTTGAAAGCTACGAGAATGTTTTTCTCCTGATTTTGGATAATTAGATTGCAAACACTAATATGAACCTGCCTTAATATAAGCTCTACGAATTTCATCACGACTATCAACAGGATATTCACATATTTGCAATCGCAATCTTGGATCACGTTTCAAAGAATTGATATCAAATCCTACTTGAACTACTCGTGGAATTTTTGCAAGAGGACTTTCAGAATTTAAAGGATCAAGATCAATGGAATGTGACTCTTTACTAGATTTTGAAGTTTCAACATTTTTCCTTTTGAAGAATGCATCAATTGTACATGATCTTTTCATCTACGATTTAAAAAGAGAAAAAATTACAATCTTTTAATGCATAATTTAGATATAATTAGTTAAAATGTCTATATAAATCTAAATATTAATGTAAAAAAAAACAAACAAACAAACACACATTCATAGATGCGAAAAATTGATAATAATACCAAAAAAAAAAAAAAACATGTACACATATATAGACCACCACTCAGGTCTAATGGAAGCCACCACTCAGGCTCACTGGAATACATACCTGAAATATATTTATTTATTTAAATATATCAAAGAAAATCTTGTAACTGCACAATCCAAGTCTTACGTCAATATCAATTTTATTCCCTACATATATATTCGTATAAAAGTCACTAATTTATTTAAATATAAATTAAATATTTTTAAAAATATAAATTAAAATTTTAAATTGAATAAATTCTCTTCTAGGCCTTTTGTGTTCTTAAACATTTGAGATCACCCATTGATTAATAACACTAGAAAAGTAGGTGAGTTGGAACTTCAAGGATCATAGTCACTGATTTAGTAAATAAAAAGATATAAGAATCCATACTCATAGAATGTCTGGTGCTTTAGAAATGACATATTCCTTTAAAGTGAAAGGGAAAGTGAAAAGGAAAGGGAAAAGGAAAGTGTGGATTTATAAAAAGAAAGAAAGGACTGGGTGATGGTGGTGTGTGTTAGTGTGTATACAGATATATATTATTAGGGCATATATATATTCTTGGGTGGATTGGATTATATATATATTCTTGAGGGACTAGTTAGATTATATATATATTCTTGGGGGCCATGTGGGTTGGGTATACATATGTATAATATGTTACCAAAATTCTTGGGGGGACCAAGCTACACTGTAGGTCCGCCCCTGCACTTGGAGTTCCACCATAAGCCCCTTGTTACTGGGCAGTGCAGTAATAGGTGTTGTAGGGACTTGTGATCCTTGATCATAGGAAACAGAGATCACTATCCAGTGGGATGATTGAGCAAATTCTCATACACGTGGCAAGAATATTGGATAGGATCCACCACAATAGATGCTTGTGTCTCCCATGAAGTTGCGACTGCCAAAGCCTCTGCCATAGTCGACGTGAAATATGGGAGTTATTCCCAAGTGGTAATCCACACTCATGCTGTAGTACAAGATAACCAATGATTAGCTATTGAAGTCTGACTCTCCAACAAAATCATGTTAAAGTTCGCAGTAGTACACTTGTGAAAGCACACTATCATATTAAAAAGCTTTAAATTTAATATTTATTAATAGTATAAATTCTCTTTTGAAAAAAAATAAAGTGTGAAACAGCTAATCACAATTTATCTGTTACTTTCATAAACTAAAAAGACAACAAGTGTTTCCCTGAGGTAAAACATCAAACAACTAATACAATTTAAGAGCCATGGAGCCGAGTGAGTACAGATTAATTTATGCAACCAAAGTAGCCAAAAGCAAAATTTTCAGTTGGGTCTTGCTCACTGTAAAATTAGCCTCATCTATATATGTAAATCTCATTTTCTGCTGAGTAACCAAATGTAAAATTAGCTCACTGCCTCAGTCTCTGAACAATGGCTCTGCTGACTGATTCCCGAACTGGCGAACTCATCCACCGTAAGGTCTGATACCTCCTGGTAAACATTCTCCTAGCTGAAATCATGATCGACACCATTCTTCTGAAATTGCAGTGCAAGCTTCACTTTCTCAAGAATATAGCCCATTCTTGGGCGTTCCATTGGCATTTCATGCAAGCAGCTAAAAGCATCTTCAGAAACTCAGTCAAACACTTTTTTTGCAATTTGACCTTTGAGATATAGATCGATAATCTGATGTAGAGTCCTAGTTCTCTTGCCTCTCTCAATCCATGCTTTCAGATGCTTGTCATCTGTAGAACTTGCACTATAATAGACCGGTCTGCGATGGCACATGACTTCCAATAGAATTCACCAAATGAGTAGACATCATATTTTTCTCCATTTTGGTCCGAATATGAGAAATTCGCAGGGGGGGGAGGGGGAGGAAGAGATACCCTATAGTTCCTCCTAAGACTGTGCTGATGGAGCCGAATGGAAGGCGACTAATGGGGCATAATCTAAACAAACCAAAAGTTGAAAGCAGTGGAGTCCATTCCTCGGGCAAGTTCTCTCCTCCATATTCGAGCAGAATACTCTCTCGCCTTAGGGCTAGTTTGCGAGTTTTGGAGAGAAAATAAAAGAAAAAAAAAATTTAAGTTAGAAGAGAAAAAAAAGAAGAACTCTTTTTTTATTTAGGTGCTTGGAGAGAAAAGAAAAGATTATTCTATATTTACCAAAATACCTTTTTGGAGTGTTTTATTTTACACAGGATATAGAAGGAAATAAAAATTATAAGCTGTTACTAAAAGGGGTAAAATTATCATTAAAAAAAATTTAAAGCCATTAGGAAAGGAACTATTTCTCTTCATTCTTGGAGAGAAGGAATTCTGCGTATAGAAGTGATCTCTGATCACTCCACTTCTCTCCATTTCTTTCCTAAATAAACTCCCAAACAGTCCATTCTCTTCTCCCCATTTTTCAACTCGCAAACTAGGCCTTTGGAGGCCATTGATTCTTGTCTTCTTATTAAGGTACGTGAGTCCTTCTACTATTCCAATATAGATTTGAAGTCTATCAGTGTAAATACCCAACCAAAATTTATTTGAGCTTGGTATTTTTGAATGGCGCATGATTATGACTCATTCCTTTGAGGGGTTCATGTTACGACCTAAATTTTAGATTAATAGAGATTAAGTTAGATTAGGAAAGTAAATCTATTATTTATTTTCTCAAAAACTAACTCCACGTCTTTTTACCTAAACGTATTCTTATTGTCAATTTCATACGATAATCACATAAGGTTTCAAACATTGGGGAAGAAAAATCTAAAATTTCCAATCTTAAAGGTAAGTTTTATGAATTTTAAGTATTAATTCGTTTAGAGAGGGATGGTAAGATGCTAGAAGGTTTCTTTCCTCTTTGTTTTTAAGGATTTAAAACCTATGTTTAATTGATTTATTAGGGTTGTAATCCATTTGATTGATTTTAGTATTGTTGTGATTTGATATTAGGGAACGGTTGTTGTGAATATTTGTCTTGAGTTGATGGTATTACTTTTGAGTGTTACAAGAGGTAAGTAATCCTGACATCTTCTCTTTTTTTTTTTTAAATATTCTAAAATTTGTATTTTTTTTTATAAATTTGAGAATTGAGTTTGGTTATTTTATTTTGATTTTAAACAATACTATAATGTGTGCTATGTGGGATATTTATTTAATGGGTTATAGGTTTAGAAGAAGGGAAGAAAAAATATGTTCTAAAATTTATGTGTGACTGAAATCCTTCTCAATCAATAAGAAATATAAGTTTGACCTTCCTGACGAGATAAACAGTTAAAATCGATATCAGTGATCCTCTTCTTAATTTGAGATTCATGAGCATCTGTTTATTATGTGATAAAAATATGTTAATCATTTCAGTTTATGTTCGTAATATTTAAAAAAAAAGTTCTAAAATTTTGTTTTATATATATATATATATATATATATATATATATATATAAAGTGCCTTAATGGTAGATAGAACTGAATTGCTTTTGAGATTCTAAATTTGTCTTTATTATTTTTTAAATTAATTTAATAATGTAAAAAAAAGAAAGAAAAAGAGTTTGGCTGTACATTGCAATTTGTTCTGTTCATGATGTATAAAATGAAAATGGATTGGTGGTTATTGACTTTTGTAAGAAAAAAAAAAAGGCGTTTTCGCTAGCTGTGTCACAGGTCGTTTTTTCCACAACCGACTAACCATGATGCCTGTAATTTGCCTAGGCCTGAACCAATGTTTCATCGGCCTCTTCCAAACTTATTTGGACACTTAAAAGTGAGTTTGAGTGATTTCACAGCGGATCATAATAAAAACGATTGAAAACGGCAATGAATAATATGAAAACGACACTAAAACAGAAGTTAACCACCATTCGATTGTTTGAAAGTAGTCATTTCATTGAATTGAAAGTAAATATAAAGTATTTACAACAAGTATTGGTGAGGGAGAACACCAATATTTATAACCGATTTTATTTGCTTATACCTAATCTCATTTTTCTTCACCGCCCTATAATGGACGTGATAAACTTTTCACAAGTTCTAGCAGTAGACAATGTTTTTTTGAGAATGTGGAAAAAGTTTGCTGATTTTCTTTAGACCTAATTACAAGGAATCTAACTATGAAAATTTACATGTATGGTTTTCAAGGCCTTAGGAAATTTACAAAAATACAACAAAAGCCTATCTACATATTTACATAGGAAAATGGAAGGGCCGATGGTTCTGGTCGCCGGCTGGTCGTTGGGCACAGCACCAGCTATTCGCTGGGCACACGGGCACGACATTGGGCTCGGTTCAAGCGCATGGCACGGGCATAGCATGCTAGGTTGGCCCACGGCTATGACACTTTCAGTTGGTCTCGGACACCTCAGCTAGGCGTTAGGCGCTGGCATCGAGCACGACAGGCTAGCTTGGTCTTGAATAGTTCCATGTCTCTTTCACCCTCCGTCTTTGGCTTTCAATTAGTGAAACTCGTGTGTCCTTAAACATGTTTAGGATATCTTTGGCAAGGTCTCAGACGTTCGTAGGCATGCTCGACCTAACCGTAGGAGGTGGCCAAGTACACTTAGGAACGTTCGATCCCTTCAATTTCCTAAACATGTCTGAAGACACACGAGCGTTCTATTAGCACTTTGAGCACTTGGATTGGGCGTGGGCAAAGCAAGTGAACCGTCATAAGTCGCCATCCATAGAAAAGCATTCTGGAAATCTTGTTTGTGGGACTGCTGATGTCCCCACAAATATTTTTAAAAAAATAGGAAGTTTAAAAGAAAAAAAAAATAGTTACATGTGCTTGGTGGCTCATGATGGTAGGCCACACTAATAGGCCTTATTAAAAAAAGAAAGGGCCTAGAGCTTTTTATTTTGTTTTTGTTTTTCTTGTTTTTTTTTTTTTTTTTTTGGTGTACTTAGGTCAAATTCTTATTTTTTAAAATCGGGACACACTGATATCTAGTTTAAAATATGATTATACTTATATTTATTTTAAAGCTGGACTATACTTATATTTATTTTAAAAATAGGCTAAACTTATTTTTGTTATAAAATTGGGCTGAACTTGTGCCATTTTAAAATTTGGGTTACACATATATTTTTATTTTAAAGTTAGTTATATTTATATTTTATATTTAAAGTTGGGTCATACTTTTATTTAAAGTTAAGCTATATTTTTATTTCATTTTGTATATAAATAAATATATAGAAAAAAAATTAGTTCTATCTAACCATTTAATAGTACTCAATGTGTTTTATTTAAAAGTGTATTATATGTAACTTCCTCATTCCCAATAGGATGTTTAAACTATTTATTAGGTTAGTGTAACTCACTCAATATTTAATATTTTGTACTTGTTAGCAAGGATTCTGATGAGAATCATGAAGACACATGGGATTATATGCACTTATAAATTGCTTACTTTAACAAGAGTTTATTTATTAGTTTTGAATTAGATAATAATAAATTCTTCATACCTTAGCTAAGATTGAACAAGACATTTATTGTAACGATAGTTTATCTTTTCTTTATGGAATTTTATTACAACAACAAATTAAGCCTAAATCCCAAGAAACTTGGGGTCAGTTACATGAACCAATACCAAGAAACGTGTAGTCATCCACATGAATCCTCTTTCTCCACTTCTTTTTATCGACCATCATACTTTTATCCAAATCTAACAAGGACATATCACTCTTAATTACCTCTATCCATGTCGTTTTAAGCCTGCATCTACCTCTGTCTAACCTATCCTACCTCCCTCCATCAATCCTCCTAATAGGAGCATTCCTCTGTCTTCTTTGTACATGACCAAACCAACGCAAGCAACTTTCTCTCATCTTTTCCTCAATAAATGTCACTCCCACCTTTTTCTTAATGGTCTTATTTCTGACTCTATCATTTCTAATATATCCATACATCTACCGTAACATACGCATCTCAGTTACTTTTATTTTGTGAATATGACACATTTTAACTGCTCAATATTTCGTGTTATATAGCAAAGCAGGTCTTAGGTTGTTCTATAAAACTTTCTCTTTAGGCTCAATGGTATATTAAAATTACATAGAATACCAATCGCACTCCTCTATTTTAACCAACCTGCCATAACTCAGTGTGCAACGTCGGCATCAAGCTCTCTGTCTTTCTGAATAATAGATCTTAGATATCAGAAGCAATTACCTATCGGTATATCTCTACCATGCAAAGTTATACTCTGCTATATTTCTGCTACTACTGAACTTGCGTTACATATGCTCCGTTTTACTCCTACTAATTCTGAAGCCCTTAGATTTCAATATCTGTCGCCACAACTCCAATTTGACATTTACACCGACTCTTGTCTCTTCAATCAATACGATATCATTAGCAAACAACATACACCATGGCACAGCCTCCTGAATAGTGCAAGTCAAATTGTCTATAACGGCTGCAAAGAGGAAAAGGCTAAGCGTTAATCCTTGATACACCCTGATAGTAATAGGAAACTCTATAGTCACTCCGGTGCAACTCCTTATACTTGTACATGCTTCCTCATATATGTCTTTAATGAGAGTAATATACTTTTGCGATACACTTTTCTTAACCAGCACCCACCAAACTACTTCTCTAGGCACCTTATCATAGGCTTTCTCCAGGTTAATAAATACCATGTGTAAATCTTTCTTTCTTTTCCTATAATATTCAATCATCTGTTATAATAAATGAATTACTTCCGTAGTGGAATTTTCAGGCATAAAACCAAATTGATTATCTAAAATCTGTACAATGCCCCATAACCTGTATTCAATCACTCTCTCCCAAAACTTCATAGTATGACTCATGAATTTAATCCTACGGTAATTGACACAATCTTGAACATCCCCTTTATTCTTGTACAAAGGAATCAGAGTACTCTTCCTCTACTTTCTAGGTATCTTATTAACTCTTTATTTCTTATTGAACAGGCTTGTCAACCACGCAATACCTATCTCTTCCAAATACTTCCAAACTTCGATCGGTATACTATCTGGTCCCATTGCCTTTTTTAGTCTTATCCTTTTAAGGGCCTCTCGAACTTCATCCTTTTGAATACGACGAATATACGCACGGTTAACCTCTTCATTCGAAATTGCAAGGCTTCCCGCACTCGAAATTTGAACTTGACTCCTATTAAATAACTTATCAAAATAGGACCTTCATTTCTCCTTTGATTTCTTCGTCTTTAACCAAAACTCTGTGGTTGTTGTCCTTAACACATTTCACCACACCGATATCTCTCGTCTTATTTTCCTTGAAATGTGCCAATCTATATATATTCTTCTCTCCATCTTTAGTACCTAGCTTTTCATATAAATTCTTGTAAACCATAGATCTTATTTTTCTAACAACTTATTTAACTTTTCTTCTCGCAACCTTGTATTTCTCAAAATTCTCATCATTTCTACACTTCCTTAAGTTTCTATTGCACTCTCTTTTACTCCTTATGACTTCTTTCACTTCGTTGTTCCACCATGACACAACCTTATTTAGTGGTACTCTTCCTTTAGATTCACCAAGGACTTCCTTAGCTACTGTCCTAATACATTGAGCCATCTTTCTCCACATAACATCTGGATCCAAATCCATATCAGAAGATCAGTCATTCGCCTGAACTACCTTATCGACAAGGGTTGTTTTTTCATCCCCCTTTAGCTTCCACTACTTGATCCTAGAGTTAACCCGATGATTTCGCTGCTTACCCTTTTTCTTAAAATTAAAATTGAGGACTAACAACCTATGTTACATAACTACACTCTCGCTTGGAATAACTTTACAATCCGTACAACCACTAGGAAACATACACCTCATAATAAGAAGTCTATCTGATTGGTATTTAACCCGCTTCTAAAAGTCACTAAATGAGAATCCTTCTTCTTAAACCAAGTGTTTGCTATAGTCAAATCATAAGCCAATGCAAAGTAAAAAATAGCAGTTCCTGCTATTATATTTTAAGTTGGCTATATTTTACGTTGGTCGTCACAAGTCTTACCGCAACTCTCCTCCTTTATCCAAGCTTGAGACTAGCAATGAACACCACAAACAAAGCCCACGGAACTCACAGGTGGAGTTTCTTTATGGAATTTTATTATTTTAAAATGTATATTTTTCTTAGGAGATAATTAGTTTCAGTTAAATTTATTATTTGAATTAGAGGATTGTCATTTCTATTGAGATGTCACAGTATGGCATCTCGAATGCTGATTCAAGTTCCATTACAGGTTCTGGATCCGCAGCATTACATTTAGTAGTACCAGTGTAACACCGTACTGTCTACGTACCCAAAAAGGGTAGGGATGTCACCACATCCAAATAATAAGGGGTCTTTATAAGGAGGTAATAAAGGATTTAACCAAAAAATACCTCAATTAAAATTTACATGGTTTACAATCCAAATAAAACTTATATAGGGTTTAAAGGATAATAAAACACTGTCTCGAAGCAAAACGACCAAAATGTCAAGTACAAATCTCAAACTCTAGCCCAATCTTGTCAATAGTACTCTCAACCTGAAAGCATGCACAAAGAACGTGATAAATACATTTTCCAGTAAGTCCTCTATGTGTGAGAGTGTGCATTAGAAACAGTTTCGTGACATACAATTTTAAAATACTAAAAACCGCAATTACAATTGGAATCAACAGTTTTAAACACAAGAGTGGCATTTTAAATTTGCATTTACAATAATTAACTTTATTTTAAGAAAATAAACCACTCAACAATAATATGGGTTATGAAACGTTGCATCAGAGCCCTGAGTCACAAAACCCTACATCATGACCCTTGCTAACTGTACTGTAATATTTTTGTACTATAGTATATCGGGTGATCAGTCCACCGGGTAGGGATACTCCTCCGTCTCCCATATCCCCTTTCGATTGTCCATATAGGGATATACATGCAGTCCTACTTGGAATTAGTTTACTAGCTCGAACTGGCCTGACTCACTAATACTGTTGCCTAATCAAAATTGAGTTCACTTCCCAGAGGTGGCCAGTGTTGCCTCAGTCGGTCCTCAAGCGTCCCTTGCTCGTTCCCATCTTGGACCGTCAGTTTTCCCAGCGTAGGAGGCCCCTCCTCCTTTATGATTGTTGCGAGTCTTGGCTCATCCCCTTAGACTCTCCCCTTGAGTCGCTGTGGCCTCGACCCGTTCTCTTGGCAAATATTCACCTTGCAAAGTTTCGTCCCTTGCATGATGAGCATAACATCGGTCCTTGGCTTCAGGACTATGTCAAGGTAGTACATGAACCTTATCCCACAAACTACCTCTTCCTCCAGTTGGGTAATATAGAAGTTGGTCATACCTGTCCAACATCCCACTTGAACAAGCACGTTTTTTGCCTCACATTCCATTAGTGTACTCATGTCGTTCACACCTTTAAAATGTCTCTTGATCAGTTTCTACTTTATTCCCAACCTTTAGGCTGTGTCCCAACTCATATAGTTCTCATCAGCCCTTGTGTCCACCAAGGCCTTCACATTGTGCCCAGTTATAGTAGCTTCGGCATACATCCGTCCCTTATGTCGGTTTTGTTCACCGGCTTGATCCTCATCAAGACGACACATGCACGCTACTTTACGTTGCTCTTCATCTCAGCACAACTCTTGTGCTAATGCTGCCAACTTACCTCAGTTTGTGCAATCTCGCACTAGGTGCGGTCCTTCGCATAAGAAGCATTCGATCGGTCGATGGGGTTTTTCTATCCTGGCCTTCTTGCCTTGTCCCGTCTTGTCTCGATCGAACCCACGTGGTTTAAGGGACGTTTGTCCCTTGTCTCCGTCATTTTCGCCTTGGTTCAACTTCTTGGTCTTATCTTTGCTCATTTCCTTTAGTTGGAACTCGTATAGAGACTCAGCCACGGCCATTGCTTGAGTTATGTCTTAAATGCCTCTCCGTTGCAGCTCAAGCTTAGCCCATCGACTTAGGTTGTTTATAAAAGTGAACAACACCTCTTTCGATGCCATGTCAAGTATCTTAAGCATTAACTCGGAGAACTCCCAAACATACTCTTGAAAATATCCGTCCTTATGTTGGAAATGATAAAATTTGGCCCGAGCTTCGTTCTCTA
Organism: Voacanga thouarsii; assembly: GCA_026120185.1. Classification (NCBI taxonomy): domain Eukaryota; kingdom Viridiplantae; phylum Streptophyta; class Magnoliopsida; order Gentianales; family Apocynaceae; genus Voacanga; species Voacanga thouarsii. Next base: position 2,155,971 of record JANUWF010001064.1, on the reverse strand, counting down.
CATCCACCAGTTGAAATTGCTTTTTAAGCTCGGCCTTGAAACCGTCCTACATCATAATGGCGTTGGGTCCCCTCCAAACATCATCATTCCTCCGTTTTCACCATATCAAGGTGGTGTCTTTTAAGTATCACGGGGCCGTTAGCAGCTTGGTGGCATCACCCAAGACGCTAAGTGCATCGAAGTAGCGATCCAAGCCATAGAGAAAATTCTCTATCTCCCGAGCTTTCCTCATTTCTCTATAAGTGTCTGGTTTTGGCACCTCAATCCGAGGTGCGGTCACGATAGCACTCGTTATCCCTTGTGACCTAAACGTCTCAAGCTCTATCCTAAGCTTGAGTATCTCATCTCGAACAAATGATGGCTCCCCAACATGCACTATAGCAGCCCTTGCTACTTATGCTCTACACTCCTCAAGCTCACCCTTGAGCTTGGTGACCTCGTCTTAGAGAGTCCTCACCATTAGCTTAAGTGTTTCATCCCCTTTGAGAAGAATGTCCACGGCTTCATTTAGAGCCCCCTACATACCCTCACATAGATCCTCCCTATCGAGTTGCACCATGCATTGGTTAAACTCGTCCCAACAGTCGTGGTGGTCGGCCACAGCTAGCTCTACCCTTGCTAGCCTCTTCTCAAACGAAGCTAACAGTTCCTGGGCGATCGACTTATCCTTTCAACCCCTGCCTTTAGAATTCCTCTCGGTCTCACGTCCTACGTGCTCTCTTTTGACTTCTACGAGTTCAGAAACGGAAGCCATAAGTGAGGAAAACATAGCTCTAACATAGACCACGTACCACGCTACCAAAATGATGCCCGAACGTAGGCTCTGATACCAACTATCACGGGTCGGCTATTTCACCACCAACAACCCGTGTGGTTCTAGCGAGCTCGATGACTAACAAAAAAAATTCGCTAGATCAACCTTATCCTCAAGTAGTGAAAGCGATGTCCTAACCTGAAAAGGGAACACAAGATAAGAAAAGAATGTTAGAAGTGTGGTGGTTTAGTGGCTAAGTGTAAAATCCCACCTAAACCTACCCTAGAGTAAGAGGGATGGGGATGCATATCATATTATCCTACATAAAATATATTCCTTGAATGATTTTGTGTGCCTTAGAATGGTGGTTTATGGGTTATATAATTTATTTATGCTTGTTGAGTGAAAAGGGTAAAAAGGTAATTTTACTTAAGGTCAAAATAGGAAGATGGCTTGAGGCTTAGATAAGAAGAGGATTTGGTTGAGAAAATAAGAATAAGAGTTAGTGTGGTTAAGTGGTTAGAGCTTTATGATTTAATCTCTAAGGTCTTGAGTTCAAATCTCATTACCTAAGTTTTATTCATATTTATCTTAACCAATGTTTAAATTTTCTTCTTTCTTACATTCCTTAAAGTTAGGAATATTATCTTAGGGAAGACACAATGGTAATGTCTTAACCATGTGATCTTGTTCTAAAAAGAATTCTGGAAGAATTTTTATCTCCATTATTTTTACAAACCTTGTCCTAACCTCTTTGAATTTAAACTGCTCCTAATTCTTTAATTCATTTTTATATCCATAAAAGTCTTGGATAATTCCTTGCTTGGAATTTCAAAAAATTCCAGTTCTTGTGGGATAAGGAGGTTAGCCAAAATTGTGGAAGAGAAATTGGAAGAGGTTCTCAATTAAATCAAAATTGGTTATTCCTTCAAGAACTTCATTGTCTTCTTATTCTTGTTTTGGTTAAAATCTGAAAAAAATTTCAGATTTTCTTCATGGCTGGATTTCAAAATTTATAGCCACCTGTCTCTATCTAATTCTTGAAAAGAACCAACCACCTTGTGTGAAGATGAAAGCTAAAATACTTTGGAATTTCGCAGGCTTACAAATTGCACCAAACAAGAATTTTTTTTTTCAGCAAACAAGCAATCTTTGAACATGAACATGGAGCCATTCGTTAGTGCTCAAGAACAACTGAAACTTTCTCATTTCTTCTTCAAGATGGTGGCTGGAAAACCACCATTAATGAATTTTCAAACACTTCTAAATTCCAGGTTCAAAACTGTTCCAAATAGGACCAAAGATTCTGCACAAAACCACTTCAAATCCTAAGAGTTCTTTAGCTAAAATTCTAGAATTTTTTCCAACTTTGCCTATCCTATGTTAAGTCCGGTTTTCTTCATCAAACTTCTTCATATTTTGGCCATAATGCAGCCATGGACAGAACCCCTTGGCTTCTCCATCTACCTTGATCATTAGGACTCCATTAATATACCTCAAAATACACATATCTTCACTCCATTCAAAATTATTCAAACTTCAAGTTAAATTCCAAATTTTTGTCCCATTAAACACTCGCCTAGCTAGATAATAAAATCATAAATTTCTCTGCTATATCATAGTCATTTTTGGCCAATCAAAAGCTAAAACAACTCTCCATTCCATGGTCAAATCATAGCTAGTTCAGCCATACACCATTGAAGGATAAGAAACATTCAAAGAGCAAACATCATTACTCAATCATTTACCTCAAACATCTCCACTTTTCTCTCAATTTGAAATTTGAAAAAAATGAAACTCTCTCTCTCCTTCTTGGATAACTGAAAGCCTTCCCCTAAGCTAGGCCATTCAGCCATTATTCACACACACACACGAAATCACACTCTCTCTCAATTTCACTCAAGAACACCAAAAACACACACTATTTTCAACATTCAATCACTTTTATTCATCCCAAATCATTCCAAGAACCTTCAAACCAACTAGGATTCGGTCCATACTCCCTCATAGGCCACTCCATAACATCAAAAACACCAAAGTTGATCTTCTATTCAGATCAAACACATCTTTTTGGTCAAGAACAAGAAGAACATGAAGAAGGTAACTTTAAACGCCTTTGACCTTCTTCATCTCATCGTCACCATTTCAATATCATCCTAACCTCTTTCTCTCTATTTTTCTCTCTCTCTCTTGGCCAAAACTTGGATGGCCATTCTTGGACAAATTTCAACCAAGAAAGGACTCTCAAGCACTCAAGGACCTCCATTAAGCAAAGCGATACTTTCATCTAACGTTTATCAAATCAAGTATTTCTTTCATAATCTCATCTTTAAATTCTCAAAATCAAGACTCTTAGATGATGGATTTGATAGGTTGGTAGAATAATATGGGGTTGAAGATATGTATGTGGGTGAAGGGAATAGATTTTAGACATGAGAATTGGAACGAATGTTGTGACTTATGGATTATGCTTTAGGATCACTATATGTTCATTATGATTAAGAGCTTTATGGATATTTTGATGTATGATAGTCATTATACCATCATTGTTGATTATGTCTTCATGATGTTATTTTTCAATAAATCCCTAGATAATATTATGTCTGGTAGGTATCATCCTTGTTGTGATGTATGTTAATTCAAGTCTATTTTTGGATAAATCGTTATGTTATTTGTTGAATCCATGAGTGGATGAATATGTATATGGATTTCCTCTAGCAATAAAATTATTGTAAGAACTACTTTTATTATTTTTAGAATTATTCTTGCTATTATTAATATAATTAATATTGTTATCTAATTTAATTTACTAAATTCAAAAAACACTAAGTAGTTTCGAAATTAAAGATTATTTAAAATATTATTATTTATTAGATAAATAAATAGTAATATTTTTATTAAGTATAAATAATAATATATTAGAATTAATTTGATATCAAATATCTTTTTATATTCATATTATTATTAGTTAGCCTTGCTAAGACTTTCATTTATACTCACAAATATTATTTATATTAGAATAATTTATTTATTATTAATTTTATTTATTATTAAAATTATGTATAATTTATTATTAATATTAATTATTATTTGTAATAATATTATTTATTATTTATTACCAATATTATTTAGGATTTATTATTAATAGTACCCATTATTTATTACTAATTTTATTTATTATTAATATTATTCATTATTTATTATTTGTTAATAAATATGTAATATTATAATTTATTATTTATTATTTAGTTATAATACCTAATTATTTTAACTTATCAAATTAATTTTATTTTATAAAATACTTTATCAACTAGTGTTAAAGCTTAAGACATTATTGTCATAACTAGATGTCAGCTAGTTGAACTTAGGAGTTATTTATTTAAGGCAAGTGTTGTATGGATATTGAACTTATATTCTGTATTTACCCCGGGCGAGGTTAGGTTGCCTTGAATTACCTTGGAAGGCTATTGTACCCGAAAAGAATAAAAGATCAGGTAAGTTCCTGTATAAAGCTGTTTGAAAATCGAAGTTACCTTGGCAAGTCAAATACAATGTATATGAAAATTTGTACTGTAAATGCAATTATGAATAATTTTTTCTTTTCTTTTCAGTCAAGCAAACCATTTAAAGTTGAACGAGCAATTTTATACAAAATGCTAAACTTTTCCTAAAAATCGACTTTGACAAGAATTTTGGAAACCATAGTTGCTATTTCAAAGAGAATCATTGTATGATCTTTCTTTTCCTAAGTGAGACGAACACAATGATAAGTACTCAATAAGGGTAGACTACTAAGACTAGTCTTTGAAAAGTTAGGGTAAGTCTCTCAATAGGTAGCCACCTCTAAGGGGTGAGTCCTTCCCGGATAGGATGCCAGTCCTGTAGATCGTACCGGTCCAAGCTAACAAGTTCAGTCAAGTGAACTGTGTATTTTCAGAATGGACAACCAGCAAGTTTTGGTGTAGAGATGGAGGAGTATCTCATTCGGTAGGCCGTTCACCTATCTTGTGTCAATTTGTACAAAGTGTGGCATCCTGAACATTCTTTTGTCATAGTGCACAAAGTGTTGTGCCATGGCTACCTCTTTTGAGTTGTTGTATTTATTGTATACGTATATGATTTGAAAGGAAAACACCACTCTTCCTTTGTGAAATTCGTTTGAGGCTTGTCAACACTTTCTTTTATGAAAATTTCTCATCTTGCATACATGAACTGTTTTACCTAAAGCACTCAAAGCACATACGGGCTTATTGAGATTTATGTCTCACCACCCTTTATACCATACTTTCAGGTTGATCCTGCTGTGAAGGTTATTAATTAGAGATTGTCTTTGTTTTGAAGACTTATTTCTTTTCCTATGTATTTCATTTGAGAGATTTTAGCAGATATTTATTTATTTTTGGAAATTGTTCATGTATTATTTGAGTTGTAATAAGTTTTGATTTTGATTGTTTCTTTCCTTTCTTTTGTGAGTTCTAGTTATAAATACCCCTTGTCCTGTGGACGGGGTGACATCCCCAACCCTAATAGGGTACGTAGGTAGTGGAGTGTTACACTAAGTGTTGGAAGGCTTTAGAAAGCAAGAGAGCTTATTGGGAGAACTTAGCTTTCACTCAAACTTAGATAAAACTACTTGAACTTGCTTGCTTACAAATGAGAGGGGCTTGACCTATTTATAGGCAAGCCTTAGGGGTTTAAAACCTTCTTGCAACTTACCCTTGCAAGTTGGTTATTTACTATACAACTTGCATATCTACAAGCTTCTAGAGAATTCTAACCTACTCTAGTCTCATATGTACAATTCTAGACTTTTCACCACACAAGCCTAGAGACTCCTGGAATACTTTAGAATGTGCTACAATGTTTGACCAACGTTTGACCGTAGGCCTCGCCAAGTCCTGCCCCGGTATCCTCCGATCAACTATAGAATGTTCCACCGTTTGACCGATGACTGTCGTCCCTTTTGGGCCGTTCTGGACTATTCTGGCCTTGCATGCCCAAGCCACACCCGTCTTGCCCGTGCCGCGTCCCAACCTGTTCCCATTCTAGACTTGAATGTGCTCCTAGCTCTCGATCGTTCCGCTCTGGCCCTAGACCATCTTAGTTGGCTCTGAGTCCTTCTAGAGTTGGTCCTGGGCGACCATACCCGTTTCGATCCGTTCTCGTCCTGTTTGTTTCGGAACCTTTCGAAACCTTCAAGACTGTCCATTCTTGGTTTGTTCTTGTCCTTCGGTCTCCGTTAGTTCCGTCGGGTGTTTTTTCATTCATTCGGCACGTTGGTCCGTCCTTCGTGCACGTCTTAATCCAACATCTCATTTTGATGCTGGTTAACCTCCCCAGCGCCTCATTTATACATGATGGTGCCTGTTCCCACACTTAGGCACCTATCATCCCTTGTTGGCACCCATCGTCCCATTGGGTGTCGTCTCGTCCTCGGGTCGTCACGGTGCAGACCATAACAGTTGGAATAGAGGTTTGAAGTTAGGGATAGTCAGAATCCAAAGATCTTTCCAAATATGCACAACTGAATTATTTTTAATTAGGATCTACATTTTTTAGATGAGTATAAGAACTATTGGGCGAGATTGGAATATTAAAGTGAAGAAGGATCATATTAAATTATTTAACTTTAAAACAAAATGAATGAGTAAATATTATTTATTTATTTATTTATTTATTTATTATTTCAAAAAACTATTAGAACACAAAACTATAAAAAGAAAGAAAGAGAAAATTAAGAAATAAAAGATATCGAGTAGTTCCGCTTATAACAATGGTTTAATTTTTTATTTTTCTTAAGATCAATTAAGACTAAATTAGTTAAGTTTTTATAATAAAAATTATAAATAGTTTTGATTTTAAGCAACTTTTTCCAACTAATTATATTGTATTACTCATAGAATTTAAGTTTGACATAAAATGTAAATTGAAAAACCCAAACTCAACTCAACTGATCTCCTTATAACTTGATTTGAATTCAGTTCAAATAAATTTGTCAAAATAAAAAACTAAAACTAAAACTAAATCTATCTATATATATATAATAGGAGCTGCGGAAGCCTCCTATTATAACATATGGCACTCCCCTACAATGACACTTAGCACATTGAATTTAAGATTTTTTTTTAGAGTTTTTTTTTTCCTGTGAAGAAATTTTAAGATTTTTTTTTTTTTAATATTAGAGTTATCTGAATTCATTGAAGTCAGATAAGATAGAACTAATCAGAGTTATCTGAATTCAATGAATTCAGATTTCTAAGGCTTGCTTCTCTTATTTAAGAAGACATCTTTCTAAAAGGTTAGCTGAATAGTCTATAGTAGAGTTGATTTATGGTATCCCTTCTCCTTTCTAAGAGTGCAAAAACTAAGAGCAATTGACCCACGGGCAAGGGCGAAGGAAGCACAGGTCAAAGAAGCATCACTCGCACCATGACACATAAAGAGCAAATTTCGCCTATGATAAACTTACCAAACAATACTACAGACTATTCTTAGCATGTATATAATGCAATTGGGAAAACAGGCCTGACAGAGATGCTAGAGATCCACAAGTTCTATCACAGATGTTGGACAGACACAAGGCTTCCAGAAATATTGTGTAAAACCGTAAGTACACATGAATTACACATTAAAACCAGTAATCCTCAGAAGCCCATTTGAAATCAAACACCCACTACCATCTGGGGTGTCATACAGCACTTGCAATATTTGGTTTTCTTCATTGGATTCAGAAACTATGAAGATAAATACTTCCACTAAGATGCAGTCTATAACTTCAAATATAAGTTCAACCATGAAAGCTATATTTCAAATCAGTATGATTTCATTGACTGGAAGAATTTTTAAGAACTAATAAATGTCTGAGAACAGCATTAGCAACCAACTAAAACAGAAGCATTGATTCTTTGTGGTAACTTTAACCGACACCTCCCCCTAGGGCACACAAAATTGGAAAAAAAATTTAAAAAAAAAATTGCAGACCAAAGATTCACAGAATGTTTAACGAACTACCAAGTGTAGGAAACCATCTGGGGTGTCATACGGCACTTGCAATATTTGGTTTTCATCATTGGATTCAGAAACTATGAAGATAAATACTTCCACTAAGATGCAGTCTATAACTTCAAATATAAGTTCAACCATGAAAGCTATATTTCAAATCAGCATTATTTCATTGACTGGAAGAATTTTTAAGAACTAATAAATGTCTGAGAACAGCATTAGCAACCAACTAAAACAGAGGCATTAATTCTTTGTGGCAACTTTAACCAACACCTCCCCCCAGAGCACATGAAACCGGAAAAAAAATAAAAATTTTTTTGCAGACCCAAGATTCATAGAATGTTTAACGAACTACCAAGTGTAGGAAACGTGTGTTCCTTTGCCATTTTTTAGATTTTCTTTTCCTTCTCTTTCTACCCTGAACTCCATGTCAAGATTGAGGACTAAAGAAACAAATTATTGCTAATACAAACCAATAAGAACCCATCAATGGTTTCCCAGATCAATCTAAAACTAAAAACGAAGCTATCACCTATGAATTACCGAATTATTATTAAAAAAACTAAACAATTGCTAAATAAGCTTTTCATTACTCCAAGAAAGAATAGTGCATAGCTAAGTCTAACTTTCCATTGAACCAATTTCATAAAAGTTTCAACTTTTATCCCAGAAGACAAAACAACCTCCATAGCAACTAACTGTAATCGATAATACACAAAAGACAAACACATAATTTGAGCAGAGACCCAAACAAACCAAATTCCGATTTCTTTAGTGTCCAACATCATCTCCAATCCTAAAATTCCATAAATTTGATTCTTGAAAAATAAGAAGCAGAGTAGCTCGGGATATAAAGAACCCATACCTCCAGAATACTACAATATCTGATCAATCTTCTTCTACTAGGTGAAAAGAAAGACTCCAGCTCCAAAGAATGCAGGCTCAGATTCTGAGTTTCTTGCTTGTAGAGGTAAGAACGCTGGGAAGGCGAGACTGGAGAGTTCCCTGTTGGCGTGAAAACCGATGGAAGGGGTTTGCCAACCTGGGCTTACCAACTTTTATCCTGGGTCAAAAGTTAAGCCTATCAAGCAAATAGAACAATAAATACGGGCTCCATACTGGAGGCCCAATAAATATAGAAGGTAAACGATGTTAGGTAAACAACTAAATGGCAGTAACGAAAACCCAGCATCATGTGCGCTCCTGATGTCATCTCAGTTACACGTGTCATCCATCCGTAAGCTCTCAAAAGTCTACCGACGACTTTATCCACTTTGAACCAATGTTAAAACAAAAGTGATTGGGGAAAATAAAATAAAATAAAAACATTAATCGTGTTTGGGAAATATAGGAAGGGGCCTACCTAAGAGCAAACAATGCACATAAGACGTGGGTAACGGGGAGAGATTAGCCTCTATTGCAGAAGACAGATGTGGGTGAATGGAGCAAGGTTGTGCTTACGAACTCCATCAATCCCCTCTGGACCCATCTACGCCATCTCGGTTGCCATGATTAAATTCTTTATGAAATTTTACTTTTTTTGTCAGATTTTCAAGTAGGAAAAAAAATTCCGAGGGATTTCAATTTGGATTGAAAATTTGGAATTGGAAGCGAATTGAGGCGACCCCTGAAAGAAGGGGAGACGGAGGGAGAGAAGAGGGTAGGGCGGTTGGGATCGCTAAAAGAAGGCAGCAGAGTCAACGGATTTCTTCTGTGTTGTTTGTTGAGAAGTTCAAGGGGAGAAAAGTAATTATATAATTAATAGAAATATGGAAGTTTGAAGGTTTTTTTTTTTAAATCATGATTATTTGAATTCAGTATATTGAATTAATCATTATGTCAACTTTTTTAAATCTTTTAGAATTATGTTCTTTTTAATTTTAATTTTTATTCTTTTTGAAAACTCTAAAAGTATTATTCTATATCTATATATTTCATTCCTAAAAAATTTGAAAGTTTTTTTTTAAAAAAAAATATAATGGTTATTTGAATTGGTTTTTTTTTTTTAACCAGAGTTATCTGAATTTTTTATTTTTTTAAATATTAGAGTTATCCGTGGAACTGAATGTCATCAAATCGGCCAATGTCATGGGGTGAGAAAGTGAAGGACTAATCTGTTTTTTGTAGGAACAAAGTCCTTCAAATCCAATACTTCCAACTATTTTCCACGTCAGTTGTGCATAAAACATATTATCATGCCGTACCACATTAGAATAGCTACAAGAATTGCTGAGGATGGTCCATTTATTATTATCTTCATGACCATGATTGCAAAAAGCCAGCCTTACACTGAACTATGTGTATGATTATGCCCTTATAGTTTTTGTCATAAGATGGATAGGCAGATAAGATAATTTTTTCAATCAAAACAGTCTAAAGTCTCAATCCTTTGGAAGTAAGATTCACGGCGCAATTTGTGTATATAAATTCACAAATAATTGATGATTGAAATGAAAAAAATTTAAAATTTAATAGCAATAGAATAATTGTGTGTAATTTTTTAATAAAAAAATATTAATTTTACGCGTAGAGATTCTTTTGTTATGTATTTTAATATTAATACAAGTTATACCCCATGCATTCTAAACAATAAATTTTACTCTCGTATAACGCATGGGATATCAACCTAACTAATCTTAACCGGCTTTAGTACCAAATTCATTAAAGCTCAAACTCTAAGTAGAAGAGAGATAAGCTTTACTTAAATTAGAATTTTCTATTTCACTCCAAATCAAAATTTTTCTGTGATTTTTTGTTTTTTGAATATTGTCATTTAGTTGTAGCACATTATATTTTTTCTCTTTAAACCATATCTAATCCCATATATTTAATACTCTATCCATTTCATTGTTCATGAAACTTTTTTTATTTTGTTTTAAAATACTTGTTCATGTACATATTTTTAGAACTAATGATTAGATTCTTTCTATTTTATCTACATTTATTCTAAATTAATTATATAACTTTTCAAAACTCTTTTTTCTTCTTAAAAATTTTTACCAATCAATAACTATTATATTTCTAATATGGATACAATAGGAATTTTATTTAAATTATAATATTATTTTTAATAATCTTAATATGTGTATAAAAAATTTCATGAATAAATATTTTAAAATAAAAAAATAAATTTTTATAAATTTCATCTCAAATTAATTGCTATCCAGTTATATGCACCGTTCAATATATATCCTCTTCCAAAACCGACCGAGGCTCTTTTGCTCCCAGTTATTTTCTGGTTCTCCTCATTCGATAGGACGACGTCGTATGACTAACTAGCACGGGGCAACCTAAACAGCTCGGAGCCGTCAGAAATCGTCCTGCCCGCTGAAATTTTAGTCTGCAAGTCGCCCCTCGAAAACCTTCATAAACCCTCGCCAGAACTCAGCTTCTCGCTTTCTGATCTTTCAGCTCTGCACAGCTTTACAAATTCGTAAGTTTTCTCAAATGGACTCTGGATTCTCTGCTCCCTCTGTTATCTTTTCCTGTTTATGGGGTTTAGATTTTGAATTTGGTCTCATGTATTAGTTCAATTGTTATTCTTCATATCTGCATTGAAACTTTTTTTTTTTTTTGGGTGGTGTTGCCAATCTTTGGTTTGGGCATCAAGTTAAAGGACTGAGTTGTGTTGTTTTTTCTCCCTTTTCTTAAGTTTCTGACAATGGATATTGACCCAAAAGCACCAGAGGATGGTGCCGCATCAATGCAAATGGATGCCCAAGTAAATATTCTCAAGCTCGTGAATTCACCTTTTTAATCGTTATTAGCTGCTATGTACTGAAAATTTTCGGGCTTGCGTGCTGATATATTATGTTTTGTTTGTTTCTATGGGTGCCGTTCTATGTGGATATTTAATTAAGGATGATATTCTTGTTTATTTTAGGTTATGGACAAGGAGGGGGATGGGATTCTTGAGTCAATACAGAAGTTGAATATTGAAGAGTCGCCTACCTTTAAGCGAAAGCCTGTTATCATCATCGTTGTTGGAATGGCAGGTTGGTTTTTATAAGCAGTTTGCAGTTTAATATTTTAATGTTATTCTCATGGATGTTTTGTATAGTGCTGTTATGCAATGAGTTAATGTGGGCAGAAATTTTGTGTATATGAATAGGGAGTGGGAAGACGACATTTATGCATCGGCTGGTATCCCACACAATGATGTCAAATAAGCGGGGCTATGTGTTAAATCTTGACCCTGCTGTGATGACTCTACCTTTTGGTGCGAATATTGATATAAGAGATACTGTCCGATATAAGGAAGTGATGAAGGAGTTCAATTTGGGACCAAATGGAGGAATTTTAACCTCACTGAATTTGTTCTCAACAAAGTTTGATGAGGTAAAGCAATTGTCACTGGCACTTTTCGAATGTGGAAATCCAATGGATTTAATTTCAGTTGTAAGGTAGAAAATATCTTAACAGCCTTACAGAAAAATGTCCTTTGGAGTGGTGTTATACTTTCCTGCCAATCCTAGTATAATTTTTCCGTTTTTTGAATGCACTGGTCACTGTTATTTGCCTGTTAGCAATTCAATGAGATGATTTCCTTTTTGTGTAAATGAGCAAATAATATTATTTTCTTGGATTTTATTCTAGTGAGATTAAAGCTTAACTGCAATTTTCCTGGTCCAAAGTAAAGTTGTGACCATCATTAGGATGGTGTTTGTGGTACAAGGGTGCTAGTTACTTGGCAAGTTCCTATGACTGTTGTATGAAGTGGTGGCTAAGAATAGATAAATATCTTGATTTTGCATAATTGTCTTTTTCTCGTTGACATCTTTGCGTCTTTGCATTGGAAAGGTGTAAACTTATACTTTACAAAGTAGTAAGATGGATTCTACTACAATGTTGTACAGACTAGCAGGTTTGTTATTTTTTTGTTTAGTGCCTTCAATCCAATGGTTTACTGTTGGAAAAAATGCACTTTCTAAATAATAATTTTGTAGTGGTCTTCAGTATTTGTTTGTTTGGGATAAACGAGTAAAATTTATCAATAAAAAGAACAGGTGCAACAAATATGATGGGGAATCCTGAAATGAATCAAGTTAATATTGCCATAAGAGATTCTGCTTGTAAATCTATCAAAGCATGTCTCTGCATTTTTATATATAGGCCCAAATTGAAGAAAGGAAATGATATTTAATCAGTCTATTAGGATCTAAATAGTAGAAGTGTCTGTGAATCTGCACTAGGAGTTTAGTCCACAGCTTGGAAGGTATAACTATTGTTTCACAAGGAAAACAGTGAAATGGCTGGAATTGTTTCTTACAAGTATGGCTAGGAATTTTCTTTTGTTTTATTTTAAGAACTATGGATAGAATGAGTTTGCTTTCTCATTATTTCCCAAAAATTGAAGGCGAAAAAAGGTGAAAATACTTCTTGAAAGTTGTTGGATTTGAATTTAATGATTATGATTAGGTTTGATTAACCCCCCCCCCCCAAAAAAAAAAAAATAATAATAATAATAATACCTGACAATGTCTAGGGTTTACATATAAAAAACATCCTACGTGTTATGTAGTAGGTAAAGAGCATTTGTCACAAAAAGTTTATAGCCGGGGGGAGAGGGGGGGGGGTTGTGTGTGTGCAATCTGTTCTCTAGGATTGAAAGAAACTACTGTCGATTAATTAAATTGAGAGAAATTCAACATTGAATGTTTCAGAAAACAAAATCTACTATATATAACACAAAATTAAAACTTATGTCTAAAGAATATGTACTCTCTTTCCTTCCGTGCTTATCTTCCAAACACCCCCTCTCTATTTTGTGGTTATTGGGTACATCGTTTACACCTGAGAATGACATATTCTGTTTCCGGGTTGTGAATGACTTTTTTCTTTGTGACACACATTCTTTTTTCCCTCCTCATATGTGTGTTTCTATCCAAGTACATTTAAAATTACATTAATGGATGTTTTGACCTCCTTGTTTGTTATCTGTGTTTGTTTTATGTTTCTGAAGTTCTCCCTTAAGATGGTTAATTTGTCTCTTCCTGTCCTTTGCAGGTCATTTCTGTAATTGAGAGACGAGCAGATCAGTTAGATTATGTTTTAGTTGACACTCCTGGTCAGATTGAGATTTTTACGTGGTCTGCCTCTGGTTCTATTATTACAGAAGCCTTTGCATCAACCTTTCCTACCCTAATCACATATGTAGTTGACACACCACGTTCAGCAAGTCCAGCTACCTTTATGAGCAATATGCTATATGCTTGTAGCATCCTTTACAAAACCCGGCTGCCATTGGTATTAGCATTCAACAAGACAGATGTGGCACAGCATCAGTTTGCTTTGGAGGTAAAAGCCTTATTCTACCCAGAACTTAATTCATCAACATAGATTATTCAGTTAGCTTGCTATTTTTGTTTGTGATAATTGTGTGCTAGTGTAGAGTAGATGTTGTAGAAAGGATGAAATTTGAATTCTCTTGTAGAAACTCTTAGGAATTAGAAATAAGTTGTAAATGCTTAGTTAGTTTGCTTTTGTTGCTAGAATTAACTCATGGTAGGTAACTTAAACCATTAGATTGGAGGGAACGTTGCTAGGAGGTTTGTCAAATGGTGGTAACCTGTTTAAGCGAGCAAGCCAAAGAATTAAAGAAAATAAATATCAGCATGCTTACACCATAACATAACATCCCAGAAAATTGAAAGAAATATGTTTATTCTTGTGGCTTAAGAACTTTTTGGCGATGTACATTATAAATAGCATTGGACCTGTGTTGCATTTTTTGGTTGTGTCAGGTGACTGATGCTTCTTCTATATTTTTTGGCGATGTTTCATTATAAATAGCATTAGATTGGAGTGTGTTAAGTATTGTTTCTGCTCTGAGTGCAGTGGATGGAAGATTTTGAGGTATTTCATGCAGCACTGGAATCAGACCAATCTTACACATCAACACTGACTCGAAGTCTCTCCCTTGCACTGGAGGAGTTCTACAAGAATCTAAGATCTGTTGGTGTTTCTGCTGTTTCTGGTGCTGGAATGGATGAGTTCTTCAAGGCCATTGAAGCAAGTGCCGAGGAATACATGGAAAATTACAAGTTAGTGCTTAATATTATTTACTCTACTTGTTTTCAATTTTACTCTAGTCAGGATGCAAGTAAATATTCATTCTTTATTTCTACTGAATTTGCTTCTTGGCAGGCCTGATCTCGAGAAGAGACGAGCTGAGAAGCAACAATTGGAGGAACAACGCAGAGGAGAAAATATGGATAAGCTGAGGAAAGATATGGAGAAGTCAAGGGGAGAGACTGTCATCTTGAACACTGGTTTGAAGGACAAAGGAGCTAACAGTAAAAATATGATGGATGATGAAGATGAATTGGAGGAATACGAAGAGGAAGAAGATTTTGAGATATTTAGTGAGGAGGAAAATGCTGCAATAGATGAGGATGAAGATGAAGAAGTTGCCGGTTTCAGGTTTTGAGATTGCATAAGAAACTTGTTCTATAAACTAACTTGTAAATTTTTAAACCATTTGAAGCTCCTAGTTTTTTGGCCTAGGCAGGCGAGAATACGCAATCCTTGTGGATTACATTTCTGTTGTTACCTTTGGCTTTTGTAGAACATGATACAGTCAAGTTTTGACATCTAATGGGTTGTCACTTGTGCCTTAAATAATGAAGCCATACCTATATAATACGATTAATGGTCAAGTTTTGAGACTTAATTGCAATATAAATATGAGAGAGAGGATAATTATTGTAATCGAGGAGCAGAGTATTCAGTTGTTTGACTTGGGAAATTGTCTTAATCCGTATTTGCTCTGGCAGGAGGAGAAATGCTGTGGCAATATTGCCAGCATAAATGTCGCTCCTGTAATGAAGTCTTACTCCGTTATATCAAATTGAAAGATGAGCTCAAAATCTTGAAAAGACTTCCTAGATTTGAAAAGCCAAGATGAGTAGGAATCGAGAAAGTAAAAGTGAAAGTAGCTAATAGATGTGGGGTAGTATGATGAAGTTGCATAAAATGTTCTCAAATAGAGAATTTATCCCGAGTATGGATACGAACTTTGCAGATTGTCCTTATCCAAAATGTCCAAAAACCAAGGACGGACCCATAACACCTTGCTGTCAAAGCAGACGGTATGGAGCAGAATTACACGCTCATGCCCCACGATCAGCTTCCATGGACACATCCCTCTGCAAGCCGACAAAGAGCCGCCTCTCTCACTTTCTCCTCCACTTGCTCATGGTTGGAAACGTTCACCATAGAATATTTGGTAGAACATCGCCATTTTGGACCCACAAAGAATATGCTCAAGTTGAGCTTAGTTTTGGGCTTGCCTAAATTTTGTTTCACCTTGAGTTTAGTTGGATCAAAACAACCTCTAAAATCCAAGTTTAAACTGGGTTGAAATGTAATTAAAGAAACTCTATGGCGATCTTGTCAAAACTTCAAGTCGAACTCAGCTTTCACCCACCCCGGCAGCCCCCAACCCCCACCCAAAAAAAAAATAAAATAAAATACTAGACTTCAGTTCATCTCAACTGAATTCCGAGCCAAATCTCAAGTAGGAAAGAGGCAGAAAGCTCGGAATTTTTCATGAAATTGGTGAGTCTTTATTGATCCAAGGTAAAATAACATCTCTTACAAAGAGGGAACAGCACTTAAGATGTACATCCTCTGAAATGCACGGACCATGTTTAGCGAGAGAACGTTTTATACCATAAAGGAATCTGTTTTGAATTCTGGAAAAAATATGTGATTCTAATTATTATTATCCAAGCAAAGAGACAGAAGCACAGTCTTGGAAAGTACTTGCTGCTTGCTAGTTCAGGCCTTTTTTTGAACAACAATTGCTTCATTGTTCCTTTATTTTTATTTTTTTTCCTTTTCTTTGCCTTTTCCAGCCACTAATATACAATTCAAGAACCATATACAGCAACCGGGGCTACAAGATTCTTATGATACAATTCCCTGACCTTTCCATCCCAATCTTTCGAGAATGAAAGCAACCAAAAGACATGCATATTCTCACCCAATCGATAATGTACATTTAGACTGACAAAACTATTGATAACTAGATCCCCCGAAGCAAGATTCACAATGGGGGCAAAAGAAAGTTTGCAGGGTGGGTATAGGAACAAAATTTTACCAAAGAGGAAAAAGGAAGGTCAAGAAGATTACTACCTTTGACCTGAGGTTAAACTTCATCTATTACTATACATCCCAACCATCCTTCCGCCGGTTAAATTCCGACTTCCGGTTGGTCAAACTTCCATATATCTGTGCAAATTTTTTGAGGCACCTGCTTCTAACATGATAATGAGCATGCGTATTGCGACTGATTGCAACGCCAGAGAACTTTGAGGTATCTATGGCCCAAGCAGGTTTCACATATTCAACTGTCTCTGAAGAACTAGCATTTGCATACAAGTAGTTCAACAGCACATCTTCACAGTTAAAATAACTGTCCACTATTTCCCTTCCTACCACAGCTTCCTTGCTCCAGTATCTTTCAAATGCCACCCGGCTATCAATGAAAGCAGCCCCTGTCAAAATCATATTATACCCATTATGTCTTCGAGCATGTTTCTCAGCCCTATATTTTGGAGGACTACCATTAACTAGCCGAGGGTAGAACCCCACAATCCGATCAGGATGCTCTCGCCACACCCTAAACCCTCGCTCTATGTCATCACAAGTCATCATTATATCATCATCTAGCTCAAGAACAGCACGGGTTCTTATCAGTGGATCTATTTTGAATCGATTGTTCAATGAGTTTTTCTCCTCTTCTCTTATTCTTACTGGAACTGCGGAGTCAAATTCACTTAATTCTGGGGGTATTCCTTTATTCCAGACAACAACAATCTCGCGCACTGATGAACACCTGGAGTAATGGTTCACATACATTTTCAAATTCCAGAGACGGGCATCATATGTCATGGTCAATAACGTGAACTGAGAATATTGATCATTTAATGGGTAAGGTTCCTCTGCACCACTGCCTCCGTAGACATACTTAACCCCCATGCACGTCAAGACCACTCCCAAAATGATTATCAAAGCTAGAACCAGCCATCCAGTGCAGGTATTTGCCTTTATTCTGCTACGGAGGAATGAACTCACTCTGTTCAGCCGACTGCAGAACAGTCTCAGTCTGGAAGATAACAGTTTTGGCTTTTCCCATGGCAAAAGAGCGTCACTTCTCTTTCCCATATTATGGGGGCACCAACTTAAAGGTACAAGGCACTGCACAGCCCCGAGTAGCATTCCTACCAATATAACAAGTGCGGCAACAGCTACAACTGAAGCACAGCCAAGAATAAATCTACGATTTGCATCTCCTGAAGGCACTCGGTCCCCATCCAGAACTGCAACCCACTCTCCTGAGCTTAGCTGCTGCACATCAAGGTGATGGTTACGGGCACCATTCCAGGCATTCCGGCCCTTACTTGGTTCTTTAATGCCCAAAGGAACTTCAACTTCTTTGAATTCATTTGTAGTGAGAATTTCCACTTTGAATACTCGGATTCGCCGACCATATGTCTCTCCACAGTCTTGACCAGTGCGATAAAGATTCCCATTATATTTGAAGGGCCTTCCTCCATTTCGAGCTCCCATACTCCTGTCTGCATTATATATAGGGTTCTTCTTATGTGGTTTCCAAGGACCAAGGGGGGAGCTACTGTACCAAATCTCCAGCTGCCCATTCTTCTTGGTACCAATACCACTATGATCTGAACCGAATAGCCAATACATCCCGTCATGAGGAATGATAAAAGAATCAACAAGGGGTTTTTTCATTATTATCCTGTCCAACGTCCATTCCATTGGAAAGTTCACTGCCCGATAAAGCCGGAGGTCCCCTTTTGAACTTCCCTCAGGCATCATATATATCTGAATCGAATAGACAGCAGACAACATTAGTTTAATAAGTCTATACTTATATTGGCAAAATAGAAGAACAGATTTCATTAGTTATGAAACAGCAAATTACATATGCGACAACTTGGGATAGATGCTGAGGAACGAAGGTCAAAATAGATAATCAAATTTGGACTAGCTTGAAAGGCTCTCAAATAGTTCCCTCTGCTAGAAATGGACATTGTCACTGTTCATAACCAACCAAGACACCAGCCTTTTCTGTATCTAAGTTTTTCTAATTACAACTACACTATTTTTCTTGTTTCTTTCCTTCCACACCCCTTGGCCCTCTCACTTTGGATCTGCCAACTAGGATACCACTTTCATGAAATAATGGGAAAAATCGTACAGAGGTTGAAGAACAACTAGAGGTCTTACATTGCCTTTGTAGTCAAAGACATAGGGATAAGAAAGATGCCAATCCTCATCCAAGGCGATACCCAGCTGCTGCCATGTAGCTCCTTTATCAATACTTCTAGCAACTCCAATATCTCCTTGCATGGTGATTGAGTTCTTTGTTTCAAAAAACAAGTAAAGCACATCTCCCTACATTTCATTATCACCATTCAGCATTTTAGCAATTGCAGAGAATACAAGGTAAATCACAGAATTAACTATTCAGAAATGCACAAAAATATTAGTCCAAGGGACAAATGAGGAGTGGTAGTGAAGCCAAGCTGCCACCTATCTATTCTCTAAGCAGAGAAGCTAGGTGCCCACCAGGGGAATATTTCACCTCAGATGGGATGCTTGGGAAGTGGGTTGGAGAGCGAATATCTTATCATGCCATCACAGTGGTATATTTGCTAGAAGTTGCCCCACTAGAGGGTAAACTAAATTACCTGATGTAAACAAAGTGAAGGATTAAAACCAGTTATTGCCTAAAAAGCTGCAGTAACACATCATAGGACATCTAAAGGAGTCGCCAGATTGGCACAAAGCAGAAGTTCACACTGATAGCAAAAATTTAATAAGAGTCTACTCAAAGGAAAGAATTTAGGGACAAATGTAAATTCATGGCATGGTTAGATATTTCTTTTCAACATCATGGGGTTTGAAACTACTGCAAATTTGAAACTGAGATATTTTTCTGTTATAGCTTGTACAGCCAACCTCAAATCTCTATCTGACTTTTTAGTACATTTTTTTCAGCATCTAACTTCTAGATTATGGGAACAAAAGTCTACATTTAGTACATTTTAATCAAAGATCATAAAGGGGCAGATTCACCAATCTCTCTTGACACCCAAAAAAAAAAAAAAAAGGCCTGCCACAAAAGAGGCACCCAGAACAGTGTGATTTTAAGAACATTCAGATCCTGAAACTCATTCTTCTTATTGGTTCCTCTAGAAAGTTTTCATGTTTGAAATGAGTTGACAGGTGAAGTATTGGCACAAATTTGTAATATAAATTGGATGGAGTAGAATGGCTTCATGCAAAACTCTTATTCTTTTTCGTATCATAATATTTGACACTTCAAACACTGTCCTCCTTTAGGTTGGGTTTCAATCGACATAATCTAGAGTAGAGAACAGAGGCATGTGATTTTTTCCCAGATATGACTTTTGCAACTAAGTCGGACCGGTTTATCTCATCAATGAATCAAAAGGACTGAACTTCATCTGCTGGGTTTCTTCCCTATTCTGTATCTATGTTAACTCCGTACTTTCGTACTCAAAACTGGAGATGTAGGTGAATCTTTGAACATTAAAAATGTATTAAACAATTCAAATATATCAACTATCATGCCTTTCTTTTATTTCTGCACAGGAATACCTTTTCTTCTTTGAGGAAAAGTATAAAACAGGATAGAAGATGTGAACAACTAATGCCTAAAGAATAAATGATCGAGATATAATGTGGTTGCTGTTAGCAACAGAGAGGTAGATTACAACTACCGTTTATGTTGACAATGAAGATAAAAATAAATAAAATAGATAAGACTTTGAAAACAAGGAGCTGTCAATTCTTTTTTGGTTTTACTTGGACAATATCTAATAGTTTTGGAAGAAACTACATCACAGCCTCCTTGGCAACAGAAAGGTCCCAGTTACCACCCTCTTTCTGAAGGAAATAAAGCAACCAATTTCACAAACAAGCTATTGGTACTTGCTCTTGCACGCAAGTTTACAGTGCCAATTGTGTTGAATCTACTCTTTTTCACTCTTACTTTATTTCGTACCTGGTTGTCCTCTCAAGTAAATTGAAGATGGCAAAAAAAGAAGCATGCTTTTTTTAGGCCAAAACAGGAGGAAAAAAAAAGACGAACACAAAAACAGAATTTCAAAAATCAAGATTGTTAGTTCAAAGGACTGTCACAAATGAACTCTACTACAGAGGAAAGGGACACTTCAGAAGGAATGCAAATCGACCAACCACTTCCAACTAGTCCAATGAAGTCAAAATTAATTATGTGAGCAAAGGCAATTACAAAAACAAAATAAATCAGTTAACCAGGTTAAAGTTATCTCTTAGCTACTGTGTGAACATTAATCACAAACCCTTAGCCATGAGATCAGTTTTCCACGTTTCTTCTCCTAGATTAACTCTAAGTTGGAAGTGCCATATCCTTCTTACTTAATTTCCCAAGTCTACAAGCAGCAGCAAAATGGGACTAACAGATAAGTGTGATTATCACAGCAAGAAGGGTGAAGTCCCCCAGTGGAAACTAGGACTATAATAAAATGCCAAAGTCTTTACAAGATGCTAAATTCTTCACCATTTCCCTCCAATCTAATTTCACAAACCCAATTTCTCTAAATCAAAAGGTTTTCCCTTCTTATCAGGATGGTGGCTTTTCTACTAACAGAGTATACAATTGAAAGACCCTCTGACCCAACACCAATTAAAAAAATCACAATATCAAAAAGCAATATATATATATATGAAATCAATTATTTCAAAGCACTGATTATGCAGCTCAATTGAGGTGGCAAATCCACTATGTCACATCAGACGACCAAACCAAGGTGACCATAAACCAGGGTATAAAAAAATATACACGATTCCAACTGTTTCTTATCTTCATCAGCCGGTCCATATTTCGTTAACTATACTGCACACCGTTAAACAGTAAAAAATTGCAGACAATTACACACATCGATGATTACCAGACAATTTCTCGTCAAGAACTACAGGTCACTCAAATCGAGACAAGCGCAAAATGAGGTGAAAAAACGAGAGGAAAAAAAAAAAGAAAAATACCTGTACATAAAGAAAGGGATCAGCAACGAAATTGCTGGGGAATCCAGCCTCGGAAGCAGAAGCACAAGTGACCACCGGATTCGCTACAGGCCATGCTGCACTCTTATCCCTCTGCACATCCATCTGTAAACAGATTTCACAGCAAATATGTTAACCTCATTATACTCCATACAGTTAAACCCAGAACACCATTGCCTCAAAAGAAATGAAAATTTGAAGCAAAGAGAAGCCATAAAGTAAGTAATTTGACAGCGTCTGCTATTTTGGCTCAACCAAATCAGAATTTAGAGAACTATGGAAATATAAGGACGATATTTAATCCAAAATCCACGGAAATTTGTTTCAAAGAAAAAGTTAACAAAATCCAGCGAAACAATTGGGAATGGACACCACGAAAGTAGCTTAGAATTGGAAGCAAATGTAAGAAACTTCACAAGACCCCACAAAAACCCACAACCCAAGAACAGCAAAGGATCTTTTTCCTTTTTTTTTTTTTTAATAAGGAGAAAAATGGGACGGAGTACTGATTAATCTCTGAAACTGAAAGATAAAAAGAAAACCCCACCTGTTCAATGGGTTTGAGGTTGAAGGGAGAGTCGCCGTAGAAAACACCGATGGACCATGAACCCTCATTGTCCTCACGGCAACCTAAGGTTGTGAGACTTGCACGGACATTAGGGGTCAACAAGAACCGCGCGTAGAGACTCGCAATCCACCCCAGCAACACAAATGAGAAGAGAAAATAACCAAAACTCCACGAAAGAACACACGAGTCATTGTTAGAACCATTAGTACTTATATTAACACTATTATTATGCTTGCTGTTATTATTGCCGCTGCACCGCTGCCCCCGGCACCACCACAACCAACCCCGCCACCCACTGCCGGAAGAACCCGTCAAAGCAATTGGGCCAGAACCCATCCCAAAACCAAAACAAGAAAAATACAAAATTATAAAAGAAAAGAAAAGTCGCCCCTGGTTTAGGAAGATAAAGGTCAACTCCTCCGTCTTCCTAAGATCTCACCGCCCTCGGTGCTGCAACCACGGCCTTGCATGTAAACCACCATTATATCTAAATTAAAAAATAAAATTTGCAGCTATGTATTTGTGTTTTCTGCTGAAATGACAACTGGGTTTTGTTTTGGAGCAAATTCTTTAACCAAAGAAATAGTGGGTTTCTCTTTCTCTCTCTGCAAATAAACTTCAAACTTGGAAAGGTGGCAGAAAGAAGCGGGGGACGTGTTTGAGATGGAGGAAGAACGTTACAATTTAGAGAATTGCTTTCTTAGCAGGCTATGATTTCTTATATACTACTACTAACAATTCTTTTCCTTTTATTATATATATATATATATATATATATATATATATATATATACACACACAGAGGACTACGCCCATGTCTGCCTTACGGCAGGCGCTGGGGTGGTGTGGGGTTTGGCATGGGGGTGGGGGTTCTATGTATGTACATGACCAGTATTTAATTTGTGTTGACTAACGAAGGCTGCTCTGAATACTCCGTCGCCACGCGTTTGACAGTTTTGTTGTCATCTTTGTAGATTGTTTCATTTTTACCCTTTCTCTTGGGGGTAAAGAATTATGTGGTAAAAGTAATATCTCAACGGTCAATTATTTAATTATTAAAAATAAAAAATATTGACTTTGAACTTTTTAATCCTCTCATAATGTTTATGGATATATTATAGTTTTTCCGTTCCTATTTATCTATCACAATTTAAAAATTTTTGTATCCTTTTTTATTTGTTACATTAAAAAAATTTAAATATCATTAATATTAATTTTACTACTATACACTTGTATTAAATAGTTTTAAAAAATGAAAGTGTAATAACTTTAGAAAGAGTTGAACAAACAAAGCAAAAAAATAGTTGTAGATAATATTAAATTTAAGAGTACTTTTAGAATGTATAAATAAAGTTGTATGAATTTAAAAAATTAACTAATTTTTATTAAACTGTGTGAAGTAATTAATTGTAACAGATAAATATAGACGGAGAGAGTAACTTATAGTGAATTTATAGATTGTAAGTGGAAAGGAATTTATTTGAGATAAAAATGATTGAATGTAATAAAAAACTATTAAAAGTGTGGCGTTAGGTAAAGTCCAAAGTGAAGTTGAAGAAAGAAAAAATAATATATTGCGAGTATATAATAGATATCGAAAAATAAAAATTATTTCAAATAATATTATTTTAAATTTAAATTTTAGTTTGTGATAAAAAGAATCCTATCCCACTTATAGCCTTAACTTAATAAGAGGTGTATTTTAATTATGTTTATTGATATATATTTTTAAAAAATTATATAAAAATAGAGAATTTAGCATTAATGAATTTTGAACATATATATGTGTGTGCACGTATGTGGATATGAAATATGTTATTAATAAATTACATCAAGTAAGAAGGGAACCAAATAATATTAAGGTAAGAATTGAGTTATTCATCTATATATTTAAAAAATATTTATATTTTTTTCTTCTTTTACTCATAAAATAATATATCTTTATAAAAGAGTTTATATTTGGAATAAAAGAGTTTAAATTTAACATAATATATGAGTATCTTAATAATTACCACAACACGTCTCTTTTAACCTATTTTAAAAAATAAAAATATTAAAATATTCTGTACTTTTAAAAGAATTTCTAGAATACTCCTAAAACAATCTTAAGGTGCTTCTCTTTTAAGGTAATGAAATCAAATTCAAATTAATATTCTTACAAATGCAGTTTGTCAGATAAGAATGATTGGATGTACCGAGAGAAAAGTCCAATGGTTGGTTTGAGGTTCAAATCAACTTTGTCAACTCCGGGCCGCATCTTCCGGTTTGATCAAATTCCTTGTCCCGACCGTTATTTTTATTTTTTTTTTTTTGGAACTTTGAGGATCCGTTTTGATGCATTGAACTTAAAACTAGTTCATATGCAACAAAAGGGATAATGTTATGAATTATTGGAATTTCCATTAATTAGTGGAGGCTCCACTAATTATGGATTTATGTGAATTATTAGAAGATTTTTATGGATGTCCACCATTTAGTGGAGACACAATTAATTGAGATTAGTTGAAGATGATGTATGCCATGATGTATTTCACTAATTAGAGCTCTATAAATAGAGCTATTCTCTAAGCTTGTAATACACCATCATTTTGTGAAAGAAAGATTAGTGAAAGAAAGATTAGAGAAAGAATTGTGAGAGAAAGAAAGAGAGAAGTTTGAAGAGAAATTCTTGTGCAAAAAATAGTTAGAATTTTCTTAGTGTGTAGTGTGTAGATTTTATTCTAACACTACCCTAATTTTATAACACGTTATCAGCACGAGTCTCTACCGTTATTAAAGCCAGAAGACAGGTACGCATTTATTGATCTCGCTAAATTCGAATTTGTAGTCCTTGATATTTCTAAAAAAAAATTATATGTCATACAGAAATGTATCTAAATGCTAAAAAAAAAAAGGAGATACATATGTCATGTGGATAAAAAGAAAGATTTGACCACCTGAAGATGGTCGTACTACCCACTCGCACGGTATGAATGGTTGCACCCGAAGTTGCAAGATTGTAAAACCGTGAACTCCGTGATGTATAAAACTACATCTTAGTTAAAAATTTTGCGGAGAAAAAGTTACTGATAAAGTTATATTGGAGAAGACATTCTCCACTTTTCATACCTCGAATATTGTCCTGCAGAGAATAATATCGAGAAAAATGGTATCCCAAATTGACAAATTTAACATGAGTTATTATTGAGAAATCATGAAGCCGGATGAATCGGCTCAACAGAGACTCTGCAAGTGAATGCTCGTTAGCTCCAACGTAAGCCATCGTTATAGTCGTAGTTGTGGCGATGGTCGTGGTTATGGTCATGGACACACTCGATATTTCCCTTATCATAGAGAAATACTGGCCACTTGAAGTGGAACAGAAAAGATAATAAGGGAAAAAGATATTTCCATTAATAATAAGCATCATATCTTTTATTCATATCACTAATGTTCATATGAACTTGAGGATACATGCTTATAGTTGCTCTTTTGTAATTGAGCTGACAAATGTAAGATGAAGGTTTGTAATTGTTCTTTTTCAATATTTACATTAGAGGACGACAAACAATTAGTAATTATGGACTTCAACTCCTCTTTTTCGACATCCTCCTCCTTTTCTTTCCCTTTTGAGCCAGCATCGAGACTAGCAGCAGAAGTAGCCGTAAAATTACTGCGAAATGAGTCTTGAGATTTTATGATCTCCTTAAGTTTATTATATTTCTTATTATATTTGGCCTTGAAACATGCTTGTCTCAATTTCTGTGTTTGGTCCTCTAACTGCGTATTAGGACTTTCTTCCACCAACTGTTTTTCACATTCCAGTATCGCAATGGCTTCTTGTAATTTCTTCTCAGCCATATGTCCTCCTTCTTCTTTATTTTGCATATCCTGTAAATCGAAGTGATATCATCGGTTATTTACTTATAAATCTTTCATAGTTTCATACTTACAAATTATAAGTATGTATGAGAGAGAACCTGAACATTCTTGATTATGGTCTCCAAGCTCACCAATTTCCTGTGAGGCCATCGACGAATTCCTAACTCTCTACATCTTTTCTTGAGACGGGTTATGCCAATATTCAGTTCTTTGGCTGCGCTTTTGATTGGTAGGTAAAAGTACTGCGAAATTGTTTCTCTTGATAGTGTCTGGGAGTTATTGCCCTTCTTCTCTCTCTGCCTCTTAATCATCTTCTTCTCCCCAGGAATTTTGTCTGCAATAATATCTTGAACTTCGATATTATGCATTTCATGAGTACTTACTCCGACTTCGTTGCCAAGACCACTCATTATTTCTCCTAGAAAAAGAAAATAATATCAGTAAAGGTAATACCATTCAAAATCCATGTTTAAATGTATAATAACCTGGAAACATATTATGACTTTGTTCAAAATCCATGAGAGAGTAGAAAGGATCATGCACAAGCATATCCTCATTCAAAGGAATAGCATCAAGAAGAACAGTATCAAAAGCAATCTCTTGTAGGGGCAGATCAACTTGGTCCAAAGCGGTATGTTCAAAACTTCCACTGATTTACATCAAAAACAAACCAAAAGAGAGTTTAATTTCATTATCAAGCACACTAAAAACAAATGGAAGCCATCAAAGGTATCTCACCTGAAATTAGGAGGAAGTGGTTGGTTTGGAAAGGAAAATATATCAAAATCTTCTGCGTTCGAATTAGACAGAAGCGGTTGGTTTGAAAAGGAAAATATATCAAAATCTTCTGCGTTCGAATTAGACAGAAGCGGTTGGTTTGAAAAGGAAAACATATCAAAATCTTCTGTGTTCGAATTAGGTAAAAGCGGTTGGTTTGGAAATGAAAATACATCAACATCTGCTGCAGAAACTAAGTCAAAATTTGACCATGTCTCAAATGAATTACGAGTCTCCATATCTGCTTTGTGATTTTTGTTTTTTATGTTTACTAATGACTGATAACTGAGATATATATCGATACATATATATATATATATATATATATATATATCTGTATGAAGAAGAAGAAGAGGTAGATGGTAGGTAGAGGGTTGGAGGAGAAGAAAAGACAAGAGAGGAAGAGGAAAAGTCGGTACCGGGAAGAGTGAAAAAAAAAATAGATATTTTTCTTGGCATTTCCTGCTTGTCATCATTTTTTTTTATATTTTTTATTATTCTCTTGTGAAATCATTATTCCCTAAATTAGGGGGAGAACAGAAAGAGTACAAGAAAGATCGTGATTGGACAACATCATTAAATTATCTTGATCCGCATACAAGCGCGTGTGAACTTGAAGTTCAAAAGATAATTCATTTGTAAAGCATTGCAAATCAAATGCCAGACGCTTTTGTTGACTCTAGAAGAGTAACAAAATCGCATATGCCAGCTATAAATGCTCCTATTCGAATTGAAGTTCCAGCAGAACAAAAGATTTTACATATAGCTGCTGAGCCAAAAGCATGCCAGAAGCATGGCCGACCTCTTGGTTCTAAAGATAAAAATCCTCGAAAGAAAAGAGGATTAAATGATCCAGAAGATCATATTGAAGAAAAGAATGATAAAGACCAAGAGAGAACTGATGACAAAGAACCAGAAGTTGATGAAAGTAACACTAAAATTTCTATCAATTATACCACTTCCGGTAGAAGTTGGAATCGGATAGAAACTGTTATTGATAATATATTTGCATACAATATATCTCTTGATGTTACACAGGATAATGATGATCCTGAACCAATATCGCTTGATGAATGTCGGCATAGAAAAGATTGGTCTGCAATGGAAAGATGCGATTCAATCGGAGTTAAATGCACCGGCAAAATGTGAAGTCTTCGGACCTGCAGTCCGAACACCATAAGGTATAAAACCTGTTGGCTACAAATGGATATTTGTGCGAAAGCGCAATGAAAAGAGTGAAATCGTTCGATATAAAGCGCGATTAGTAGCCCAAGGTTTTTCACAAAGACCAGGTATTGATTATGATAAAACTTATTCTCCTGTTGTTGATGCTATTACACTCCGATATATTATCAGTTTGGCAGTACATGAAAAGATAGATATGCGCCTATTAGATGTTGTCACTGCTTGTATGGAAATTTAGAAAATGATGTTTACATTAAAATCCTCGAAGGATTTCATATGCCTGAAGCATATAAATATTATCCTTGTGAAAATTACTCCATCAAGTTGCAAAAATCATTATATGGCCTGAAGCAATCTGGGCGCATGTGGTTCACACGTCTTAGTGAATATTTATTGAAAGAGGGATTTAAAAATGACCAGGTATGTCCATGCGTTTTTATTAAGAAATCGGTTCTAAATTTGTGATATTAGCTATATATGTTGATGATATTAATCTTATTGAAACTCTTGAAGAGCTCCAAGAAACAATTGATTATTTAAAAAGAGAATTCGAAATCAAGGATTTTGGTAAAACCAAATTTTGCCTTGGTTTACAAATTGAACATTTGGAGAGTGGAACATTTATTCATCAATCAACATATACAGCAAAAGTGCTAAAAAGATTTTACATGGACAAAGCACATCCATTGAGTATTCCAATGATCGTCCGATCATTAAATGTGGATAAAGATCTTTTCCGACCTCAAGAAAATGATGAAGAACTCCTTGATCCTGAAGTACCATATCTCAGTGCAATTGGTGCATTGATGTATCTTGCTAATAACACACGGCCTGATATTGTTTTCATTGTCAATTTATTAGCAAGATTTAGTTCTTCACCAACACGACGACATTGGAATGGAATTAAACAAGTCATTCGATATCTCCAAGGTACAATTGATCTCGGATTATTTTATTCAAATAAAACCAGATCCAACATTGATAGGTTATGCAGATGTCTGGTTATTTATCTGATCCACATAAAGCACGTTCTTAAACGGGCTATCTATTTACATGTGGAAATATCTGCTATATCATGGCGTTCTACGAAACAATCTATAGCAGACTACTTCTTCAAATCATGCTGAAATTATAGCCATTCATGAAGCAAGTCGAGAATGTGTATGGCTAAGATCCATGATTCATTATATCCGAGAAAGTTGTGGGTTATCATCAATCAAAGGTATTCCAACTCCTCTTTATGAAGACAATGCAGCTTGCATAGCTCAATTACGATGAGGATATATTAAAGGAGATCGGACAAAACATATTTCACCAAAATTCTTCTTTACTCATGAACTCCAGAAGAAATGTGAAATTGATGTGCTACAAATTCGGTCATGTGACAACCTCGCAGATATTTTCACAAAGACTTTACCGACTGCAACATTTGAAAAGTTGAGATATAAAATCGGTATGCGTCGGTTTAAAGATTTAAAGGAATCATCTCATCAGTGGGAGTAATAAATGGACATATAGAATAGTGTACTCTTTTTCCTTCACTAGATTTTTTTTCCCACTGAGTTTTTATCTAGTAAGGTTTTAACGAGGCATATTCTTTATGTATGGATGGACATCCAAGGGGGAGTGTTATGAATTATTGGAATTTCCATTAATTAGTGGAGGCTCCACTAATTATGGATTTATGTGAATTATTAGAAGATTTTTATGGATGTCCACCATTTAGTGGAGACACAATTAATTGAGATTAGTTGAAGATGATGTATGCCATGATGTATTTCACTAATTAGAGCTCTATAAATAGAGTTATTCTCTAAGCTTGTAATACACCATCATTTTGTGAAAGAAAGATTAGTGAAAGAAAGATTAGAGAAAGAATTGTGAGAGAAAGAAAGAGAGAAGTTTGAAGAGAAATTCTTGTGCAAAGAATAGTTAGAATTTTCTTAGTGTGTAGTGTGTAGATTTTATTCTAACACTACCCTAATTTTATAACAGATAACCCTTTTTTCAATGTTTTTTGGACCAGACCGGTTCGATTGTGAACAGACTCGATTGTTGGTTTGATTATGGCTTTTAAATCGTAATTTAAAAAAATATATATTATTTTATATGAATAGTGTAAGATTGATTGGTAAGATCAATTTGAGCTATTATCTCTTTTTTTTTTGTTATATAAGATAATATATTCATAGATAAAAAAATAACTTACATAGAAGAATTAAATAATCCATAGTAATAAAAAAATACAACAATTTTCTTTCAATTTCATTATTTATATCTTTATGGGCTTAAATTACATTATATTATTGATTTATTTTATTCTTTAAAATAATTATATTTTTATTTTTAAATTATAATATTATCGGTTCAATTGTAATCTAATTGCAATTGGACTATTGAATTATGAACTAATAAATTTTCTGATTCGATATCCGATCCGATTTTAAAAATATTATTTTTTTTAAAGGAAATCAAAAGGTATTACTACATAAGGGGGAAAAAAAGGAACAAAAGAGACTGATTAAACTATCGGTCAAATTGATTAACCGATTAAACTATCGGTCAAACTGATTAACCAATACGGTTTTAAATTTTTTTATTACTTTCTTTTATATTTGAAGAGCAATTAAATTGAAAGTTTTTGAACCCTTAACCATTTTAATTTTATAGCTGAGATTGACTATATTTATTTGAATTATATATAAGTTAATATCGATTTGATAGATTACTTTACTAATAATATCATAACACTATTAATTTAATTGTCAGTATAATATTAATTAAATTTTAATTTTACACAAACAATAAATTAATGGTCAATTAAGCGAGGGTTAATAATATTAAACCCATTTCCCATTTCATCATAACATCCTCAATGTTTCACTCCATAACCCTCAACCATCACCAAGTCTCCTGTGTCCATTGTTGCTTACTATTTTTTTTTTACGAATTTAAATATTTTATTTTATTTTCATAAAATAAAATTAAAATATATTTAGTTATAAAAAATTTATCACCTTATTATGATATAAAAATTAATTCAAATATTTTATATTTTTAAAAAAGTTTAAGAATACAAATAAATTCAAGATTTTTCTTACCTTTTTGTTCTTAGAACTTCACCAATAGTCTAATGATAAAAAAAAATAATTTAACAATAACTCGGTGACAAAAGAAACGAAGAATACAGTAGTACTTAAATAAATAAAAAAGTTGATAATAAATCATTATTTTATAATTATAATTTATAATGTGTTTAAATATAACAACATAAAATTTGTAATTCAAAAAAAAAAAATCACAAATATCAACCCCTTAAAAGATTTTTTTTTTTTTCCGAATTGGGATTAATCAAGGCTTAACAACAAAAGAAGCTTCTATCCGGGTGCTAATCCATTTCGCAGCGTAAGTTGGTGGACTTCACTCGCGGTCAAACGCTGACGGCGTCAACGAAGAAGAACATGTGACACATCAGACATTGCCGTCTCTTTTACTGCATCACGTGCCGGCGAGTATTGTTTGGTTTGGGGTAGGGGCCTTTCCTATGCAACTTCACTTTCAAAATTTGAGGGAGCCGCGGCGGCTGTTACCGTTAGATTAGTATGAACAATTTCGTAACTTTAACGGTAGATTTTGGCCATTATGGGTTAGGGATAGGCACAGAAGATAAAGTCAACTTTCGACAACCATGGCACAGCCCAAGACTCCAAGTCCTGACCAAAAGAGGGGTTTGGCGAGTGGGGTAGGAGTTGGGCACGGGGAGGAAAACTTTTCCCCAATAACTTACCGATTTATTGTTGAAAGAATAATAATTGATTATAGAATACTTCCAGATAATTGATAGAGAAGTAGATGTTGAATGAAAATAAAGCAATAAATTTATCCTTAAAAAATATGCACGTAATCATCAGGTGATTAAAATTATCAAATTCTAATGTAATATTAAGTTTAAATATTAAAATTTTAAAATATATATATTTGAAACTTTTCTAATTAAATTAAATAAGTTAAACATAAATTTCGTCAATTACTCAACTCAAATTTACACACACATATATACATATATATATATATATATATATATATATATATGTATGTATGTATGCATAAGGGGTTGTGGAAGACTCCCTTTGACACTTACCACCGTTCGCAACACTTGTCTAATTGAATTCAAATGATTTTTTTAAAAGAAAATGTGAAAATTGGATTCAAATGATAATCCAATGAATTTAGATGAACGGTATTTAATGAAGTTTATGAAATTTATCTGCAACTCATAACCCCTTAAATGTCAACTTTTAATATCTTGTATTTATTCACAAAGTTTCCAAATCCCATGACTCTTAGTAGAATTTTTCTCTTAGCCATGGGATTTTCCCAAATACTCGCTATTAAATATCTCTCTTAGTCATTAAGTTTAATGCATTTACTCTTCAAATTTCTGTTCCTATTAAATAGCTTTCTTAACCATCAACTTTTATATATTTTAAAATAACTTAACACAAATTATTTCGTGCTATTCAGGTACATCATGCAATTCAGGGACATCAAAATATTTATTCATGAAATTTTTTTATTTTATTTCAAAATACTTGTTCATGTATATATTTTTAGAATTAATGATTAGTTTCTTCATATTTTATCCACATTTATTCTAAATCAACTATACAATTTTTCAAAACTCTTTTTTCTTCTTACTTATTGAGAATTTTTACTAATTAATAACTATTATATTTTTAATATGAGTAGAATATGAAATTTATCTAAATTATAATATTGTTTTCAACACCTTTAATTTATGTATAAATAATTTTGTGAATAAATATTTTAAAATCGACGAAGCATTTTTTTTCAAAGTTAAAAAATAAGGCACAATAAAACTATTAAGTTTTAGTAGTATGTATTTATAACACGTAACTTTTAAAATTTTCATAGAAAATTGGAGAACCTAACTAGAAGAGCGATTGAAGGGGTGGTCAACTCACATGTTGTTGACGGTTAGGGATGAAGGAATGTTCTCGACTCTTAGTTGATGTACTATTTCAAAGGGTTGGCGTTAGTCTTAACAAGAAAAATTAAGACTGTAGGTGGAAATCAATTTCCATCTCAAATCAAAACAATTTTAATTTAAAATAATAAAAATTTTAATAATTTAATTCTTCGAAAATTATCATATACTCTATCTTTTTAATCCCACTTAAATTTCACATCTACTCAATATATTCAATAATTTTTTATTATACAAACTTATTTTTATCTCAATTCAATTACTATTCAAATGCATCTTAAATTAAAAAATATTATTTTAAATTTCGAACCGAGTAGGAGAATCAGTGAATCAGTTGAATGCTGGTTTAACCAGTGTAACCCGATTCAAGAGGCCGATTGCCGATTTCAGCGGATTTTGTTTAACATATTATACTCATTTTGCGTTTTAGGCCGATCTCATTTGATCAAGAAGCTGTAAAAGCCTGCTCATATTTTTGACCAGTTTTCCTTACTTCCATCCAAGGTTAAAAGATTTAATATTAAAAATATTTACGTTTCTGTTTTAATTATTTCTAAATAGATAGTATTTACTTTTCCAAAATATCACACATTCACTTGTTCACATCTAAATATCTTTTTTCTATTAAATTTCGAACATAAAAAATATTTTCTTAATTTATAAAAAATATCCTTCTCGATTTGAAAGATGACACGGGGGCAGAAAGTCACACAAATAATTTCTTTAAGCATAATCGCGTAATATAATAAAATTATATTCTCTCCGTCCCTATTCATCTATCACAATAAAAAAGTTTTTGTATCTCTTTTTATTTATCACATTAAAAAAAATTAGGTGTCATTATGTTAATTTTACTACTATACCCTTGTATTAAATAGTTTTGAAAAATGAGAATGTAATAACTTTAGAGAAAGAATTGAGTAAACAAACTAAGATAATAGTTGTAGAAAATATTAAATTTAATGATACTTTTAAAATGTATAAACAAAGTTGTATGAATTTAAGAAATTAATTATTTTTTTTTAAATTGTGTGAAATAGTTAACTATAACAGATAAATAGAGACGAAATGAATATATTGTAAAATACTCTTCTAAATGTGTATATATTCAATTTGGAAAGCTTGTTAAAAATTTATATGTTTTGCATTTGAAATCCAAGCAGAAAGACAATGAAAAAGTTTTCATTTTTGTCTACTTTCATCTGATGGAGTTCACAACTAAGATTTGAAGTGGTAGTCTGCTTCAACTTTCAATGTAAAGCAAGTGAAAAGAAACCACCAACCCTAAATTTGATAGGTACATATTTGAAATAGTTATATCTCTTTCCAATAATTCAAGTGGATCCAAATGTAATGGATTGCTTAGATACTTCCTATTTCTTTTTTTATCTGATCATTTTAATTAAAATTTTTATTTCAATTTATATGTCTCATTAGTAAACCAAGACAATATTAATTATTATTTTTTTACAAATATCTCTTTTTAATACAATAAGTATTGTGCTTTTGTAGTGGGAAATAAACGTAAATTAAATATACTTACAACACATAAAATTTTGAAATTTGATTATTCCTTAATAAAGAGAGAAATTCTTTAAGGGAAAAATAGAAAATGTTAATTAATTAATCGAAAATTCTTATTTTTTTTTAAATGTGTGAATTGGTTAAAATGAACAGATAAAAAGTGACAGATGAAATACTTAGGTACTTTATTTTGAAAGTATAACTTGATATTTTAATGTGTAACTAATCTTTAGTTGTCAATGTTTTGATATATGATAGGTTCAATTTGTTAAAAATATATAGAATATTTTTTGGGGGGTTATTTATGATATGGCTTAATTTCGTATTTAGTCCTTGAACTTTATTTTTTTGATATGGTTAGTTCTTAAACTTTATTTTTAACTTTTTAGGTCTTTGAACTTTTTTTTTTGACATAGTTGATCCCTAAATTTTATTTTTTACTTTTTAGATCCCTTAATATTTTTATTTCAACGCACTTGGTCCTTTTACTGAATTTTCATTAGTCATTTTATAAGTAAATATAAATTTTCTTAATTATTAATTTTATAGAGAATTTAAAATTTATTGACACGTTTATATCTTTATATTAAAGAAAAAATCCAATAAATACATGACAAGTAAAACAGTCAATTTGGATTTGTGAATCAATTTGGTCAAGTTCAAGTTAGACCCAACTTCAAAAATAAAAAATTTGACTTGAGTTTAACCCAACCAAACTCACAAATGTCAAGCTTGAACTTGGCTTAAATATAAAATGTGAGTTTGTACCGATTAAAAATAATTCAAAAAAATATAAAATTTTAACTCATATATAATAATATAAATACACATAATTCAAATGTAATTTTATATAATTGTCTATTACAATAAAAATGAAATGAAAAACTGTCATATAAAAAATTAATTTTTAATTATTATAATAATGATAGCTTTATATTTTGGTAGTTTTATAATGAAATTCTACAGTAATGTGAAAAAAATAAAATATAGAATTATTATACTAAAAAATGTTTAATAAGTATATATTTTGATAATCAATGACTAATAAAATAAATGTGGTTATTTAGTTTAATATTATAATCTTAAATTTTATTAAAATTTGTAGAGATAGAAAATGATTTTGCAATAATTTTATAGCTATTTTTAAAAGTAATAATATCTTTATAATTTCATATATTTAAAAAAATCTTTTATTATCAACTTATCATTCTTCGGACTAAACAGACTGCGTTAAAGTTAATTTAAATCCATTTAGAGTAGATAAATAATAGTATTTTTAAAGGACCAAGTGTGTCGAAGTAAAAATGTTAAGGGACTTAAAAAGTTAAAAATAAAGTTTAGGGACCAACTATACCTCAAAAAAATATTAAGAGATTTAAAAAGATAAAAATAAAATTTAGAGACCAACCATATCAAAAAAATAAAGTTTGGAGACTAAATACGAAATTAAACCTTATGATATTTGATAGAAGAGATAATAATGACAATTCTCTTTCTTTGTTAGTATTTTAAATAAAAAACCAATTTATATACCTTTTTGATACATTATAAGAAAAGTATATAGATCAATTTAAGTTTATATTCGAGTTAAGTGGAGTCGAATTTTAAGAAAATTTAACTAAATTTTGTTTTTCTAAGCAAAATATAAATTCAAGTAGAAACTTGAAAATATTGAATTCGAACTTAATTTTTTATCGAGTATAGTTCAGAAAGTTTAATAAAGGCTCAACTTATTTATAATATCATATCAAACTCGTAATTTATGTTTTCATCAAGTTATCTTATCATCTTTAATACTGATTGCTATATCTTTAAGTTGATTGTATATCTACAAATAAAGGATTACGGATATTTTCTCTATTACTATAAATTATATAGTTCTTCTTTATAAATATTTTATTTTTTATGAATATAATATATTATCTTGTAAAAAAAGGGGGTTGATTGTATATCCATAATTTGTGAAGGTTGAAGAAGGGGATGAAGATGGACAAAAGAGACAAATGTCAAATAATGACGATTCATGTTTGTTTGTATTTACCAAATTCTTGAACGTATGTCTCTGTTGCAGCTTTCTCATAGGAGGATGAGAACATGCATTTCACTTGGGATTTATAATGTGATTGATAACAACCAGGGAAGGCTCTGTTTGGAATGATATTTTTCAAGTCCAAGTTGATGATATGTCTCTCTATTTCTGGCTAAATGCAGCACCAATTTGAGACTGCACCAAAGGAAAACAAGAAAAAACCAACAAATCATGTTTGGTATATGAATTTGTATTTTTCTCTACTAAGCCATCACCCCTTCTTTTTTCTTCTCCATTCAATATTGTACTCTTTGACATTAGCCCATGGCCTCATATACCAATATACTTTAATAAGAATTTGGACGAATCAATGCATCAATTGACTAGTAGTATTATATATTACAAGTATGCTTTTCAGTATCCAGTAGACATTTACGATAAATAAATTTGTTTATAAAACTCGTATATCAGATATAATAATTTATTTGGTTTTAGTGACTTCACAAATCATGTACGTATTACTTGTTCTTTGATTTTTTTTTAATTATATTTTTATATGTTTAAGATTGAATTATAATTTTCTGAATCGCAACTAAAATAGTTGGTGATTTAGGTAAAAACCAAGGGGGGTCATATTATTCCTGCTTGGGCAGTCTATTCCATTGCCTAGTTTCCAT
Source organism: Voacanga thouarsii (assembly GCA_026120185.1). Taxonomy (NCBI): domain Eukaryota; kingdom Viridiplantae; phylum Streptophyta; class Magnoliopsida; order Gentianales; family Apocynaceae; genus Voacanga; species Voacanga thouarsii. The sequence continues at coordinate 2,118,486 of JANUWF010001064.1, read as the reverse complement.
CCACCGTCATTGAAAGCAGAAAGACCACTATCCACTTTCCCTTTGTTTATGTTTGCCTGGTTAAATATTATTTTTCTCATGACTTTTCCTTTCCCTGAAGAAAATGGGGTACCCAAAATTAAAGGATGGGCTCTGGTTTCCAAATCACTCATCCAAAACCTCAGTAATTAAATCATCCCCAACCAACCAAAGGGACAACACTTCTTTTGACCACCTACCAACCTTAGCCAGGAAACATTTCTAGTAAAAAGAATGACAAAATGTTTTGTCCTTTTCCTTCATTTTTATAATCCAACAAACCAAGACTTCAGTTACCTACTGCTTGGCACTCCTTGTCTCTAACCTCTAACCTCTATCCATTTCCTCCTCAGTTTTCTCCCTTGTGCTCCAAACGATGTTCATGTCCGCCAAAAGACAAAAAAACAAGTCTCCCGTGCAACCCTTTGCAGTAGTAGATTCAAAATGCAAGAAAACAACTTGGTCCATAAAAGACAACTAAACTTTGTCCCAAGTTTCAAATTCTAGGTTTTTACTACGTACCTTTAAAAAACTGAACTGTCGTTTAATGGTTCAACCGTTCCTCCCCCAAGACATACTGCTATATATCATTGTTATATATGGAAAACAATAGTATATTTCTTAGTGCCTAGTCCTACAAACAAGTAATGGAAAAAGTTTTATTCTTGTACTTGCTCATTGGTTTTTCCTGTCTCTACTAGTAGTAGTTTGATGCCATCATCAAGCGGGATATGTAAGAAGACTTTTGATACATAAGTGACGCTAGATACTAGATTGAAGATACTTATGGAATTCATCTGCTGAGTCATCGATATAATTAATTGATTAATTAAAATTTAAAATATATGAGCATATACTTTCATCGTAGTACACAGGAATATTGAGTATTACTAGTAGTTTTTACATCTGAACGGTCAAAAAACTGAACTCCCAATCTTTTAAACTACAAACGGCGAACATTGAATTATTGGCTTGAGGACATAATCGTTTTCAATTTCCAATAGAAGGTACTTCATCCATTTCAAAATATTTATTCATAGAGTCTTTTACACACATATTAAGGGTGTTGAAAATAATATAATAATTCAGATAAAATTTTTATTTTATCTATATTAAAAATATAATAATTATTAGTTGATGAAAATTTTCAAGAAATAAGAAGAAAGAAGAATTTTGAAAAGTTGTGTAGTTGATTTAGAATAAATAAGGATAAAATAAGAAAAAATTAATCATTAGTTTTAAAAATATGTACTTAAACAAGTATTTTAAAATAAAATAAAAAAATTTTTATGAACAAATATCTCGAAACAGAAACAACATTTCAAAATTGAAAGTGGAGAAAAGATGGAATAGGAAAGATATATAAGTGAAAGTTTGAGCATTAAAGGCGATTTGTTGCTATCTTGATGGTTGTATGCAACCCAATCCAATTGGAGCCTGGATTCCAGAAAATTTTATGAATGGATAAGCTTTACTGTTTAGAGACAAAGCACAATAATTTCTGGGGTATCACAAAAGCCTTTAAAGCCCTTTTTCTTACGTGTCGTTTTCTTTTCCATTGAGTGCTATATTTGCAAACCATATTGTTTGATATAGGTTCAAACACTACTTGATAATGACAATAGCAGCTTCCCTCTTCCCGCAAGAGTTGTTAATGGCATTCAACTCCATAATTAATCCACTATTAGTTGTTTCATTAGGTTAATGTAACCATGCAATTAGAACAAGCAAGTGGTTTTATATATATGTGTGTGTGGTGGGGGTGGTTAAATATACTGATTTTGTATAAGTTCTCGTAATTTCAAAATATGCATTCAAATAGAAGGAGTATTTTCGTTTCCATCAAAACTTATACAAGTAAATAAGACTATTTAATATGTGAAATTACCTTCCAAAATAAAAAATTATCGAAGCGTACTTGATAAATATCCAACACCAAGGTGGATCTAGAAATTTGAATATGGAGGGGAAAATCATAGGGAAAAAAATACACGATAGAGGATTATATTATAAATTTTTATAAAATTTTGATAAAAAAAAGGTAACTTTTGCGTGTATTTTTAAAATTATTTTTTTATATATAAAAAAATAGGAATTTCAAAAATTTTGGGGAAAGCTACCGTCACCCCGTATCCCATTGGCTCCACCTGTGCAACTAGGAACGTGGAAAAGTTTTTATTTCTTAAATAGCTGATATTTTAAAAAAGTAATTCAAATTTATGTCACTTTAGAATATCGAGAATGTTCTTAATCATTACCTTTTCCACTTATACCTTTATCATATTTATTACTTTCCCATTTTTAAAATATTTATCACATTTAGAGACTTTTTCTAATTCAAATTATTTGTCATTTTGTGAATCAATAATGTACTATTTTTTTCTAATTATACTTTTGCCATTTATTATTATTTTACTAAATTATAATATTAATTGATTTTTAAATTTCAAAATACTTTTATACCATCCGATGAAAATTAATTTAATATTTTTCTCTAAAAACTTCATAAATATTAAATTTTTTTAATTGTCTACTTAGATCTTCTCCATTATTTCCTTCCCCACTCTCCTTTACTCTTATGAAACTGGCACGTCTTCATTTACTCTTCTTTCTTATGCAATAAGACATATACTATACGTGATATCAAATTTTCAATAAAATTTTAAAATAAGAATTTATAAATATCTAGTGTATATAAAAATTTCAATAAAAAAATAATCTTAAAACATACAAAAACAAAACCACTGAAAAGGAGTTGAAAAAAAGTGGTCTTTCAAAACGTGAAACACAACTCAATCTAAATGAATCCACAAGGCAGTTAATGGGATACAGTTTTATGAGGGGCCAAACGAAATTAAGAAAATATAGATCCAGCGGTGTCTTCGGACCACATGGCTACTGAAAATTCCCCCTGCGATGCTTTTATTGACTTTTGCAAACTATGCTTTGTATTTTCCATTTGTGTATATGTTGAGTCTGATGTACACTTTTTTTATATCAATTATGAGTTGTATAGTAACATGGCTGGATGTGCACTTTTTATTTGGTTGCCCCTTAAAATAAAGATAATGATTGGTTCTATTAAATACATAATTAGGAATACATTATCTTTTTTACTCGTCTCTGGTAGGTTTGGCCCGCCGTCACGGTAAATTTGTCCGGGTAAATTTTGATCGATTAGCTCAACTGAGGAGGCCAATAGATATTTCATGACATTCGAACTCGTGACCTTTTAATTGTCGTGCTTATTACTCGATCAACTTGATTATCTCTTTCGGGACTCTTTTTTACTCATCTTGCTCATCGAGTTATATTAAAGATTAATTGAGTTGAAACTTTATACTCTCTCCATTCCATAATATAAGTCGTTAGAGATTATTTTTATTTTCCCAAATTATAAATCGTTAGGAACTTTTCAAATGAAGGTTTTAAAACTATTTTTACATTTTTATCCTTAATTATTATTCTCTTTCCCTCTCCTCTCTTCTCATGTTTCCAAGACATTTACATAGGGATATTTTAGGAAGAAAAAATATAAAGTTATAATAATCTTAATATATGTGAAATTAAGTCAAATAATTTATATTATGAGATGAGGGAAGTATGATTTTCAAGATTTGCCTCCCACAATCCAAGGCCATTGTAATCTTAATAGGAAAATTACTCGTTTGCAAACTCCATCCCAGAATGTAATAGTTCACAAATTATATGGAAGTCTTGTATGACGGATTTATTTCTTAAGAGATATTTGAATTTGAATCGATGTGAAAGAATTCAACACTTACTATTACGACTCACACTCAAAATATTGGACATTTAAAATGTTAAGGCACAATATCATTTATTCTTTCTATAATAAATAGACTATTCTTTGCTAATTAGAGTCATACGATAAGTTTTATTCTGTGCACACCTAATAAGTTATTATTACAAGATTCTACTCGTTATAAGAATAAATAAATTTTTACAATAAATGGATAAGAGTCCATGATAGATAAACTATGGAGATCACATTAAACCCCCCTCTTCGAACCCCCCCCCCCAATAAAAAAAAGGGAAAAAGGAAAAAAAATTACACGGATTGACCATGAACTTCCTTACAGGTTAAGTGTTGCCAATTTTCCAAGATGTTTCATTAGTCATAATCGTTATTTATTTTTTTTATTCTCGGTGTTTTTCTTAGTTGACAAAAATGTGAAATTACAAGGACAGACTTATAGAGCAGATGTGGCGTCCGTCCATTAAAATATTCAAAAATTACTTATTTTATAGTTGAGACTTTTTTCCTTATAAAATTTGCTTCCTTAGTTCAAAATCAATTATATGAAGTTCGTCGAATTCTCTCTCACAACTTTGTCTCTCACTCTCTCTCTCTCCTACTTTTAAAAAGTAGTTACTTGTTTATTTATTTTTATTTTTTCTTGTAAAAAAATATTATTATTATTAACAGTCAAGTTGAAAGTCGGGGAGAGAGGAAGGAGAAAGTTGAAAGGGAGGATTCGACGCGTGAAAATGATGCTCTTGTGGAGAACAAATACAGACGTTTACCCAAATTTTTGCTTATGAAAATTTTTGCTTATGAAACTTTTCAGACATCATGACACCATAAGGATCCATCGAATCATCTCTGGCTTTGATGGATTTGTCTGAATCAGTTAAATTGCAAAGTATGGCACTAAAAAGAGGATGGAAATTGAATTATTGTTTCTACGGGTGGCAATCGTGTCGTATTCAAGTTTGTGAGTCAGGTCAATTTAAGATAATTACCCTCGACAGATTAATTCGAACACGACCTGATTAATAAACGTGTCGTGTTGGTGTTATAAAACGGATTGACACGACATGACACGATTAGACATAAAACTTAAATAGATAATTACTAAATCTGTCAATTCGAATACCTACTAAACCCACCAATCTGTGCATTATTACACAAAAAATTTTAAAAATCAAATCAAATCATATAAAATTAAAAAACTAATAAAACAGCACATAAAGTCATAAATAACTAATAAAACAACAAACCATCCCTCTAAATCTAGAGATCTCAATAAATTCATAAGATTTAATCTTAAAAATCTAAACAAATGTAGTTTTGCAATAAAATTTGATTGTTCAAGAAATTATTTTCTCTAACTAAAAGTCATTGTAATAATATTATTATTATAGTACTAAATAATAATTAATTAATAATGATTCATTTACTATATATCAAACAAATAGCCACATTAACATCATTTAAGAAATCTCACATAATTAAACAAAATAGACACACAAACAATTCAATCAATTCATATAATAAAATTTAATTCAATTAATTCATATAAAAAATTAAAGTATCTAATTTTCTATAGTGAAATTTGTAGGGTATTACAAAAAATATTAAAAAAATTATACGGGTTTGCGAGTTGAACCCGTTTATGACCTGTACACGTTTAAAGTTAAACGCATCGACATATTTCGACCCGAATCCACAAAATTCCAATCCTAACCCGCTATAATCGTGTCGTTTTTGTGTCGGGCTGACGTGTCGTACTCAATATTACCACCCCTAATTGTTTTCTTGATAAGAAAAGATCCATGTTTATGGATGATGATCCCACAAGGAGAACAAAAGTCTCCAACATTGGAAAGGGTTAAAAAAATTTTATGATAATAGTAATAGAAGAACATCTTTAAGGCGGCAATGGCTTTTGAAAACTTTTCCAACGTCTGGCTTTTGACCATTTTTAATTGCCAATGCTCAGCTTGTTTTGCTTAAAATAATAATACTAGTAATTGTTATGAATTATTAGAATTTTTATTAATTAGTGGAGGCTCCACTAATTATGGATTTATGTGAATTATTATAGAAGATTTTTATGGATGTCCACCATTTAGTGGAGACACCACTAATTAAGATTAGTGGAAGATGATGTATGCCATGATGTAATCCACTAATTAGAGCTCTATAAATAGAGCTATTCTCTAAGCTTGTAATATACCATCATTTTGTGAAAGAAATATTTGTGAAAGAAAGATTAGAGAAAGAATTGTGAGAGAAAGAAAGAGAGAAGTTTGAAGAGAAATTCTTGTGCAAAGAATAGTTAGAATTTTCTTAGTGTGTAGTGTGTAGATTTTATTCTAACACTACCCTAATTTTATAACACGTTATCAGCACGAGTCTCTGCCGTTATTAAAGCCGTGAAGACAGTATGCATTTATTGATCTCGCTAAATTCGAATTTGTAGCCCTTGATATTTCTGAAAAAAAAAATTATATGTCATACAGAAATGCATCTAAATGCTAAAAAAAAAGAGATCCATATGTCATGTGGATAAAAAGAAAGATTTGACCACCTGAAGATGGTCGTACTACCCACTGCACGGTATGAATGGTTGCACCTGAAGTTGCAAGATTGTAAAACCGTGAACTCCGTGATGTATAAAACTACATCTTAGTTAAAAATTTTACGGAGAAAAAGTTACTGATGAAGTTATATTGGAGAAGACATTCTCCACTTTTCATGTTCTACAGTAACAATATCGAGAAAAAGGGTATCCAAAATTGACAGCTTTAACATGAGTTATTATTGAGAAATCATGAAGTCAGATGAACTAGCTCAACAGCACTCCCAGAAGTGAATGCTGTTGGCTCCAGCAGAAGCCATCGTTATAGTCGTAGTTGTGGCAGTGGCCGTGGTTATGGTCATGGACACACTCGATATTTCCCTTATCATAGAGAAATACTGGCCACCTGAAGTGGAACAGAAAAGATAATAAGGAAAAAAGATATTTCCATTAATAATAAGCATCACATCTTTTATTCATATCACTAGTGTTCATATGAACTTGAGGATACATGCTTATAGTTGCTCTTTTGTAATTGAGCTACAAATTTAATATGAAGGTTTGTAATTGTTCTTTTTCAATATTTACATTAGAGGAAGACAAACAATTAGTAATTGTGGACTTCAGCTCCTCTTTTTCGGCATCATCCTCCTTTTCTTTCCCCTTTGAGCCAGCATCGAGACTAGTAGCAGAATTAGCCGTAAAATTACTGCGAAATGAGTCTTGAGATTTTATGATCTCCTTAAGTTTATTATAATTAAATTTCTTATTATATTTGGCCTTGAAGCATGCTTGTCTCAACTTCTGTGTTTGGTCCTCTAACTGCGTATTAGGACTTTCTTCAACCAACTTTTTTTCACATTCCAGTATCGCAATGGCTTCTTTCAACTTCTTCTCAGCCATATGTCCTCCTTCTTCTTTATTTTGCATCTCCTGTAAATTGAAGTGATATCATCGGTTATTTATTTATAAATCTTTCATAGTTTCATACTTGCAAATTATAAGTATGTATGAGAGAGAACCTGAACATTCTTAATTATGGTCTCCAAGCTCACCAACTTTCTGTGAGGCCATCGACGAATTCCTAACTCTCTACATCTTTTCTTGAGACAGGTTATGCCAATATTCAATTCTTTGGCTGCGCTCTTGATTGGTAGGTAAAAGTATTGCGAAATTGTTTCTCTTGATAGTGTCTGGGAGTTATTACCCTTCTTCTCTCTCTGCCTCTTAATCATCTTCTTCTCCCCAGGAATTTTGTTTGCAATAATATCTTGAACTTCGATATTATACATTTCATGAGTACTTACTCCGACTTCGTTGCCAAGACCACTCATTATTTCTCCTAGAAAAAGAAAATAATATCAGTAAAGGTAATACCATTCAAAATCCATGTTTAAATGTATAATAACCTGGAATCATATTCTGGCTTTGTTCAAAATCCATTAGAGAGTAGAATGGATCATGCACAAGTATATCCTCATTCAAAGGAATAGCATCAAGAGGAACAGTATCAAAAGCAGTCTCTTGTAGGGGCGAGATCAACTTGGTCCAAAGCGAGTATGTTCAAAACTTCCATCGATTTACATAAAAAACAAACCAAAAGAGAGTTTAATTTCATTATCAAGCACACTAAAAACAAATGGAAGCCCTCAAAGGTATCTCACTCGAAATTAGGAGGAAGTGGTTGGTTTGGAAAGGAAAACATATCAAAATCTTACGTGTTCGAATTAGGCGGAAGTGGTTGGTTTGGAAAGGAAAATACATCAACATCTCGCTGCAGAAACCGAGTCAAAATTTGACCATGTCTCAAATGAATTACGAGTCTCCATATCTGCTTTGTGATTTTTGTTTTTGATGTTTACTAATGACTGATAACTGAGATATATATCGATACATATATATATATGTATATATATATATCTGTATGAGGAAGAAGAAGAGGTAGATGGTAGGTAGAGGGTCGGAGGAGAAGAAAAGACAAGAGAGGAAAAGGAAAAGTCGGTACCGGGAAGAGTGAAAAAAAAAGGAGATATTTTTCTTAGCATTTTCTGCTTGTCATCATTTTCTTATATTTCTTTTCTTATTCTTTTGTGAAATCATTATTCCCTAAATTAGGGGGAGAACAGAAACAGTACAAGAAAGATCGTGATTGGACAACATCATTAAATTATCTTGATCCGTATACAAGCACGTGTGAACTTGAAGTTCAAAAGATAATTCATTTGGAAAGCATTGCAAATCAAATACCAGACGCTTTCGTTGACTCTAGAAGAGTAACAAAATCGCATATGCCAGCTATAAATGCTCCTATTCTAATTGAAGTTCCAACAGAACAAAAGATTTTACATATAGCTGCTGAGCCAAAAGCATGCCAGAAGCATGGCCGACCTCTTGGTTCTAAAGATAAAAATTCTCGAAAGAAAAGAGGATTAAATGATCCAGAAGATCATATTGAAGAAAAGAATGATAAAGACCAAGAGAGAACTGATGACAAAGAACCAGAAGTTGATGAAAGTAACACTGAAATTTCTATCAATTATACCACTTCCGGTAGAAGTTGGAATCGGATAGAAACTGTTATTGATAATATATTTGCATACAATATATCTCTTGATGTTACACGGGATAATGATGATCCTGAACCAATATCGATTGATGAATGTCGGCATAGAAAAGATTGGCTGCAATGGAAAGATGCGATTCAATCGGAGTTAAATGCAACGGCAAAACGTGAAGTCTTCGGACTGCGGTCCGAACACCGAGAAGGTATAAAACCTGTTGGCTACAAATGGATATTTGTGCGAAAGCGCAATGAAAAGAGTGAAATCGTTCGATATAAAGCGCGATTAGTAGCCCAAGGTTTTTCACAAAGACCAGGTATTGATTATGATGAAACTTATTCTCCTGTTGTTGATGCTATTACACTCCGATATCTTATCGGTTTGGCGGTACATGAAAAGATAGATATGCGCCTATTAGATGTTGTCACTTTGCTTACTTGTATGGAAATTTAGAAAATGATGTTTACATGAAAATCCCGAAGGATTTCATATGCACGAAGCATATAAACATTATCCTCGTGAAAATTACTCCATCAAGTTGCAGAAATCATTATATGGCCTGAAGCAATGCGGGCGCATGTGGTTCACACGTCTTAGTGAATATTTATTGAAAGCGGGATTTAAAAATGACCAGGTATGTCCATGTGTTTTTATTAAGAAATGCTGGTTCTAAATTTGTGATATTAGCTATATATGTTGATGATATTAATCTTATTGGAACTCTGAAGAGCTCCAAGAAACAATTGATTATTTAAAAGAGAATTCGAAATCAAGGATTTTGGTAAAACCAAATTTTGCCTTGGTTTACAAATTGAACATTTGGAGAGTGGAACATTTATTCATCAATCAACATATACTGACAAAAGTGCTAAAAGATTTTACATGGACAAAGCACATCCATTGAGTATTCCAATGATCGTCCGATCATTAAATGTGGATAAAGATCCTTTCAGAGCCTCAAGAAAATGATGAAGAACTCCTTGGTCTGAAGTACCATATCTCGGTGCAATTGGTGCATTGATGTATCTTGCTAATAATACACGACACGATATTGCTTTTCTTTGTCAATTTATTAGCAAGATTTAGTTCTTCACCAACACGACGACATTGGAATGGAATTAAACAAGTCCTTCGATATCTCAAGGTACAATTGATCTCGGATTATTTTATTCAAATAAAACCAGTCCAACATTGATAGGTTATGCGAGATCTTTGGTTATTTATCGATCCACATAAAGCACGTTCTCAAACGGGCTATCTATTTACATGTGGAAATACTTGCTATATCATGGCGTTCTACGAAACAATCTATAGCGACTACTTCTTCAAATCATCTTTGAAATTATAGCCATTCATGAAGCAAGTCGAGAATGTGTATGGCTAAGATCCATGATTCATTATATCCGAGAAAGTTGTGGATTATCATCAATCAAAGATATTCCAACTCCTCTTTATGAAGACAATGCAGCTTGCATAGCTCAATTACGAGGAGGATATATTAAAGGAGATCGGACAAAACATATTTCACCAAAATTCTTCTTTACTCATGAACTCCAGAAGAAAGGTGAAATTGATGTGCTACAAATTCGGTCATGTGATAACCTCGCAGATATTTTCACGAAGACTTTACCGACTGCAACATTTGAGAAGTTGAGATATAAAATCGGTATGCGTCGGTTTAAAGATTTAAAGGAATCATCTCATCAGGGGGAGTAATAAACAGACATATAGAATAGTGTACTCTTTTTCCTTCACTAGATTTTTTTCCCACTGGGTTTTTATCTAGTAAGGTTTTAACGAGGCATATTCTTTATGTAATGGATGGACATCCAAGGGGGAGTGTTATGAATTATTAGAATCTTTATTAATTAGTGGAGGCTCCACTAATTATGGATTTATGTGAATTATTATAGAAGATTTTTATGGATGTCCACCATTTAGTGGAGACACCACTAATTAAGATTAGTGGAAGATGATGTATGCCATGATGTAATCCACTAATTAGAGCTCTATAAATAGAGTTATTCTCTAAGCTTGTAATATACCATCATTTTGTGAAAGAAAGATTTGTGAAAGAAAGATTAGAGAAAGAATTGTGAGAGAAAGAAAGAGAGAAGTTTGAAGAGAAATTCTTGTGCAAAGAATAGTTAGAATTTTCTTAGTGTGTAGTGTGTAGATTTTATTCTAACACTACCCTAATTTTATAACAGTAATGTCTTTATTGGAATTATCATCATTTTGTAACTTGACCTTATTCAATTTGACTCAACTAAAACCAGAGCAAAGTGATCTGCTATTTAAAATGTAGACTTCCGTCATTGACGGATCTTAAGGAAGACCGAGAAGTTTTCAAGTAGAATTTTATATCGTCACACATTTTAATAATGTACAGATTTATAGCTTTACGAAAGAATTATAATAATTGGAGGAGAGAATAAGGAAGAATCAATTTGTGATATGAAAAAGGAGGAGATGAAAACAAGATGCATTGAATAAATTATTAGTGATAATTTTTCTTTTATTACTTTAATCGAACTAAGGTTATGTTTGATTTGATTGTTTTGTGGAAGTAAATAAGGAGGATAAATAAATATGAAAGTCAACGATACATTTATCTGGTTTAGTTGTATGGAGATGAGGGAGTACCACTTTTCTTACATGTCAGTATTTCTTCTCCTCCTAATTTGAAAGGATTGAAAAAAGAAAATAAGAGTAATAATGATAATATTAACCTCACTTTTAACATTAAAATTTTAACAAAATATATAATAATTGATAAAATTGTTATAAATTTTGGGTAGTGTTAGAATAAAATCTACCCACTACACACTAATAAAACTCTAACTATTCTTTGCATAAGAATTTCTCTCTTTCTTTTCTCTCACAATTTTCTCTAATCTTTCTTTCACTAATCTTTCTTTCACAAAATAATGGTGTCTTACAAGCTTAGAGAATAGTTTTATTTATAGAGCTCTAATTAGTGGATTACATCATGGCATACATCATCTTCCACTAATCTTAATTAGTGGTGTCTACACTAAATGGTGGACATCCATAAAAATCTTCTCTAATTATTCACATAAATCCATAATTAGTGGAGCCTCCACTAATTAATGAAGTTTTCAATAATTTTAAGATATTCATAACACTCCCCCTTGGATGTCCATCCATTACATAAAGAATATGCCTCGTTAAAACCTTACTAGATAAAAAAACCCAGTGGGAAAAAAAATCTAGTGAAGGAAAAAGAGTACACTATTCTATATGTATGTTTATTACTCCTCATGATGAGATGATTCCTTTAAATCTTTAAACCGACGCATACCGATTTTATATCTCAACTTCTCAAATGTTGCAGTCGGTAAAGTCTTCGTGAAAATATCTGCGAGGTTGTCACATGACCGAATTTGTAGCACATCAATTTCACCTTTCTTCTGGAGTTCATGAGTAAAGAAGAATTTTGGTGAAATCAGTTTTGTCCGATCTCCTTTAATATATCCTCCTCGTAATTGAGCTATGCAAACTGCATTATCTTCATAAAGAGGAGTTGGAATATCTTTGATCGATGATAATCCACAACTTTCTCGGATATAATGAATCATGAATCTTAGCCATATACATTCTCGACTTGCTTCGTGAATGGCTATAATTTCAGCATGATTTGAAGAAGTAGCTGCTTGGAGATATTGAATGACTTGTTTAATTCCATTCCAATGTCGTCATATTGGTGAAGAACTAAATCTTACTAATAAATTGACAGCAAAGGCAATATCAAGTCGTGTATTGTTAGTAAGATACATTAATGCACCAATTGCACTGAAATATGGTACTTCAGGACCAAGAAATTCTTCAACATCTTCTTGAGGTCGGAAAGGACCGGACGATCATTGGAATACTCAATGGATGTGTTTTGTCCATGTCAAATCTTTTTAGAACTTTTGGTGTATATGTTGAATAAATGTTCTACTTGCCAAATGTTCAATTTGTAAACCAAGGCAAAGTATAATATTACGACCATACTTGATGTCGAATAATCAATTGTTTCTTGGAACTCTTCAAGAGTTCCAATAAGATTAAAATCATCAACATATATAACTAATATCACAAATTTAGAACCAGATTTCTTAATAAAAACACATGGACATACCTGGTCATTTTAAATCTCGTTTTTAATCAATATTCACTAAGATGATTGAACCACATGCGCCCAGATGGCTTCAGGCCATATAATGATTTCTGCAATTTGATGGAGTAATTTTCACGAGGATAATGTGTATATGCTTCTGGCATATGAAATCCTTTGGGGATTTTCATGTAAACATCATTTTCTAAATTTTCATATAAGTAAGCAGTGACAACATCTAATAGGCGCGTATCTATCTTTTCATGTACTGCCAAACTGATAAGATATTGGAGTGTAATAGTATCAACAACATGAAAATAAGTTTCATCATAATCAATACCTGGTCTTTGTGAAAAACCTTGGGCTACTAACCGTACTTTATATCGTACGATTTCACTCTTTTCATTGCGCTTTCGCACAAATATCCATTTGTAGCCAACAGGTTTTACACGTTCTGGTGTTCGGACTGCAGGTCCGAAGACTTCACGTTTTGTCAGTGCATTTAACTCCAATTGAATTGCATCTTTCCATTGCAGCCAATCTTTTCTATGCCGACATTCATCAACTGATATTGGTTCAGGATCATCATTATCCTGTATAACATCAAGAGATATTATATGCAAACATATGATCAATAATTGTTTCTATCCGATTCCAACTTCTACCGGAAGTGGTATAATGGATAGAAATTTCAGTGTTACTTTCATCTATGTCTGGTTCTTTGTCATAAGTTTTCTCTTGGTCTTTATCATTCTTTGCTTTAATATGATCATCTTGATCATTAATCCTCTCTTCTTTCGAGGATTTTTATCTTTAAAACCAAGAGGTCGGCCATGCTTCTGGCATGCTTTTGGCTCAGCAGCTATAGGTATAATATTTTGTTCTGCTGGAACTTCAATTCGAATAGGAGCATTTATAGCTGGAATATGCGATTTTGTAATTCTTTTGGAGTCAACAAAAGCGTATGGTATTTGATTTGCAATGCTTTGCAAATGAATTATCTTTTGAACTTCAAGTTCACATGCGCTTGTGCGCGGATCAAGATAATTTAATGATGTTGTCCAAGCAAGATCCTTTTTATGCTGTTTTGGTTCTCCCCCTAATTTAGGGAATAATGATTCATCAAAATGACAATCAGCAAATCTTGCTGTGAATACATATTCTGTCAGGGGTTCAACATACCTGATAATAGAGGGAGAATCATATCCAACGTAGATCCCCTTTCTTCTTTGAGGACCCATCTTTGTACGTTGGTTTGGTGCAATTGGAACATATACAACACACCCAAAAATTCTTAAATGAGCTATATTTGGCTCGGAACCAAAAGCCAATTGTATGGGAGAAAATTTGTGATAACTTGTTGGCCTTAGGCGTACAAGTGCTGCAGCATGCAAAATAGCATGTCCCCAAGCAGTTGTCGGGAGATTTGTTCTCATTAATAACGGTCTAACAATTAATTGTAACCGTTTAATGAATGATTCAGCTAGACCATTCTGAGTATGAACATGAGCTACTGAATGTTCAATAGTAATGCCAATTGATAGGCAATAAGCATCAAAAGTTTGGGAGGAGTATTCTCCAGCATTATCTAGACGGATCCTTTTAATCGGATAATCTGGAAATTGCGCTCTTAAGCGAATTATTTGGGCAAACAATCTCGCGAACGCCAGGTTGCGAGTTGATAATAAACTAACATGCGACCATCGGGTCGATGCATCAATTAAAATCATAAAATATCTGAATTGCCCACATGGTGGATTAATTGGTCCACATATATCACCATGAATTCTTTCTAAAAATACTGGAGACTCAAACTCCACTTTTGTTGGAGATGGTTTAATAATCAATTTCCCTTGAGAACATGCAGCACATGAAAATTTATCAGATGTCAAAATCCTTTGACTTTTCAAAGGATGACCATGCGTATTTTCAATTATTCTTCGCATCATAATAGCTCCTGGATGACCCAAACGGTCATGCCAAATGATAGATGTAGCAGGATCAGTAAACTTCCGATTTACTGAATGATGCATTTCAATTGCATAGATTTTTGTGCTATATAGGCCAGAAGAAAGAGATGGTAGCTTTTCTAATAAAGATTTCTTACCCGACATTATTTGAGTAATACAGAGATACTCAAAACTATTTTCTTCCATTGTTTCGATGTGATATCCATTTCGGCGAATATCTTTAAAGCTTAATAAATTTGTTCGAGATTTTGAAGAAAATAACGCTTTAGGAATAACACCATTTGTTCCTCCGGATAATACAATATTAGCTCTTCCAGAGCCTTCAATCAACTTTACACTACCATCTATAGTATTAACATTTGTTTCTCCCATCTGCAGGTAAAAGAAATATTTTTTATCTTTCAATATGGTGTGTGTTGTACCACTATCAATTAGGCATATATCTTCAATGCCATTTGTGTATCCAGTAAGCGGAATAATAGCTATCTGGGCATAACAAAACATTTATAAATGTAAATACTCAAACAATAAAAACCTTAAACGCTAAGTACTATCACAATGC
The DNA here is from genome assembly GCA_026120185.1 of Voacanga thouarsii. NCBI lineage: Eukaryota > Viridiplantae > Streptophyta > Magnoliopsida > Gentianales > Apocynaceae > Voacanga > Voacanga thouarsii. Next base: position 2,102,923 of record JANUWF010001064.1, on the reverse strand, counting down.
CAAAAATATAAAATATAAAAGAAACATATTAAAAGTAAACTTTTAATTCTTTTGAACACTTCCATCACCAATCAAATGCTCAAGTCTTCCTTTAGGATGCTCAAAGAAATCAGCCACGTCTAAATGAGTTACATCAACATCGTCAAGGTTGATATCATCATTATCATGAAGAGAATGTTGTAGAGTAAAATTTGTTTCAGCATTTTTGCCTTTCTTCTCAATAGACGCCTGATACAGATCAATAAGGTGTTTTGCAGTACGACAGGTACGAGACCAATGACATTTTATGCCACAGCGATAACATTTATCTTCATAATTTTTAGGAACATCATTTTCTTTTCCTTTCACGTTAGTTTTTTGCCACTTCTGGTGGTTGTCATTATTTCTCGTAACTTTATTTTGACTGTTGCGATCATAATAAATATTTTTATCATGACTATATATATGTCCACGGCCACGGCCATATCCACGACCACGACCTCTTCCAGGGCCAAAATTACGAATTCTAACATCATTCACTTTCGGGAATGGAGTAGAACCTGTTGGTCGAGTTTCATGATTTTTCATTAATAACTCATTATTTTACTCAGTTATGAGAAGACAAGATATCAATTCTGCATATTTCTTGAATCCCTTTTCTCGATATTGTTGTTGTAGGAGCACATTCGAGGCATGAAAAGTATAAAAAGTTTTTTCTAACATATCTTTATCAGTAATATTTTCTCCACACAGTTTTAGTTGTGAGTTAATTTTAAAAATAGCAGAATTATACTCATTAACAGATTTAAAATCTTGTAATCGCAAATGCATCCAGTCATACCGTGCCTTTGGAAGGACGACCATCTTCTGGTGATCGAACATTTCTTTCAAATTAGTCCACAAAATAAGTGAATTTTTCACGGTAAGGTATTCAACATTTAAGTCATCGTGAAGATGATGACGGAAAAAAATCATAACTTTAGCATTATTTTGTGATGATGATGGATTTCCTTCTACAATGGTATCTTCCAGACCCATTGCAGCTAAATGCATTTCAGTATCTAGTATTCAAGATAAATAGTTTTTCCCAATAATATCAAGAGCTGCGAACTCGAGTTTGGTAAGATTTGCCATGTGGATACAAAATCAAATAGAAAAAGTACCTACCTTCCTCTTTTGATCAAGAACACTTCAATAGTATCACCGTGATTATAATCTTCAGTACTTCGGTAGAGTCTCGTGCTGATAACGTGTTATAAAATTTGGGTAGTGTTAGAATAAAATTTACACAATACACACTAATAAAACTCTAACTATTTTTTGCACAAGAATTTATCTCTTTCTTTTCTCTCACAATTTTCTCTAATTTTTCTTTCACAAAATAATGGTGTCTTACAAGTTTAGAGAATAGCTCCATTTATAGAGCTCTAATTAGTGAATTACATCATATCATACATCATCTTCCACTAATCTTAATTAGCGGTGTCTCTACTAAATGGTGGACATCCATAAAAATCTTCTCTAATAATTCACATAAATCCATAATTAGTGGAGCCTCCACTAATTAATAGAGTTTCCAATAATTTTAAAATATTCATAACAAAAATAATAAATTAAACTAATTATTCTTTCTCTTATTCCTTCTCATTTTACCTCTTCTTCCATTTATACCAAATAAAAAAAAGTAAATATTATTACTTTCTTTAGTAAGAGTAAAATATGCCTCTTCCCTTCTTCTTTTCCTTTCCATTTTCATCCGCAAATCAAACAAGAGCTAAATGTAAAAGATAACTACAAAAATAGAGTCTATTGTTTATTGACCTAACAAGAAGAAAAGTAGCAGCATTAATAATAATAATAATAATAATAATAATAATAATAATAATAATAATAATAATAATAATAATAATAATAATAATAATAATATAATATTATGAATTATTGGAATCTTTATTAATTAGTGGAGGCTCCACTAATTATGGATTTATGTGAATTATTAGAAGATTTTTATGGATGTCCACCATTTAGTGGAGACACCACTAATTAAGATTAGTGGAAGATGATGTATGCCATGATATAATCCACTAATTAGAGCTCTATAAATAGAGCTATTCTCTAAACTTGTAATACACCAATATTTTGTGAAAGAAAGATTAGTGAAAGAAAGATTAGAGAAAATTGTGAGAGAAAAGAAAGAGAGAAATTCTTGTGCAAAATAGTTAGAGTTTTATTAGTGTGTAGTGTGAAGATTTTATTCTAACACTACCCTAATTTTATAACACGTTATCGGCACGAGTCTCTACTGGTACAAAAGCCGAGAAGACTAAGCACGAGTTTTGCCGTTACCAAAGCCGAGAAGACAGGTACGCATTTATTGATCTCTATGGCTAACATCGCGAAACTCGAATTTGTAGCCCTTGATATTTACGGAAAAAATTATATGTCATGGGTTCTCGATGCGAAATGCATCTAAATGCTTGAAGGCCTTAGTGAAACTATTCAAGCAAATAATAGTGCATACGCACAACACAAGGCTAAAGCTTTGATTTTTATTCGTCGTCATCTCGATGAAAATTTGAAAATGGAATATCTTACCGAAAAAGATCCATATGGCCTATGGGTAAATTTAAAAGAAAGATTTGACCACTGAAGATGGTCGTACTACCTCTTGCACGGTATGAATGGTTGCACTCGAGGTTGCAAGATTTTAAAACCGTGAATGAATATAGCTCCGCAATGTATAAAATTACATCTCAATTAAAATTATGCGGAGAAAAAGTGAGCTGATGAAGATATGTTGGAGAAGACATTCTCCACCTTTCATGCCTCGAATATTGTCCTGCGACAACAATATCGAGAAAAGGGGTATACAAAATTTACTGATTTAATTACTGCCCTCCTCATTGCGAGAGAAAAATAATGAGTTATTATTGAGAAATCATGAAGCCGGACCAAGCGGCTCTACGGCACTCCCGAAGTGAATGCTTTGTTGGCTCCAGCAGAAGCCATCGTTATAGTCGTGGTCGTGGCCGTGGCCGTGACCGTGGTCGTGGTTATGGTCGTAGACACGCTCGATATTTCCCTTATCACAATTATAATCAAAGCGTGAGAAATACTGGCCACTGAAGTGGAGCAGAAAAGATCAAAAGGGAAAAGAAAAAGAAATTGAAGAAAAGCATGAGGATATATGTTATAGATGTGGCATGAAAGGTCATTGGTCACGAAAGCGTACGTACGGCTAAGCATTTAGTTGAATTGTATCAAGCTTCATTGAAAAATAAAAATGTGGAAGCAAATTTTTCTCAACATCCAATAAATAATGCTTGAGGATGACGATAGTGATCCTGAAGATCTTAATATCAATATTACCCATATGGATGTATCGGATTTTTTGAACACCCAGACGGTAGGATAGACCATTTAATTGGTGATGGCGGTGTCCAAAAGAACTAAAGCCTCACCCTGATATTTTTGTATTTTCATTTTCATTCTATTCTAATAATATTTACGTTTACATATATATATTTGTGTTCGGATAGGTTTGTTATTAATGATGATGTATGCATTATTGATAGTGGAACTACACACACCATACTAAAAAATGAGAAATATTTTTACGATCTCAAAATGGGAGAAATAAATATTTATACGATAAACGGTAGTGCAAATGTAATTGAGGGCTCAGGAAGAGCTAGTATATTGTTGCCTAAAGGAACAACAATTATTATTGATAAGGCACTATTTTCCTCAAAATCCGGAAGAAATTTATTGAGTTTTAAAGATATCGCGAGAAATGGGTATCATGTTGAAACAAATGAGGAAAATGGGATTGAGCATCTTTTTATTACTCAAATGCATTTGGGTAAGAAATCGGTATTAGAAAAAGCTGCCGTCTTTTTCTACTTGGTCTATATTTTGTAAAAATACGTACAATTGAAATTCATCATCTAGTAAACCGGAAGTTTCTTGATCCTATTACTTTTAGCATTTGGCATGACCAGGTTGGGTCATCGGGATCTACCATGATGAGAAGAATCATTGAGAATACACATGGTCATCCTTTAAAAAATAAAAGGATATTAACATCGAGAAAAATTCGCATGTCTTGCATGTTCCCTAGGAAAATTAATTGTTAAACCATCACCGGTAAAAGTAGGAGTTGAAAGTCCTACATTTCTCGAAGCAGTTCACGGAGATATTTGTGGACCTATTGATCCACCATGTGGACCGTTCAAATATTTTATGGTCTTAATTGATGCATCATCCCGATGGTCACATGTATGTTTATTATCTACTCGCAACCTGGCGTTTGCGAGATTACTTGCTCAAATAATTAAATTACGAGCACAATTTCCGGACCATCACATTAAAAATATCCGTTTGGATAATCTTTGGTGAATTTTCATCACATGCTTTTGATGCATATTGCATGTCAATTGGGATTAATGTTGAACATCCTGTAGCTCATGTTCACACACAGAATGGTCTTCTTGAATCTTTGATTAAACGATTACAATTAATTGCTAGACCATTATTAATGAAAACAAATCTCCCAACATCTGCACGGGGACATGCTATTCTACATGCTTGCAACACTTGTACGTATAAGACCGACTAGTTATCATAAATTCTCTCCTTTGCAATTGGCTTTTGGGTCGAGAACCAAATATTGCTCATTTAAGAATTTTTGGGTGTCTTGTATATATTCCAATTGCACCAAACCAACGTACAAAGATGGGTCCTCAAAGAAGAAAGGGGATATACGTTGGATATGATTCTCCCTCTATTATCGGGTATGTTGAACCCACGACGGGAGATGTATTCACGACAAGATTTGCTGATTGTCATTTTGATGAATCATTATTCCCTAAATTAGGGGAGAACCAAAACGACATAAAAAGGATCTTGCTTGGACAACATCATTAAATTATCTTGATCCGCGCACAAGCGCATGTGAACTTGAAGTTCAAAAGATAATTCATTTGCAAAGCATTGCAAATCAAATGCCGAGACGCTTTTGTTGACTCCGAGAAGAGTTACAAAATCGCATATTCCGACTATAAATGCTCCTATTCGAATTGAAGTTCCAGTGAGAACAAAATATTATACCTATAGGCTGCTTGAGTCAAAAACACGCCGGAAGCGTGGCCGACCTCTTGGTTCTAAAGATAAAAATCCTCGAAAGAAAAGAGGATTAAATGATCCGAGAAGATCATATTGAAGAAAAGAATGATAAAGACCAAGAGAGAAGCGATGACAAAGAACCAGAAGTTGATGAAAGTAACACTGAAATTTCTATCAATTATACCACTTAGGTAGAAGTTGGAATCGGATAGAAGCTGTTATTGATAATATATTTGCATACAATATATCTCTTGATGTTACACGGGATAATGATGATCCTGAACCAATATCGGTTGATGAATGTCGGCATAGAAAAGATTGGCTGCAATGGAAAGATGCGATTCAATCGGAGTTAAATGCAACGACAAAACGTGAAGTCTTCGGACTGCGGTCCGAACACCGGAAGGTGTAAAACCTGTTGGCTACAAATGGATATTTGTGCGAAAGCGCAATGAAAAGAGTGAAATCGTTCGATATAAAGCGCGATTAGTAGCCCGAGGTTTTTCACAAAGACCAGGTATTGATTATGATGAAACTTATTCTCCTGTTGTTGATGCTATTACACTCCGATATCTTATCGGTTTGGCGGTACATGAAAAAGATAGATATGCGCCTATTAGATGTTGTCACTTGCTTACTTGTATGGAAATTTAGAAAATGATGTTTACATGAAAATCCCGAAGGATTTCATATGCACGAAGCATATAAACATTATCCTCGTGAAAATTACTCCATCAAGTTGCAGAAATCATTATATGGCACTGAAGCAATACGGGCGCATGTGGTTTACACGTCTTAGTGAATATTTATTGAAAGCGGGATTTAAAAATGACCGGGTATGTCCATGCGTTTTTATTAAGAAATGCTGGTTCTAAATTTGTGATATTAGCTATATATGTTGATGATATTAATCTTATTGGAACTCCTGAAGAGCTCCAAGAAACAATTGATTATTTAAAAGAGAATTCGAAATCAAGGATTTTGGTAAAACCAAATTTTGCCTTGGTTTACAAATTGAACATTTGGAGAGTGGAACATTTATTCATCAATCAACATATACAACAAAAGTGCTAAAAAGATTTTACATGGACAAAGCACATCCATTGAGTATTCCAATGATCATGCGATCATTAAATGTGGATAAAGATCCTTTCAGACCTCAAGAAAATGATGAAGAACTCCTTGGTCTCGAAGTACCATATCTCGAGTGCAATTGGTGCATTGATGTATCTTGCTAATAATACACGACACGATATTGCTTTTCTTTGTCAATTTATTAGCAAGATTTAGTTCTTCACCAACACGACGACATTGGAATGGAATTAAACAAGTCCTTCGATATCTCCAAGGTACAATTGATCTCGGATTATTTTATTCAAATAAAACCAGTCCAACATTGATAGGTTATGCGAGATCGTTGGTTATTTATCCGATCCACATAAAGCACGTTCTCAAACGGGTTATCTATTTACATGTGGAAATACTTGCTATATCATGGCGTTCTACGAAACAATCTATAGCGACTACTTCTTCAAATCATGCTTGAAATTATAGCCATTCATGAAGCAAGTCGAGAATGTGTATGGCTAAGATCCATGATTCATTATATCCGAGAAAGTTGTGGATTATCATCAATCAAAGGTATTCCAACTCCTCTTTATGAAGACAATGCGACTTGCATAGCTCAATTACGAGGAGGATATATTAAAGGAGATCGGACAAAACATATTTCACCAAAATTCTTCTTTACTCATGAACTCCGGAAGAAAGGTGAAATTGATGTGCTACAAATTCGGTCATGTGATAACCTCGCGAGATATTTTCACGAAGACTTTACCGATTCGCAACATTTGAAAAGTTGAGATATAAAATCGGTATGCGTCGGTTTAAAGATTTAAAGGAATCATCTCATCGGGGGAGTAATAAATGGACATATAGAATAGTGTACTCTTTTTCCTTCACTAGATTTTTTTTTCCCACTGGGTTTTTATCTAGTAAGGTTTTAACGAGGCATATTCTTTATGTAATGGATGGACATCCAATGGGGAGTATTATGAATTATTGGAATCTTTATTAATTAGTGGAGGCTCCACTAATTATGGATTTATGTGAATTATTAGAAGATTTTTATGAATGTCCACCATTTAGTGGAGACACCACTAATTAAGATTAGTGGAAGATGATGTATGCCATGATGTAATCCACTAATTAGAGCTCTATAAATAGAGCTATTCTCTAAGCTTGTAATACACCATTATTTTGTGAAAGAAAGATTAGTGAAAGAAAGATTAGAGAAAATTGTGAGAGAAAAGAAAGAGAGAAATTCTTGTGCAAAATAGTTAGAGTTTTATTAGTGTGTAGTGTGAAGATTTTATTCTAACACTACTCTAATAATAATAATAATAATAATAATAATAATAATAATAATAATAAGGTTACTTAGAATTCCGGGGAAGCAATCGCATTATTGATCATAAATAATCGATCTATTCAAAGGAACGATATATTCATCTCATAATTTATACATTATGTATTAATATATTAAATTATTTATGTATATTATTTAATGCTTATAATGATCGGATTCGTGAAAAAGGAAAAAATAAAGGCGGATAGAAACCATGTCCTAACAAATCATATGGTTGAGAATCTCTATATTCAATTCCACACCCAAATGGGAGGGTAAAGAAGACAAAAAACGCAAGTGACGTACAAGCATTTCAATTGATAGGTCATTTTCATTTGACGTGTTTGGCACTGTGGAAATTAGAATGATAACAAGATAGAAATTGAGTCTCAAGGCCCACCCATAACCATAAAGCATTTAGTTACTTCTCAACGAGTGAAAGAAGAAAAAAAAAAAAAAAATTGAACCGATCACGAGTCTACACAAATTGGATGGGTGAAAATGAAAATGACAGTATGTACCCCTGGGCTGGTCATCTGCAGAAAAACAGAGAAGGAAGTTAAACCGCGAGTAACGGCAAAGCGGTTTGGAAAGGTTACCTCGTAGATTGTTTGTAGTGATGGCCCACCTTTTAAAATTATATTTTTTCCCCAAATGTTACAAAAATTTTAGCACCGATAAGATCTTCATACATCACATGTATTAAATAATTATATTTTATATAATACATCATATGAAATAAAAATTATATTATATAATTTTTTAATATATATAGTTTACAGGTCTACACAGTACATATAAGAACTTATCTAAATATCATCATCCTAAAGTAAACCTATGTTTGGTTTGTGAAAGGTAAAAAAAAATATCTTTATTTCTATTAATAAAAATAATAATTTTTATTTTTATTTTTTTTGGTATTAAAAGAAAGAATTGGTGGAAGGAGAGGAAAATAAAAAGAGAAAAATTAATTTAATTTGTTATTTTACCCTTTATTATGTATTTTTGGTTAAAATTTTTAATAATAAAAATAAGATTAATATTATAATTAATTACTCTTACTTTATTTTCTCACTCCCAAACTCTTTCTGAATTAGAAGGAGAAGAAATACTGATTCACATGACTCACATATATATTTTTTTTCATAATTTAAATTATTTCTTGGCCCCAGACTAATTTTTCTCAAATGAATTGCTACCTAAATATACAAATATTCTTTTTTATTCTATTTTGTGCATATGTACAAATCATTATAGAGTACAAATATGAAGGAAATCAAAATATAAATTGAACTCAAAATTTGCTTTGCCTTAAATATTGTATTTGTCATTATGAAAATCATGAGTGCTCTCAAAAGAAAAAAAAAAAACAAAGTGATGAATAGCGAATGTTGACGAAGTCTTTAGAATAAAACAAAAGATGAGTAGCAGTCCATGGATAATGTTGCTGAGTGCATTCATATTTCTTTGATGGTGACCCCACCGTTGGAAGCATTTCCGTCAACTTCAAAAGGAAATTCCCAGCGATACTCGTGGGGGGACCCGCATTTTTTTTACTCAGCTCCTTATAAAATCGGAAACCAAATTTGTTTTGAGATCTGTAAATCAAATCTTCATTTAAAAAAAAAAAAATATTATTAGTTTTTTTTTTTAAAAAAAATCGATGTCTAAGTTTCTCAATTTTAAAGATATTTCTAATTTAGATTTAATATTAATTTAAAATAAGATATTTAAATTTAAATAAAGAAAATATATTTATTGTTATTATTTATCTTCTTTTTCTATTTTTTCCTTGTTTATCGAAAGATATTTTATTATAGCAATTTTAATTGGTAAGTAAGTTTTTTAAAGACTACTGCCTAATGGGTTAATTTCTTGATTTTCACTTATTTCTCGTGGTATTTGATTTTGAGGGATATTTATTTATTTATTATTTTTTTTGGGGCGGGGCTGGGGAGAGGGAAGGGGGGCGGAACTAACGGTCCATCTCCTCTGTCAAATCCACATGATAACAATTTGCAGCAATCATGTTACTCAGTTGTGATAATTGGAATCATCGATTTTTTTTTTAAATTATCTTGACGATTAAAAAAAAAAAATTCTCTTGCCAGAATTGTGCTTGATTTGTAGTAATCAATTTAAGAAGCGACAACTGCCCTCTAGAATATGATAATATTATTTTAAATAATAATAATAATAATGTACAATATTTCACATATATTAATAATAGCTATGTAAGAAATATTTGGCAACGCCTTTTTGATTTGTATACATTATCCAATCATTCTCGTCAATCGATCATCCAAAGCTTGAGGGCATGCTGACAACATTTGCTAATTATATATAGGAAAATCATCAACCTATGTCGCTCAAAATGTGTTGATGTAAGAATAACTTTTCATTTATATATATATATATATATATATATATATATATATATATATATATATTCATAAACGCAATGGAAGTATTGGGGTAGGAAAAATAATGGTAGGAAATGTCTACAAAGCAAATTAAGGATTCCATGGCCCAGCGTGTCTAGTCATTTCTTTCATGTCGCTCGACTGCCGTCCACAGGGACCAACCGTATCCACAACTTCGCAGCCAGCCCGCCTTCTCCTAAGGGGTATGCACCCGCCCCCGCTATTTCTAGACTTTTTTTTTCTGTCCCTTTTAAAATTTTTATTCATAATTTTTTATTTTAAAATATTTATTTATGTATATATTTTTAAAATTAATATTAATTTTTTTATTTTATCCTTATTTAATAAAAGTCAATGGCACAATTTTTAATTTTTTTTTATTTTTTAAAAATTTTTACCAACTAATAACTATCATATTTTTACTATAAGTAGAATAAGAACTTTATCTAAATTGTTATATTATTTTCAACACTCTTAATTTGTATGCAAAAGATTTGATAAACAAATATTTTAAAATAGAGGGAATATTTATTACTTTTTATTTTCTAAATTATCTGTGTATTTCAATCGATTACTCGAAAATTAAAAAAATAAAATTTTTAATTAATTAAACGTTTTCTTCTATTTTTACCCTTATAATTTAATGATAAGTATCTCTCTTTATAGTAAGAAGTATATAAACTTCAAAACTTTGATATAATTCCAAATTACTTCTATTTCTTAAATATTTAATTCTTGTTAGAAAATTATTCAAAATATTGATGAGTATTTAATTCCCTCTCTAAGTTGCTATTGATATTTTTTCAGAATTAATGAGATGAGTATGAATATCAGAACTCATAAAATGAGTTTTTGACTTATATTTTAATATGTTTGAGAAATAGAATACTATTAAATAGAGTAAATTTAAAATATTAAATTTTAATTTTTTAAAGAGACAGATAATTTGAAATAAAATTTAAATTAAAAAATAAATTGATAATTTAAGACGATGAGAGTATTATTGATTATTATTATTATTATTAAATACACAACACTTTTCCTCTAGTCCAGTGGCAAGAGAAGTCCAAATGCAACTGATTGCATAATTAATCATGTGAAAAACCATGGGCGGATCAACTTTCTTAAACATGATATGGGAAAAATAGGAGACCTGGAAAAAGTGCCCAAACCAAGTGTTCTCTTCCTACTAGCTTCACGACTATAAATTATTGTTCATCAATGTATGTATGGATCCAAATCTAGAAGTTGACTATTAATTTTATTTAAATTATTTAAATAGTAATTCTTTAAAAATAATTTTATTTAAAATAATAATTATAAAATATATAGAATTAAAGTGACATTGAAGTAAAGTAATATATATATATATATATATATATATATATAATGTATTGTGAATGTATGATCATTTTTAAGAAAAAATTTTATTTAAATGATAATTATTTTTAATTAAATTTAAATTTTGAATTCAGAAGAATCTCAATACAATTACATCCACCCTTATTCTTAGTTAATGACTTGAGTTACTACTCTTTTTTTCATACATTTTGAAAGGAGAATTTTAAATGAATATATAGATTTTATATAATAAAAAATATATTTTGATCTATTAATCTATATTTTTGTGACAAATTTAATTTGACTGGCTATTATTAACATTATAAAAATGGAATATTTGTAGGTTGAAATACAAGTGTGGTACAAAAAATAATATTTAAATCCTTTAGGATAAGGCTGGATTTGGACAAGTGCAATGGACCTCTTTTGGATAATCTTTCAATCAAATTTGGCCTTTTGTTTTCCGTTGAGAGAGGCGCATAAAAGGAAGGAAATTATAACGTGGGCCCGATAATGTTTTCTATAATAAAAATTATTTTTTTCGTTATAAATTATCAATTCTCCTTTTTAACTTAATTTTTATTTTAAATTATTTGTCTTTTTAAAAAATTAAAATTTAATATTCTAAATTAAATTATTTAATATAAAATACTATTAAATATGGATAGATAATTTAGGACAAAAAAAAATATACAATATAATTTTTCAATATATGTGGTCCGTAAATCTACAATACGTGAAAAAATTTCCTATAATAAAGTGTGAAATGCAAGTAAACTCATCTCTTAATGCATATAATTTTTTAATACATCTCAACGGTTTAGGGCAACTAACCCATTATATCAGGTTTAATCTTCCTTTATTTTATTTTATCTATCTCTAGTTTTTTTGAGACAATTTCATGTCACAATTCAAAATTATAGCCTCTTTTAATTTTTTAATCTTTTTCTAAACTGAGTTAATTTACCACTTCTGTTTCATTAAAAAATAATCAAATAGAAAATTTTTATTGAAAAATAGTCAAATTTTGAAGAGTAACATATCATTTTTTTTTTACTTTTCCCATTTTGATCATCAATCCCAGTGCATCCTTAGTTCCAACCTACAAAAACACAAAATTTCGCTTTCTGGCTTCACTTGATCTCCTCACCATCTGGTTGAAGTTAAACTAGCAAAGAACAGCATATCAAATAAGTAATACATTCGTCGATAAAATACAGTTCTTTCAATTTTTATTTCCTCTCTAAATGTATTGAAAAAAAAAATTGAAAGAAGTAATCTTTGAATCAATATTTTTTAGATTATCGACAATATTGTAACCTTAAAAAATTCACATTCGGCCCTCTTAAAATTATAATATCATCTTACAAAATATCTTCTTATATAATTCGTCCTTCCAAACATAAGTTTCTTATTCGATCCCTAATTGTAACAATTACTAACTAAATGATTATCAAATCTATGTTACTAAAAAAATCACAAGATCATTAGTATGCAATCAAAAATGGAGGTGGCTACTTAGACAACCTGGTGTGTTTTCCACTCACTCTCTTTCGCTTTCCAAATTTGCCTGCAATGACAAAAACATCTTTATTTTGCTTTGTCCATGGATAATGATTTATATAGAAACTAGTATTCTAAGAAGCTTGGCAAAAGTTTCTTTGAATGTGCCAAAAGAATTACCTTTCCGGTCATCAACTAGTAGTCAAGTTCAAATTAGTATTAAAACCTGGAATATGGTCTATAGAAGGCGGTGGTCCTTCAATTAGAATTCAACTTGTATGGTGAAAGGTTTCTTGCTTATCTTGAGACCACAAGTCTTTCTCACCAAGTAATGCATGGCTAGTAGAGGGCATGGAAAGTAGATTTGTGACTATTCCATCTTCCAGAATTGCCTTATTGTTTCAGAGTTGTCTTGATTACGAAAATGCATTGAGATTGGATGCCTTTTATTCTTTGATCAATTGACAAATACAGGTCGGATGCCTATGAATTAATAGATAGGTTAAATTTAACTCGTTTAAAGTATACCTCAATTGTAATTTTTTTAATAATAATTTATTTGAATTGAATAAAAAATAAAAAATATATCGAATCAATATAAGATTAGGGAGAGAATGTGATGTTTGGTGAATAAATAATAATTATCGAAAAATAAAAATTATTTAGATTAGAATTTTTTTAATTAAATTGGAGTTTTAGTTTGGATTAGAGGTCAATTCGAATACACCCTTAATTTTGATATACTGTTTATATACTTTTTTTCAAAAAATTAAATGCATTATTAAATTTTGTTGAATAGATAGTGTCTATGCAAACTAATATATCGTTTACCATAATAAGAATATAAACAAATAATAGGGTAGTGTTTATCTATGATAACAAAAATGCATCCGTACAACAAATATCATTCTGGGAAGAAATTTTTATATAATCGTGAACTAATATTTTAAAGTGTTATATCTTTTTAAAAATATACAACACTCACAGCATATAATCTAACACTCAAAGTGTTGTACGTGTTAAAGTGTAAATAATACAACACTTAAAGTATGTGGTCCACGGTGAACTTAGTCCATATAAAAATTTTCTCATTCTGTGTGAGTGCTCTTGGTTGGTGGCAGAATCCAAAATTCCTCTACTTCGGTAAACTCACTTTGAGGGGATCAATTAATTTTTTCCCCTTTTTTCCTTTTGAAGGGTTAGCAGAAAATCATGCCTCAAATTTATGATCTTTTATCGAATAAAGGATGGTATAATAAAAGATTCACGAATTTCGTTTTGCCATTTTTTTTAATTAGCTAAACAAGTAAAAGCAAGAATAAGACTTCATGGAGAATGCAACACTTGGAAAGCCTAAAATTTCACTTTAATTTAAAATAATAATAATAATTTAAATAATTTTTTTAAAATTATCATATATTCATAATATAATTATATTTTTTTCCTTTAATCTTATTTTAGTTATATTTAATCTCACATATTTAATAATTTTTTATTATATTTTCATAAATTCATCTCAAGTGTTACAGTCTACGTACAATTGCATTCGAATAAAAGTTTGTTCAGCATCCAAAGTTTGCCATTTTGGGGAAAATGGCTGCTGTTTCTTCTTTACAAAGTATTTCTCCCACAAGGGATGCTGACGAACTGCGAATTTGGCACAAACAAAACAATTAACTAGAGATAGGGAAAGAGGTTAAAAAAAAATGACAGAGCCCACACCCTAGTCTTGTAATTGGGCCTCAATCCGGGAATGAGAAGGATAATGGCTTATTAGCCTTTAAAAGAAACAAAAGGCTAGAGAGGCCCACTGTGGCCCAAAACCAATACCTACTTGCAACCCAACGCATATGTTGGGCCTTAAGGGAAAGAGTAAGGTGGTATAGCAAACTTATATTCTTTAGAATATTCAGAAACATTTTTTTCATAAATATATTCCTTCTCTGCAAAACCAAATGCTTTAATAACTTACTTATAGTTAAATATTTTTAAAAATTTTTATAATTCGACCTCAAATATATATGAAGATTAATTTTTAATATTTGCAATAATATTTGAGAATATTTTATTTTAGTATGTGGGGTAGTATATGTGTGTGTGTGTATTTTTTTGTTTTTTTAATTTACTTTAATTGTAAATATAAATTTATTTATTTTTATTTCTTTTAGTATTCCAAGGTTTTAAATTTAAAAATTTTTCTTATTCTAGAAAAAAATGAAAAAACCAATCCAAATGCATCATAAAAAGCATACAAGGAGAATATTCAAATTGAAAGAAGAGTTTGATTCATAATGCTTGTCGTGAGTCTAAAGGTTTGTTTGATAATTCAATCAAGTATTTTAAATTAATTAATTAACTACTTATTTAATTAAAAACTTAATAATTGCTATATGTTTAATTATATAATTTTGTTATTATTTAATTAATTAAAATGTACTAAAATTATATTATAAATTTTAAGTAAAAAAATTTAAAATATGAATATATTAAATATTTATCTTATTAATAATATTTTTATATTTAATTTAAATTATAATAAATTATAATGTAAAAATAAATTATAATTAATTCGATTTTTAAATTTATCGTTTATATTTTAGAGTTTAGTGTTCAAAATTTAATCTTTGAAACTTAATACTTAAATATTTAAATTTTAAATTTTAAATTATAATTTTATCAAACGAATCATATTTTAATTTTGTGAACCCCAAAACTAGAATTGTAGCTAAAAGCCATTGGAGGAGATGAAAATTGCAAAATGCATGTAATCAAATAAAGGATGTTAGGCTTTGGGCATAAGAGTGAGGTATGTGCATAACATCATAAACCAAGGTAAGAAGACAAGCAAGGAAAATGGATATGCAACCATATATCTAAATAAATTAGTGGTGGTACATATGTTTTGATAGAATTTATTATTTAAATTAAATAAATAAATATTTTTTATTATTTTTATTTTGTTAATTAAAGAAATTAGTAGTAAAACTCATATCTTAGTGCAACATGTCTCCTAATGTTATAGTTGACTTTTTAATATTTATGCAAGCATTTTAGACTCTATAAATATTTAGTTAAGTTTATTAAATTAGTAAAATTTAAATAAATAGCTATTTATATCTATTAGTTTAATTTTCATTATTCATACTCATAAATTAATAAATGAATTTAGATATTTCACTAAATATAAATTTAAGTTGTCAGTCATGAGATTTAAGTAAATAGAAATTGAATTAAAATAAATTTATTTGAATGTAATAAAAATTATTAAATATACAATATTAATGTGGGACTCAAGTACAATTAAAAAGAGAGAATATAATGTGTTATGAATATATAATAATTTTTTAAAATAAAAATTATTTAAACTAATACATAATAAATTTTTTATATTTGTATAGAAGCAAGAAGAATAAGTGAAAAAGGTTTCTTGAGGTAAGTAAGATATGAAAAATTACTTGGCCAATGTTATGAATGACTATTCATATTCTTAACAATAGTAAGTGGTTATTCATTTTCTTGAACATAATGTGACTGTTCGTATACTGTGACTGTTCGTTTTTTAAAGTTATTAAATTTATTTCTTAACCTTTTAGATTCTATAACCTTTCAAATTCTATATCGAAACCTTTATAAATATGAGTCATATGTAAACAAACGAACAATCAATGAAATCATATCTAAACGATTCTCTCTCTTCTCTCCTCTTCTAATATCTTTACTTTATTTTTTATATTTACTGATTTTATTTTGAATCAAATTCACAACACGTTATCAGCACGAGACTCTACCGAAGCTGTTTTACTGAAGGTTATCATCACGGGCTATAACAAAAGAGGAAGGTAAGTACTTTTCCTATTTGCTTTTGTATTCACATGGCAAATCTCACCAAACTTGAGTTTGCCGCTCTTGATATTATTGGAAAAAACTATTTATCTTGGACACTAGATGTTGAAATGCATTTAGCTGCAATGGGTCTAGCAGATACCATTGTAGAAGGAAATCCATCATCATCACAAAATGATGTTAGAGCTATGATTTTCCTCCGCCATCACCTTCATGATGACTTAAAGGTTGAATACCTTACCGTGAAAAATTCACTTATTTTGTGGACTACTTTAAAAGAAAGGTTTGATCACCAGAAGATGGTTGTCCTTCCAAATGCACGGTATGATTGGATGCACTTGCGATTACAAGATTTTAAATCCGTTAGTGAGTAGAATTCTGCTATTTTTAAAATTAGCTCGCAGCTAAAACTGTGTGGATAAAATATTACTGATAAGGATATGTTAAAAAAAACTTTCTCTACTTTTCATACATCGAATGTGCTCCTACAGCAGCAATATTGAGAAAAGGGATTCAAAAAGTATACATAATTAATATCTTGTCTTCTCGTAACTGAACAAAATAATGAGTTATTAATGAAAAATCACGAAGCTCGACCAACAGGTTCTACTCCATTCCCATAAGTGAATGATGTTAGAACTCGTAATTTTGGCCTTGGAAGAGGTCGTGGTCGTGGATATGGCCGTGGCCGTAGACATATATATGGTCGTGATAAAAATATTCATTATGATCACAACAGTCAAAACAAAGTTACGAGAAATAATGACAACCACCAGAAGTGGCCACAAACTAATGAAAGGAAAAGGAAATGATGTTGTTCCTAAAAATTATGAAGATAAATGTTATCGCAGTGGCATAAAAGGTCATTAGTCTTGTACTTGTCGTATTGCAAAACACGTTGTTGATTTGTATCAGTCGTCTATTGAGAAGAAAAGCAAAAATGTTGAAGCAAATTTTACTCTACAACATTCTCTTCATGATGATGATGATATCAACCTTGACGATGTTGATGTTGATATAACTCATTTAGACGTGGCTGATTTCTTTGAGCATCATAAAGAAAGAATTGAGCATTCGATTGGTGATGAAATGTCCAAAAGAATTAGAAGTTTACTTTTAATATGTTTCTTTTTGTTTTATATATTTTTTTTAGTATTGTAATAGTAATTAGTGTTTAAAGTTTTATTGTTTGAATATTTAAATTTATAAATATTTTGTTGTGCCCAGATGGCTATTATTCCGCTTACTGGATACACAAGTGGCATTGAAGATATATGCCTAATTGATAGTGGTATAATTCATACCATATTGAAAGATAGAAAATATTTCTCTTACCTGCAGATGGGAGAAACAAATGTTAATACTATAAGTGGTAGTGTAAAGTCGATTGAAGGCTCTGGAAGAGCTAATATTGTATTACTCGGAGGAACAAATATTGTTATTCCTAAAGTATTATTTTCTTCAAAATCTCGAAGAAATTTATTAAGCTTTAAAGATATTCGCCGAAATGGATATCACATTGAAACAATAGAAGAAAATGGTTTTGAGTATCTCTGTATTACTCAAATAATGTTGGGTAAGAAATCTTTATTAGAAAAGCTACCATCTCTTTCATCTGGCCTATATAGTACAAAAATCCATGCAATTGAAGTGCATCATTCAATAAATCAGAAGTTTACTGATCCTGCTACATTTATCATTTGGCATGACTGTTTGAGTCATCCAGGAGCTATTATGATGCGAATGATAATTGAAAATACGTATGGTCATCATTTGAAAAGTCAAAAGATTTTGATGTATGATAAATTTTCATGTACTGCATGTTCTCAAGGGAAATTGGTTGTTAAACCATCTCCAACAAAAGTGGATTTTGAGTCTATAGTATTTCTAGAAAGAATTCATGGTGATATATGTGGACCAATTAATCCACCATTTGGGCAATTCAGATACTTTATGATTTTAATTGATGCATCGACCCGATGGTCGCATGTCAGTTTATTATCAACTCACAACTTGGCGTTTGTGAGATTGCTTGCCCAAATAATTCGTTTAAGAGCGCAATTTTCAGATTATCCTATCAAAAGAATCCGTCTAGATAATGTTGGAGAATATTCCTCCAAAGCCTTTGATACTTATTGCATGTCAATTGGCATTACTATTGAACATCTAGTAACTCATGTTCATACTCATAATGGTCTAGCTGAATCATTCATTAAACGGTTACAATTAATTGCTAGACCGTTATTAATGAGAACAAATCTCCCTATAACTGCTTGGGGACATGCTATTTTGCATGCTGCAATACTTGTGCGCATAAGGCCAATAAGTTATCACACATTTTCTCCCTTACAATTGGCTTTTGGTTCCGAGCCAAATATTACTCATTTGAGAATTTTTGGGTGTGCTGTATATGTACCGATAGCGCAAAATCAATGTACCAAAATTGGTCCTAAAAGAAGATTGGGGATATATGTTGGATATGATTCTCCCTCTATAATCAGATACGTTGAACCATTGACATATGACGTATTCACAGCAAGATTTGCTGATTGTCATTTTGATGAAACTTTGTTTCCTAAATTAGGGGGAGAACATAAACCACATAAAAAGGAGCTTGCCTGGGCAACATCATTGAATTATTTAGATTCGAGCACAAGCGCAAGCGAACTAGAAGTTCAAAAAATCATTCACTTGCAAAGTCTTGCAAATCAGTTGCAAGGTTCTTTTGCGAACTCTACAAAAGTAAATAAATCGCATATTCCAGCTATAGATGCTCCTATTCGGATAGAAGTCCCAACAGGATAAAATACAATTCCTATAGCTACTGAATCAAAAACACGTCAGAAACGTGGACGACCCATTGGTTTAAAAGATAAAAATCATTGAAAGAAAAGAGGATTAAATGATCAGAATGATCCAATTGAAGAATTAAGAAAAAGGTATCAAGTAGAAACTGATGAAAAGATTCAAATATCTGAAAATAGTGAACGGACTAGCGAGATGTTCATTAATTATATAACTTCTGGCAGAAGTTGGAATCAGACAGAAATAACTGTTGATGATGTTTTTACATACAATATAGCACTTGAAGTGTTAAAAGGTGATGAGGATCCTAAACCAACATTAGTTGAAGAATGTCGTCATAGAAATGATTGGTCAAAATGAAAAGATGTGATTTAATCGGAGTTAAACTCACTTGCAAAGCGTGAGGTTTTTGGACTTGTAGTCCGAACACCAGAAAGTGTAAAACTCATTGGTTATAAATGGGTATTTGTGCGAAAGCAAAATGAAAATAATGAAGTCGTAAGATATAAAGCACGACTTGTGGCACCAGGTTTTTCGCAGAAATCGGGTATCGATTACGATGAAACATATTTACCTGTGGTGGATGTAATTACACTCCAATACCTTGTGAGTCTAGTAGTATGTGAAAAGATTGACATGCGTCTAATGGATGTTGTGATTGCTTATTTATATGGGAACCTTGATAATGATATTTATATGAAAATCTCAGAAAGATTTAGTATGCCTGAAGCATATAATTCTAACCATCGTGGAAATTATTCCATTCGATTACAAAAGTCATTATATGGCTTAAAGCAGTCTAGACGCATGTGGTATAATCGTTTTAGTGAATATTTATTGAAATCAGGATATAAAAATGATCCACTATGTCCATGTATTTTTATTAAGAAATTTGGATCTGGTTTTATAATACTTGCGATATATGTTGATGATATTAATCTTATTGGAACTCTAGAAGAACTCCAAAAGGTAAGAAATAACCTGAAGCAAGAATTTGAAGTCAAGGATTTTGGCAAAACCAAGTTTTGTCTTGGTTTACAAATTGAGCATCTGGAAGATGGTATTTTTATTCATCAATCAACATACACAACAAAAGTTCTTAAAAAGTTTTATATAGACAAAGCACATCCATTAAGTTCTCCAATGGTCGTGAGGTCGTTAGATATAAAAAAAGATCTTTTTCGACCTCGGGAAGATAATGAAGAACTATTTGGTCCTGAAATATCATATATCGGTGCAATTGGTGTATTGATGTACTTTGCTAATAATACTAGACCTGATATAGCATTTTCTGTGAATTTATTAGCAAGATTCAGTTCTTCCCCAACACGTCAACATTGGAATGGGATTAAACATGTCCTAAGATATCTCCAAGGGACAATGGATCTTGGATTATTTTATTCAAATAGAACCAGTCCAATGTTGATTGGATATGCTGATGCTGGTTATCTATCCGATCCACATAAAACACGTTCTCAAACTGGTTATTTATTTACATGTGGTGGTACTGCTATATCATGGCGCTCTACAAAACAATCTATAGCGGCTACTTCTTCTAATCATGCTGAAATTATAGCTATTCACGAGACAAGCGGAGAATGTGTGTGGTTGAGATCAATGATCCATTATATCCGAGAAAATTGTGGATTACCTTCTGAAAAGAAAATTCCAATACCTCTTTATGAAGATAATGCAGCTTGTATAGCTCAATTAGGAGGTGGATATATTAAAGGAGATAAGACAAAACATATTTCACCAAAATTTTTCCTTACTCACGAATTCTAGAAGAGAGGTGAAATTGATGTGCAACAGATTTGATTATGTGATAATCTAACAGATTTACTCACTAAGACATTGCCGACTGCTTCATTTGAAAAATTAGTACATAAAATTGAAATGCGTCGGTTGAAAGACATAAATACATCTTGAAGATATTATTAAGAGGGGGAGTATGTATATTGTACTCTTTTTCCCCAACTAAGATTTTTTTCTATTGGGTTTTTTCTTAGTCAGGTTTTTAATGAGGCAGTATTCCCTCCAGAACGAAAAGTGTACTCTTTTCCTTCACTAGGTTTTTATCCCACAGGATTTTTCCTATTAAGGTTTTTAACGAGGCATTTTTCAAAATGATTGAAAATGAACATTCAAGGGGAAGTGTTATGAATGACAATTCATATTCTTAACAATAGTAAGTGACTGTTCATTTTCTTGAAGATAATGTGACTGTTCGTATACTGTGACCGTTCGTTTTTTAAGGTTATTAAATTTATTTCTTAACATTTCAGATTTTGTAACCTTTTAAATTCTATATCGAAACCTCTATAAATAGGAGTCATACGTAAACAAACGAATAATCAATGAAATCGTATCTAAACGATTCTCTCTCTTCTCTCATATTCTAGTATCTTTACTTTATTTTTTATATTTACTGATTCTATTTTGAACCAAATTCACAACAGCCAAGGATTTTTTTCTAAATCTATTCTAATCTAAAATTTTATTTTAATTTAAAATTTATTTTTTATATTATATATTTTTTAAGAATTATCATATATTTACAATATTGTTATAAAATTAGGGTAGTGTTAGAATAAAATCTTCACACTACACACTAATAAAACTCTAACTATTTTGCACAAGAATTTCTCTCTTTCTCTTCTCTCACAATTTTCTCTAATCTTTCTTTCACAAAATAATGGTGTATTACAAGCTTAGAGAATAGCTCTATTTATAGAGCTCTAATTAGTGGAATACATCATGGCATACATCATCTTCTACTAATTTCAATTAGTGGTGTCCCCACTAAATGGTGGACATCCATAAAAATCTTCTATAATAATTCACATAAATTCATAATTAGTGGAGCCTCCACTAATTAATAAAGATTCCAATAATTCATAACACTCCCCCTTGGATGTCCATCCATTACATAAAGAATATGCCTCGTTAAAACCTTACTAGATAAAAACCCAGTGGGAAAAAAAATCTAGTGAAGGAAAAAGAGTACACTATTCTGTATGTCTGTTTATTACTTCCCCTGATGAGATGATTCATTTAAATCTTTAAACCGACGCATACCGATTTTATATCTCAACTTCTCAAATGTTGCAGTCGGTAAAGTCTTCGTGAAAATATCTGCGAGGTTATCACATGACCGAATTTGTAGCACATCAATTTCACATTTCTTCTGGAGTTCATGAGTAAAGAAGAATTTTGGTAAAATATGTTTTGTCCGATCTCCTTTAATAAATCCTCCTCGTAATTGAGCTATGCAAGCTACATTGTCTTCATAAAGAGGAGTTGGAATATCTTTGATTGATGATAATCCACAACTTTCTCGGATATAATGAATCATGGATCTTAGCCATACACATTCTCGACTTGCTTCATGAATGGCTATAATTTCAGCATGATTTGAAGAAGTAGCTGCTATAGATTGTTTTGTAGAACGCCATGATATAGCAGTATTTCCACATGTAAATAGATAGCCCGTTTGAGAACGTGCTTTATGTGGATCAGATAAATAACCAGCATCTACATAACCTATCAATGTTGGACTGATTTTATTTGAATAAAATAATTCGAGATCAATTGTACCTTGGAGATATCGAATGACTTGTTTAATTCCATTCCAATGTCGTCATGTTAGTGAAGAACTAAATCTTGTTAATAAATTGACAGCAAAAGCAATATCAGGTCGTGTATTATTAGCAAGATATATCAATGCACCAATTGCACTGAGATATGGTACTTCAGGACCAAGGAGTTCTTCATTATTTTCTTGAGGTCGGAAAGGATCTTTATCCACATTTAATGATCGGACGATCATTGGAATACTCAATGGATGTGCTTTGTCCATGTAAAATCTTTTTAGCACTTTTGCTGTATATGTTGATTGATGAATAAATGTTCCACTCTCCAGATATTCAATTTGTAAACCAAGGTAAAATTTGGTTTTACCAAAATCCTTGATTTCGAATTCTCTTTTTAAATAGTCAATTGTTTCTTGGAGCTCTTCAGGAGATCCAATAAGATTAATATCATCAACATATATAGTTAATATCACAAATTTAGAACCAGATTTCTTAATAAAAACACATGGACATACCTGGTCATTTTTAAATCCCGCTTTCAATAAATATTCACTAAGACGTGTAAACCACATGCGCCCAGATTGCTTCAGGCCATATAATGATTTCTGCAATTTGATGGAGTAATTTTCACGAGGATAATGTTTATATGCTTCAGGCATATGAAATCCTTCGGGGATTTTCATCTAAACATCATTTTCTAAATTTCCATACAAGAAAGTAGTGACAACATCTAATAGGCGCATATCTATCTTTTCATGTACTGCCAAACTGATAAGATATCAGAGTGTAATAGCATCAACAACAGGAGAATAAGGTTCATCATAATCAATACCTAGTCTTTGTGAAAAGCCTTGGGCTACTAATCGCGCTTTATATCGAACGATTTCACTCTTTTCATTGCGCTTTCGCACAAATATCCATTTGTAGCCAACAGGTTTTACACCTTCTGTTGTTCGGATCTGCAGTCCGAAGACTTCACGTTTTGTCGAGTGCATTTAACTCCGATTGAATCGCATCTTTCCATTGCGACCAATCTTTTCTATGCCGACATTCATCAAGCTGATATTGGTTCGGGATCATCATTATCTCGTGTAACATCAAGAGATATATTGTATGCAAATATATTATCAATAACGGTTTCTATCCGATTCCAACTTCTACCGGAAGTGGTATAATTGATAGAAATTTCGAGTGTTACTTTCATGAACTTCGGTTCTTTGTCATCGATTCTCTCTTGGTCTTTATCATTCTTTTCTTCAATATGATCTTCGGATCATTTAATCCTCTTTTCTTTCGAGGATTTTTATCTTTAGAACCAAGAGGTCGGCCACGCTTCGGCGTGTTTTTGACTCAGTGACTATAGGCATAATATTTTGTTCTGCTGGAACTTCAATTCGAATAGGAGCATTTATAGCTGAAATATGCGATTTTGTAACTCTTCCGGAGTCAACAAAAGCGTCGGCATTTGATTTGCAATGCTTTGCAAATGAATTATCTTTTGAACTTCAAGTTCACATGCGCTTGTGTGCGGATCAAGATAATTTAATGATGTTGTCCAAGCAAGATCCTTTTTATCTTGTTTTGGTTCTCCCCTAATTTAGGGAATAATGATTCATCAAAATGACAATCGACAAATCTTCGTTGTGAATATATCTCTGTCGGGGGTTCAACATACCTGATAATAGAGGGAGAATCATATCCAATGTATATCCCCTTTCTTCTTTGATGACCCATCTTTGTACGTTGGTTTGGTACAATTGGAATATATACAGTACACCCAAAAATTTTTAAATGAGCAATATTTGGTTCTAACCCAAAAGCCAATTGCAAATGAGAGAATTTATGATAACTAGCTGGTCTTATACGTACAAGTGTTGCAGCATGTAGAATAGCATGTCCCCAGGCAGATATTGGGAGATTTGTTTTCATTAATAATGGTCTAGCAATTAATTGTAATCGTTTAATCAAAGATTCAGCAAAACCATTTTGTGTGTGAACATGAGCTACAGGATGTTCAACATTAATCCCAATTGACATGCAATATGCATCAAAAGTATGTGATGAAAATTTACCAGCATTATCCAAACGGATATTTTTAATGTGATGGTCAGGAAATTGTGCTCGTAATTTAATTATTTGAGCAAGTAATCTCGCAAACGCCAGGTTGCGAGTAGATAATAAACATACATGTGACCATCGGGATGATGCATCAATTAAGACCATAAAATATTTGAACGGTCCACATGGTGGATCAATAGGTCCACAAATATCTCCGTGAATCCGTTCGAGAAATGTAGGACTTTCAGCTCCTACTTTTACTGGTGATGGTTTAACAATTAATTTTCCTAGGGAATATGCAGTACATACGAATTTTTTCTGATGTTAATATCCTTTTATTTTTTAAAGGATGACCATGTGTATTCTCAATGATTCTTCTCATCATGGTAAATCCCGGATGACCCAACCGGTCATGCCAAATGCTAAAAGTAATAGGATCAGTAAACTTCGGTTTACTAGATGATGAATTTCAATTGTACGTATTTTTACAAAATATAGACCAAGTAGAAAAAGACGGTAGTTTTTCTAATACAGATTTCTTACCCAAATGCATTTGAGTAATAAAAAGATGCTCAATCACATTTTCCTCATTTGTTTCAACATGATACCCATTTCTGCGGATATCTTTAAAATTCAATAAATTTCTTCTGGATTTTGAGGAAAATAGTGCCTTATCAATAATAATTATTGTTCCTTTAGGCAACAATATACTAACTCTTCCGGAGCCCTCAATTACATTTGCACTACCGTTTATCGTATAAATATTTATTTCTCCCATTTTGAGATCAGAAAAATATTTCTCAATTTTTAGTATGGTGTGTGTAGTTCCACTATCAATAATGCATACATCATCATTAACAACAACTATCTGAACACAAATATATATATGCAAACGTAAATATTATTAGAATAGAATGAAAATGAAAATACAAAAATATCAGGGTGAGGCTTTAGTTCTTCTGGATACTGCCATCACCAATTAAATGGTCTATCCTACCGTCTGGGTGTTCAAAAAAATCCGATACATCCATATGGGTAATATTGATATTAAGATCTTCAGGATCAATATCATCATCCTCAGTATTATTTATTGGATGTTGAGAAAAATTTGCTTCCACATTTTTATTTTTCAATAAAACTTGATACAATTCAACTAAATGCTTAGCCGTACGACAGTTTCGTGACCAATGACCTTTCATGCCACATCTATAACATATATTCTCATACTTTTCTTCAATTTCTTTTTCTTTTCCCTTATGATCTTTTCTGTTCCACTTCAGGTGGTCAGTATTTCTCACAGTTTGATTATGATTGTGATAAGGGAAATATCGAGCGTGTCTACGACCATAACCACGATTACGGCCACGACCATGGCCACGATCATGACTATAACGATGGCTTCTGCTAGAGCCAACAGCATTCACTTCTGGGAGTGTTGTTGAGCCAGTTGGTCTGGCTTCATGATTTCTCAATAATAACTCATTATTCTTCTCTACAATGAGGAGGGTAGTAATTAAATTTGTAAATTTTGTATACCCCTTTTCTCGATATTGTTGCTGTAAGACAATATTGGAGGCATGAAAGGTGGAGAATGTCTTCTCCAACATATCTTCATCACTCACTTTTTCTCCGCATAATTTTAATTGAGATGTAATTTTATACATTACGGAGCTATATTCATTCACGGTTTTAAAATCTTGCAACCTCAGGTGCAACCATTCATACCGTGCAGTGGGTAGTACGACCATCTTCAGGTGGTCAAATCTTTCCTTTAAATTTACCCACAGGACATATAGATCTTTTTCGGTAAGATATTCCATTTTCAAATTTTCATTGAGATGACGACGAATAAAAATCAAAACTTTAGCCTTGTATTGTGCAGATGCACTATTATTTGCTTGAATAGTTTCACTAAGGCCTTCAGCATTTAGATGCATTTCTGCATCGAGAATCCATGACATATAATTTTTTCCAGAAATATCAAGGGTTACAAATTCGAGTTTAGCGAGATTAGCCATAGAGATTAATAAATGCGTACCTGTTTTCTGGTTTTGTTAACGGCAGAAACTCGTGCTTAGTCTTCTGACTTTTGTACCGGTAGAGACTCGTGCTGATAACGTGTTATAAAATTAGGGTAGTGTTAGAATAAAATCTTCACACTACACACTAATAAAACTCTAACTATTTTACACAAGAATTTTTCTCTTTCTCTTCTCTCACAATTTTCTCTAATCTTTCTTTCACAAAATAATGGTGTATTACAAGCTTAGAGAATAGCTCTATTTATAAAGCTCTAATTAGTGGAATACATCATGGCATACATCATCTTCCACTAATCTCAATTAGTGGTGTCTCTATTAAATGGTGGATATCCATAAAAATCTTCTATAATAATTCACATAAATCCATAATTAGTGGAGCCTCCCCTAATTAATAAAGATTCTAATAATTCATAACAAATATATCATATTTTTTCTTTTTAATTTTGTCTTAAATCATACTTAATTTTTTATATTTAATAATTTTATATTATATTTAAATAAATTTATTTTCAATTTAATTACTATTCAAATATAAACTAAAATATGTGTTTGGATTGAAAAGCGCTGATCTCCATTTCCACTTTTGCAACGTACTAAATTCAAAGTGAGGACACATCCGCAGCAAGACCGTACCGTTCAGGTTTAGCCGTTTAGGTGCCCACCCCATACGGCCATACCTATAAATCAGTGAGTAAAAGTACTCCACTGCCCTTGATTCCGTTAAATAACCAAGAGGGGCCCAAATATAATTACTGTTTTTTATATAATAAAATTTGTCTTGCGCATTAATAAAATTCTTTTCTTATAATAATTGACAAAATATGTTGTACAAAAATAAGTAAATTAGATTCGATAAGTTCTGTGTAATATGTTTATATTTTAAAAAAAACATATAAATGACTAATAAATTAAAAAAAAGTACACACAATTGTACAAGTCAGATACGTCAAGGTACAACCGCACTGCTATGTTCTGTAATAGCCGATGACTTTTCTTTTAAATATTAATAATGATTCAGATGCCTGCAACTACGACAACGTGTGTCTAGCTGGCAGTGACCGTTTCCACCCAAAAATTAATATATTATTAATAATAAAAATTGGTAATGTTAATACTATTTAAAATATGCCGTTTTATTAAAAAATATTTTACAAATGATTAACTTTTTAAACATTAAATTTTTACCGTTTTCATTGCAGTTTCATATGCTTCTTTCTGTCATTTCAATTTTTTGGCAGTAATTTTCTTGAGGGGAGGGGGGGGGGTTCTGCAGTTAATTTGATTAATGGAGATCAATTTTTACCAAGAATACACGTCTATCAAAGATTTTTTTTCTTTTTCTTTTTTTTAAACTCATAAGCAAGAGGTAGGTAATTTATGGGCCACCACTCTTACTAATTTGCCATATCTTACCTACCTCAAGATATTTGTATAGAAAGAAAGATTGTGATGTTTGGAAAAGTTTTTTTCGGATTTAAAATAATATTAATTTAAATAAATTTTATTTATTTTATTATAATTAAATGAATTCATCTCAATTTAATTACTATTTACATACACTTATTAGTCTTTAAAATTAATTATGATTTATGTTCATAAAATAAAATAATTACATTAACCGATATAAAACTTCCTTTGTTATTATGTATATTTTTTCTGTGTGTAATAATTTATATAATATTGAATAATTATGTATTGAATTATAATTAATATAAAATAAATTATTGTGTATGTGCGCAGCTCTGAAATAAGGTATTTCCGTACCTTACCGAAATGCTTGTATTTGAATACCATTTTTGTTGCCCCCAAGAAAACGTAAAACAACCAAAGAAAAACCCAGAAAGAGGACGAAAAGGATGAAAATTGCCGCTCCTATCTCCGCCAAGAACACCTTATCCTTCAACCATTTCCACCTTGGATTGCTTCGCCCCCAGCTGTGTCCAGTGAAGAATCCATCTCTGTGTTTTGTTGTGGGCGAGAATGGCCATTTTGGTTCTTTGAGTATGAAGAGGGAGGTTGTTTCCACTGGTAAATTACGAGCTGTCCTGGGAGATGGAGGTGCGATATTGCATGACGCCGGAGCGACTACCCTTGTTGTTTCCGGAGCTTATGCTCTTGTATCCACTTTTGATTACTTGACCCGGCGGAATCTCATCCAACAGGTTATACTCTTTCTGCCCACCAGTTTTGTCTATCTATGGTGCTTGCATGAATTATGCGTCTGTGTCCGTACGGTATATACATGTGTGAACGCCATAGATGGAAACAACTTAGAGAATAAAGAGTGATAGCTGATAAGTAGGTCTGACTCTTGGCAGTTTCGTTTTATGCCTGGAATCTAGATTCTAGATACCGGGCCGCTCTTTTTTTTTTCAAAGAAAAATCAAATTTTATATGCCTGTATTCATCATCAACCCTGCAAATTGTTGATTCAAAGTCACGAATCCAAAGAGGAGAATCTGGAGTCCTAGAGTGATGGGTCATACGGGGATTAGCAATGGGAGTTGCCTCCACTGACCTCACAAATGGGGCTTTAAATTCTATACATGACAGTGAATTTAGAGGAACTGCCGGTCTAAGTCCCATTAACTGCTGTTTCACTGGAGAAAGTGACCATCTCCTCTGCTGAAGTTCTTACCAGTAGTTTTCAGACGAGTGAACTGTAGCAGAATAAATATAGGTTATAGTAATGCTGACTGATGATTCTGTTGTCCTATAATTCTTCTGAACTTATTTTGCCATTCCATCTTTCCTAACAGAGTTTGAGCAGAAAACTGGTTCATATACTCTCTGGATTGCTTTTCATGGCTTCCTGGCCAATTTTCAGGTTGCTGCTACACCTTACAAATATTATTGCTTCTTCCCCCCCCCCCTCCCCCCCCTTTTATCCCAAATCCTTATAAAAATTATTGGACTGCACATTTTTTGTTGTAATGATTATGTATTTGGTTAATTGTTTTGCTGATTATTTAGATCTTAGATTAGTACATCCACAGGGGCTCGCTACTTTGCTTCATTGGTTCCCCTTGTAAACTGCATAAGGCTCGTTGTTTATGGCCTTTCCTTGGCTACAGATGAAGGACTTATAAAATCTGTCACCCGAGAGGGGAAGCCAGAGTAATTTCCAAGCCTTAGTACTTGTATTTCTTCCTTCTAGAACAAATTACAAGTTTGTCACTCTTTCGTTTCTACTGTTTTCTTTGCAGGGAACTGCTTCGAGGTCCCCTTTATTATGTTTTGATACTAATCTTAGCTGCACTTGCTTTCTGGCGTGATTCCCCTGTCGGAGTGATTTCAGTGTCAATGATGTGTGGTGGGGATGGTATGAGCAAGGCCAATATCTAAATTACTTGCTCAGTACTTCTAGCATCCTCCTTTTGACATTGTGATTTGTAGGCTTTGCCGATATCATGGGAAGGAGATTTGGATCCCTAAAGCTACCTTACAATCATCAAAAGAGTTGGGCTGGCAGCATCTCCATGTTTGTATGTGGTTTCTTGATTTCCATTGGGTGGGTTATTTTGAAAATTTCTTGGCTATGAAATTTATGTTGCAAAAAGTAGCTTGTCCATTCCATTTTTTGACTCTGACTTATGGTTACTTTTTTATGTTTGTAGGATGCTGTACTACTTTTCATCCCTTGGACACTTTCAATTGCAATGGGACTGGACGATGCAAAGAGTTGCTCTAGTGTCATTTGTGGCAACCTTGGTGGAGTCCCTTCCAACTACTGGAATAGTTGATGATAACATCTCTGTCCCCATAGTAAGCATGGTAATGACTATTTTAATTTTTGGTTACTAAGAGTCGTGAGTGGGGTTCTAAAACAGTGATGTTTTCTTTCTAATACCTCGAGGTAGAAATTCCTTGTTCATTGCTTTTCGGGTTAGTGTTCTTTTTCCTGGTCTTTTTCTGTATTTTGGTTTATCAGATCGTCTGTATCAGATGTTTAACAAGTACTTAATCTTTTGTCCAATAAAGAAAACAAAAATACTACATTTTCCAGATTCACCTCCTCTCAACAGAGATTGATTACAAGTATTTATATCACTTGGCAACTTGCATTCTTGATAAGAATCTTCTTCTGCTCCACTTGACTGTTGTCGCTTAAGGAGTTTAGCATAGTTATAAGAAAAGCATCATCTAGTCACTCAAGAAGTAGTGATTCAATCTGACTTTGCTTTCTTCTGTAAGTAGGTGCAAATTTTGATTCAAGAATACTATGACAAGAAACAAAGGCTTGCAAATTTCTTATGCAAAATGAGGCGGATATATTTTCTAAATACACATTCTTAGGGGTTCCCCCGTCAGCCTATGTGGAATGATATAAGCTTGTATAACAATTCTGCAAGAGCACATAAAGTTTTGGGGTAAATACAAAAATGCTTTTTAAAAATACACATTTTTTTAATTATACCCTTCACATTTAAAATTTAACAATAATACCTTTCTTATATTTAAATTCTTTCAAATATATCTTTCTATAAAGAATTTAACGGGAAGTTCTATATTTGACTGTTTCAAATAATGTGATTATAATATGCTCATTATTATTATTAAGGACAAATTAGTAATATCACATTTTGTCTTCTCCAAATAATAAATATTTCTTGGCGAGAATAAAAAAAATTATGTTATTTCTATAAATCTCACAAATATTGAAGATTATAATCAAAATCATTGGTAGAAAAGGATTTATTATAATCAAAATCGCTACAGAAATATAACAATTGTTTTCATTCTCACAAAAAAAAAAAAAAAAAAAATTACTTGGAGAAGGTAAAAGTTAAGATTACTAATTGCCCTTAATAATAATAAAAAGTATATTGCAATCACGTCATTTTAAACGATCAAATGTAGAGTATTCTATTAAATACTTGACAGAAGAGTATATTTAAAAAGATTTAGATATAATATGGTTACTGTTACTAAATTTTAAATGTGATGGATATATTTGAAAGGGTTTAAATTTAATAAGAGTATTACTACTGAATTTTAAATATAATGGATATATTTGAAAAGATCTAAATTTAAAAATAATATTTTTATTGGATTTTAAAAGTGAAGAATATAATTGTAACAATATGTATTTTTTAAAGGTATTTTTACTTTTAACCCTAAAGTTTTTATTTCTTGATTGTGATTTTACTGGCCGTCTGTACTGGGACGTTACCTTCGGCAACTCTGACCCTGAGAAGGTAGGTACCTTGGAGCTTTGTAAACGTTGAAAGCTGAAATATGAAAGCAAATGGAGAAGGCATTGGTACTCATATTGAATTGTGTGGGGTTCACTTTAAGATTGAGTAAAACTGTGGTGAATGTTAATAAAATATGCATGTAAAATGTATAGGATGATATTCTAAAATGGTAATCAATTATTATTTTTGTGATTAAATTCAGTCGATGTGTTTGACCATAGTATACGATCAAGTCTTACAAATATAAGGCAGGTGAAACATTTTTGTCGGTAGGGATGTTTTGTAGCTTTTGTTTTGTGCTCTGTTTTGTTCAAGCTTTTAGAAATTCTTATTGGATGTAACGTAAACACTTTAATCGACAATAGACAATTTATAATCCTTAGTCATGTTTGTGATTTATGTTACCCTAATTTCCCCAAATTCTTTCGATTTTTCTGTCTACAAATTTTGGTTTATAAAATGATGAGGCCTTAAATCGGACCATATATCCTAAATTGATGCATTGCAGCAGCAACTTTCCTGCCCAGACTCAGTGAAGGGCCTGAAGGCTAGTTAACATTATTTGACATATAAGTAATCCATTATGTATGAGTGCTTATTACTCTCTCCGTCCCCTTTTATCTGTCTATTTTAATTGATTCACAAGTTTTAAAAAAAAATAAAATTTTTTAGTTAACTAATCAACATTTTCTATTATACCCTCAAAGAATCTCTCTCGTTATTAAGGAGTAATCAAAATTTAAAACTTTATGTATTATAAGTATATTTAATTTATTTTCATTTTACACTACAAGTGTAGAAATATTCATTATATTAAAAAAATATATTTATGAATAAATAACAATTAATATAATCTTAATTTACTAATAAGATAAATAAATTGAGATAAAAATTTTAATTAAAATAGACAAATAAAAAAAACGAAAAAAATATTTATTTTAAAAAATTATTAGTAATATTATAACAACTCTTAGTGATGAGTCTATAACACATTAACAATTCATTGCAAAGCCTGTATAAAGAGGGCCTACATTATCCAACTCATTAATTGCCAGGATTGTTTGCCGGTGGATTGTGATTTCTCGAATGGGGAGGGCCTACATTATCAATACAATCTGGACAGAATATTCGAAACTCACATATATACACACACACAAAGAAAATAAAAAACCAATCCATGTCAAAATGAAACACTATCGGATTGGGCTCCCCTCCTGATTTGATATTTGGAACACTTTTCTTGCTTAACTCTGAAACAAAAATAAATAAATAAATAAAAACCCAATCCAAGTATACCATAAATTAATGGCCTCTTCCTAAATAGAAATCTGATGTTAGAAGCAAAATTTCAAAATTTTTGGAAAGCCAACATTAAAGTAAACACAACAATGGAGCATTTTCTTTTGCTCATGAGATACAGGAGGAAAAGGGTAATAGCTAAAACCTCATATTCACCTAAAGGGTCGTGCTGAATAATAAATAAATCAACCCTAAAAAAACAAAAAATTTCAAATGATCAAGCTGCTGCTTTCTTCTTAGCAAACCGCTGTAGTGATTTTGGTAGTTCAGTTTCTTCGGTAGTTAGCTTCCTCTTCTTCTTTGCTAATTCTTCCTCTTTCATTCCTCGCTCCAAGAAAGGCCTCTTAGCTTTTGCTACGGCTTCCTCCTTTTTCTTTGCCCTCTTACTCGGCTTGCTTCTACCTTTTGTTCTATTCTTGAAAGAAATGTTTTTGGCAGCTGCAACTGCTGCTTCCATCTCAGCTTCTGTCTCCTGTTTAGTTGGCTTTTCTTTCTTCCTAGTAGGCCTCACTGTGCCAATCTTTGTCGGGTCCAGCATGATTGTTTCCGGAGGGAGCTTGTCAAGAAGAGAACGGACTTCCTTCTCTCTCCGTTGTTTTGATGTTTCAAATGGATTTGCTACCCAAGAATCAAAGTTAGGCTCTCCAGACCCAGGAATTAAGATGGAAGACCAACCCATTGAGTGCCCAATGCCCAAAACATCTTCATAAGGACGGAACGATACTTTTCCTATTTGGTAACCTTTTACCATGGAATGACCCATGTAGCGGCTATAACTCTGAGAATCAGATAGATCTCCAAAAACTTGTACAAAAGATCCAGTTGCCGCAGCAAGCAAACCTTTTTGACTGAAATCCAATGTTTCAGCACGAAATGGTAATGTTTGTAATACTTCAAACTTCCTCAAGTCCCAGAGCTTAACCTTCCGTTCCATACCAGCCGTTGCCATTAGATGGCCATTACTGTGAAATGCCAAAGCTGTCACAGGCCCTTGATGACATAACAATTCGACAACGGGTTTGGAGATTGTAGGTCTCCACATGGTTACTTTACCACGAGAATGGCCAATAACAGCGACACCATTGAAGGGATTGACCTGCATAGCACCTGAAAGGCCATATTTACATCGGAAGTTGCCTATCATTTCACCAGTGGTAATATCCTGATAATGAAGCTGCCCGCTTTTGTTTATGGAAGCCAACAGGAAATGATTCTTCAGAAACTGAAGCTTCAGTACAGCACCATGTTCCTGAAGAAGAGGAATGATGACTTCTTTACAACAAGAAATGGTGAAATCACAAAATAAACTCATCTTTTTAGAAATATAGGCAACTTAATGGAAAAGAACTAAAGCTCCAAAAGTTCCTTTGCATGTGATAAACACCTATTGCAAGTTAATATGGACAAGACTAACAGGACTTCGAAAGGTCACAGAGACGCATCCTAAGGATGGGCTTTGGTTGACATAGAGAAGTGGTAGAATACACAAAAAGGAAAATGACCAGTTCCACCTTTCCCTTTAAGCATTGTGCCTGCTTGGCTGTGGATACTCATTTACAAGGATTAGTGATCAAAAGGGAACTAAGATGAGTCTAAACTAAATAAGTAATGTGGAGCATTTAGATGATCATCATCAGTTTAAAGCTCAAATAATCATGCTAAAATAAGTAACAATTCTATCTAAGTTCACCACATTAAAGGAATAAAGAATCAGAACCCGTAGTAAGGCTTGGGACACTCTAAAAACTGCTAAATAACTTGAGAAAAGAAGTTTGTTTTGTCTGGTGAGGTAAGAGGAAACCACCACCAAACATTTGCATTACATTTCTAGGAGAAAATCAATAGATATTTCTTATCAATTAAATAACCAAATACTGAACAATCAGTATTTGATCAAAATATTTGTATTTGTAAAGGTCGTGTAACATACAAGCAAAGAAACAGGATTACTAACCTTCAGGCAATGAAGTTCTGTGCCATCCCGATTGTATATGTAAGGATACCTGTCCAAAAGAGAAACAAAACTCAAGATTAGATACAAATGCAACATTCTTTTGAAGTATTCTAGAGTCAAATCACATATTGATATAAAAGGCACAAAGGTACGAGATCTGTATATCTCGAAAAATAAGCTGTAATTTAGGGAAAAAGAACTGTGATACAACTTTTTTCCACTGTATCTCTGTAGAAGTAAATGAACAAGTGGGACATCGAACTGAAGAAATGAACTGACAATAAGATTGCAAACGCTTCATGGTGTTTTATTGGAAATTGATGAATTGCCATAGATCCAGCTAGTTAAATTCAAGCAGAAAAGAATGGCTAAATACAAAATGACAGGCTAATCCTCAAGTATCAGGTGCATAAATCTATTGGATTGACCATTTGATGGTAAAGAGGAAAGATAAACACACTTGGCTTAAGGGATTGGACTAGTGATACCGAGATTAGAACTGTACAAAAATAGAACCTAGCCAACGCAAAAGGGGAAATACAAGGCTAGATATGATGTGCTGTTCTTAGTTTTGTTACTAGATTCTAATTCATGCCATTATATAAATTGCATTACAGCTAAAACAGGAAAGTAGATAACAAAAATGGGTCTAGAAACATGATTGGAGAAGTTTGTGGAATTCCAGCATTTCTAAATCAACCTAAAATGTAGTCAAATTTGAGAAATGAGCCATAGAACTAAAGCTGACAGAGCAAACATAAGGATGCATAAGAACAAGACAGGTTTCTTACTAAGAAGCGTCATTTTTCTCTATTTACTGTTGAGATTCACATCCAGTCCAAATCCGAACAACTCTATAAACTAACAAAGCAAAAAGCTTAAAATATTTTCCAAAGAAAAAATATGACACCTAATGTGAATAGAAGCAATAAAAATCACATGCATCTATATCCTATGACTAAGTTTTCAACAAATAATTGCAGTAAGACGCTACCAAGTACAACAACCTTAATAGTGTCTTACAATTGAATGGATCAGAGACCTTACTTCTTTTGTGCAGCGGCAAAAAATAATTCATTGTGCAGGAATACCACATCACGTACTGTTTCCCTCACCTAAAATAACAAGTATTAGCAAGAATGCATAATACAGATATGATTTTGAACCTTAAGATGAGAATCACTTAATCAGGACGCAGACTAAATTCCCAACCAAATAAAATTACCATTATTAACAATATACAATGACAAAGTCTAGAATTGTGCAATGATTGTTTTTCATGGAATCAAGTCACTACAAAAAGAAGTAACGCACATTGAAGAGTAACAAAAAACCTGTAATTCTCTGATAAGGGACATATTTTTCATGTCTATGATGGCCAGGTGGCCCTTGCGCCCAGCTACTGCCATATGTCGACCATTGGAGGTGAAATCCAAAGTATAGGGACCAAAATCTGTGAAACAAAAGTTTCAGTTAATGTCATAAAACCTAATGGAAATTTGCACAGTTATTCCAGTCTTAGATGTACGTAGTGATAAGAT
Organism: Voacanga thouarsii; assembly: GCA_026120185.1. Classification (NCBI taxonomy): domain Eukaryota; kingdom Viridiplantae; phylum Streptophyta; class Magnoliopsida; order Gentianales; family Apocynaceae; genus Voacanga; species Voacanga thouarsii. The sequence goes on along the minus strand of JANUWF010001064.1, from coordinate 2,065,813 downwards.
GAAATTCATGCTGACGAAGAGATAATCATAAGCAATGTCAATATCATTTTTGCTTGATAGGATGTTTGATATAAACCAGAATCATGGGAATGCAAGCAAGAAAGTTGAGCTTAGTGCATCTCTTTTTCAAAAGGGATCAGCACAGAAACTAACATCATCAGACGCAAAATTCCTTATATAAAGACACATGAAGAACCGGGTTGTTTTGTTTTGACAGATCATAGAAAAGCAGATAATGAGGTGTCATTTATAAATGAAATGTTTGAAATAAGAACGAGCTATCTGAAATAGTACTCTGCATAACAGCATATTCAATATTGTTAGATGAGATGGAAAATTAAGAATAATTTGGAACTTCAGAAGGAGCATCTATATGAACATTTTTGTTTTTCTTTTCAATAACTCTCCCTTCACCCTCCCCCAACCCAGACCTCTATTTAGTTCCATTATGTGCATGAAAGTTATCCTGCGTACAGTTCTTTTCCCTTTAATCGAGTGTTATAATCTGAATTGTGTTGCATAAGAAATATTTGAAATATTCATAGAGAATGGTGTCCGAGATTTCCGCAATTCTATATTAAATCAGAAAAGGGATGCAAACACTACTTCAGCAAAGTAACGAGAATCACTAAGTCTAGAATGTCAACCTGGTAAGACGATATCATATTGATTCCTTGAGCTCAATATGTCTACCTCTTGGGCAATTGACTCCTGCTTAATCCTCCATGTCTTTTCTATACCTTCAGCTTCCAAATAGCCCCTCTCACTAGGCATGAGCCACTAACAGAATAATTCCAGACGTCAGCATGTATTTCGTCAAACATTAGCACATTCTACTTTCTTATAAGACTTTAAACAACTGGTCCATATATAGAAGGCCTTTACCAATAATTCAGCATGTGATTCAACAGAGGAAAAAAAAAAAAATCACAGCCTTTTCTCCTTATGACTCAGAAAGGGGATGCGAATCATTCTTTATAATATCTCACCTTGGCCAAGAAGACTAGCAATCTCATATGGAAAATAACATGCTACAAACTAGGAAAAACACGGAAAATAAGAGCAACTATAGAATTACCTTTTCAATTTTAGCAGCAGCTTTTGCTGACTTTCCATATAACTCTTCCCTCACAGCAAGCTGACCCTTTAACTTTTTATCTTGTAATGTCTGCAAACATAGAACAAAATGAACAAAAATAAAGACAAAGGGGCAAAGCATGTCTAAATCTATTAACAATAATTTCATACCTCCAAATTAGCACCTTCACCTCTAAGGTACTTTTTTACTTTCAAATCCATCTCCTCGTCATTATCCTGCAAATCAGAAATCCAACTTACTAGGCAGATACAGACTCGAAAAAACATATATAAACGACACAGTCTGTCGACAGGTTCAATGATAAATGGCTATGAGAACAGCAGCAAGGCAATCTGCATTTTTCTAACACAGGCTTACATATCCAATGGACAAATCACAGAAACAAAGAATGCAGGGAGAAAAAAAAAAAGCCCCATATATACTTTTCTTCATTCATTATAATGTTGGGCAGCTCCATTTGATTGTACAATAAAAAAAAAAATGCAGGGAATTTTAATACTGAAACTATCTTCAATTTATCAAAAAGACGTTAAATTTCCTCACTATATCCAATAAAATAAATAAATATATATATAAATATATCCAATTAATAGGTTGACAAAGCCAACTAATAGTACAAGCATGTAAATTATCATCCTTATACTGATAAAAACGCTGACTTCAACATGTACTGTTTCCGAATCAAAAAGGCAGATGAAATTGAAAGCATACCTGCTCAGCAGGAAACTTTATCCCCGGTTCACCATTCTCTTCCTTCCGACCCATTAGCAACCAGCTAATGTGTACAATAATAATTAAACAACCACGAAGAAAGGGGAGTTCCGCTACGGTGTTACAGAATAGTAAGCGGTGGTGGGTGGCAGGTGGCGGGATACGGCTGTGTTTAGGCGTTGCGCGGGGCAGAGGGAGGTTTAGGTTTCTGAAGGGTAGAAGGACAATAGGGTTTAAGGTGCCGGGGAGAGGGCAAATGTGCAAGAGAAAGAAAATAGAAGGGTATATTTGATATGAGACTTAAACTTTTCTCATATTTTGAAATTGGACCCTACAATGCGACGAAGCAACTAACTCTGAATTCTCAAATCAACGTCCCTCCTTCTTCACACAACTGTACACACGCGAGAAATTAATTGTCTTTATGTCTCGCCACCGGTCGTCGAAGAGGTAGTCGTCCAGTGAATTGCCGTTTGTCGAAGCCGTCAGAGTCAGTAGAGATTCTGAAGAGATGTCACTCTGAGCCTGCTTTGTTGAAAGTAGGCGGAAGTGATTGTGATGATCATCGGACTTTTACTCCGCCGATGGACGAGGGAGTGTTTTTCCAACCACAAACTGGTGCAGAGCTCAGAATATTCGCTTTTGCCTAGATCTCCACAGAAGTCTTTGAATAATATACTATAAATTATATTACTATTAATATTAAAAAATAACTTATTTATAATAAATTATACACAATTTTTATATTTCAAATAATTATGTTTAATAAAAAAATAATTTGTTTTTTCATTATATATAAATTTGTTATATAGATATAACATAACTTAAATTATATAAAATAAAAATAATTTATCTCGAGTAATACTTAGACTATGTAGTTTTATGTAGATAAAATTGAAGTGTTTCAAAGGAGAGAGATGGCAAAAGAAGGCACGTACGAGGGAGTGGGTGCAGGGTCAGATTGTGCTGGAATCGAGTGGAGGACTCGAAATAATCGCAACTGGGCAACAAGACTGGTTGCTGTCTAATGTCTCCTGCTCAGGATTCTTTTGGTAATTAAATACGTTAATCTCTCGACATGTATGTATTTTATAGAAATGTCCTTCGAGTGGACTCTTTTTTTGTCTGAATTATATGAAAATTTAATTTTTTAATGATGTTGTATAAATTTTGTTTTTTTTTTACAATTTGTATATCAAGTGAACAAATTATGCAATTTTAAATATGTGTTTATCATCATCAACAACTCCAATCTTAATGCAATCATCAGCACGAGAGTTGCATAGACTGCAGTAGTAAAAGCCATCATCACTGTAGTCTTGACGCCATTTTGTTTTGATGAATGATTTCTCTGCACAAATAAAGAGGTTAGGCCATGCTTAGAGAGAAGATTGCAATTTCCTATAGGTCGATAGCTATTATTTTGGATTCGCATAAAGTGAAATTTATTTTATAATTTTAATCGATAAAAAATTATTAAAATATAAATTAATTTAGATAAAAATTTAATCGAGTAAGTCAATAAGTGTGATTGAATTCGTGCCTTTTAGTCGCTGTATCTTTATCCCACCAACTTATTTTCTCTTTCGGGACAATCAATATGCAATCTTCTCTCTACGCAATGTGGTCACGTGATGCCCCATCCCTCCCCAAAGCGTCACCACACAGTGCAAGGTACTTGCCTGCCTGTTAGCTGGACTATGTCAGAGTCAATCAAATAAATATATTCTATAAACACCATATGAACTTAATAAAAAAAAAAAAAAGGTAGTTCTCCACTCTGAGGACCCTTACCGTCCCTGTTCTGAGACTATAAGAAAGATAAATCGCGAGATATGTTCAATTGATAATTTTAGGATAATTACTTTTATCGCAATATCCGTAAAGAGTCGAATTTCAATTGTCGTCAACGATAATCTATTACTGACAATTGGAATTCAAACCTCTATATTACGGGAGCACAACTGACAACCATCGCAATTGCCTTCACGTGCTAAATGAACTATGCCCCGAGACTCCATATGAACTTAATAAGTCCGTCAAATAAATTATAATAACAAATATATCAAGAAAAGATATGTTCTAATGGCAGCTGTGTAAGAAGAATATAAGACATAATATTCTTTTATTTTAAAATATTTATTCATGAAATTTTTTGTACACAGATTAAAAGTGTTAAAAAATAATACAATAATTTAAATAAAAATTCTATTCTACCCATATTAAAAATACTATAATTATTAATTAGTAAAAATTCTCAAGAAATAAGAAGAAATAGGAATTTTAGAAAGTTGTATAATTAATTAAAAATAAATAGAGTTATTAATAAGAAAAAATTAATCATTAATTCTAAAAATATGTATATAAATAATTGTTTTAAAATAAAATAAAAAAATTCATAAATTAAATATTTTAAAACGAAACGCGTACATAAATTTATAATACATAACCTCTTGCTCTTATGCTAGGATACAGGCTTTCGCAATGTCTTGCACGGATTCACCACCTTCTCAGAGTAAGCCATAAAAGTGAGAGGAGAGAAAAGGAATAAATGGAATATATAGACTCAACTCGTCTCCTTGAATTTTCCGATAGCCTTGCATTGTCAAATCCTAGATTATATTTTAATATGTTTTGAAAATAAAATACTATTAAATAGGGATAAATATGGAATATTAAATATTGATTTTCTAAACGGATAGATAATTTGGAACAAAAATTAAATTAGAAAATAGACTGATAATTTAAGACGAAAGAAGTACTCCCTCCGTCCCAAATTATCTGTCTACTTTCTAATCCAAATTTTGTCCCAAATTATTTGTCCCTTTAGAAAATCAAGATTTTATTTTTCAAATGTATCCCTATTTAATACCATCCTATTTCCTAAATATATTTAAAATATTACAGTCAAAATTCTATTTACGAGTTCTACTGTTGATGTTCATTTAGTTAATTTTCAAAAAATATTAATATAGTACAACTTCTATCACCTATTTGAATACAATAGCAATCAAATTATAATATTTTGATCAACTTTTTATAAATAATTAAATACTCAAGAGAGAGAAATAAGTTGGAGTTAGTACATTAAAATTTTGAAGTTTGTATACTTATCATTGAGTTTTAAGAGTAAAAATGAAAAATAATATTTAATTAACTAAAAAATCTAATTTTTTTAATTCATACCCAATCGATTAAAGGGAACACTTAATTTAGAACGGAAAAATCATTCTTCTATGGCGTTTTCATTATATACTTATATCCACATATTATAAAACAATTAATCTGGTACCTTTATTATAAATATATAAAAATATTTTATATTAGACTAAAAAAGCAACAAAAAAAAATCGACTTTATTAAAATATGCCAGAATAATATAATTTTGCTTTAGCGGGCTAAAAAAAATTGTTGTTAAAAATAAAAGCAGTAGGCTGTAACTCTATATGATCATCTTCTCAAAAGAGGGGGAAAAAACCTATATGATCATATTGCTAAAATTGAAAACCCCGTTATAAGTCCTAAAATAGATTTTTTTTTTATCACACTAAAGTATAAAAAGGAAAAAACATTCCCCAAAAATTCTAAGAGGTTCTAGAAAACTGGCATAATGATTTAGATAACCTTATATGTTGATAATTTTCATATTCATTAAAAAAAAAGAAAAATAAGCTATATAAATTATCTAAATGAAAACTTTCATATGAATTCAGATAATCTTTACATTTAAAAAATTATTTAGATTCAACGTATTCAACTAGAAAAAATCGAAGCTACTATAAGTCACCACAAGATACAGCCAAGTGTCATAACATGATGATTCTACTTCGACTTTAAAAAAAAAAATCATTTAAATTTAACGTATTCAACTAAAAAATTAAAGTTAGCATGTGTCAGCACAAGACACAATAAGTGTCACAACATGAGGATAAATCTATATTTATATATAAATTTAATGAAAATCTTAACCATTTTTTTAAAAAATAAAAAAACCCTAACCAATATTTTCTCCCTTCCTTCTTTAGTATCATCTTAAGACTTTTTTTTAATAAATAAAAATAATTGCTCATTTTATCTTTTTTAAAGTTAAATAGTTGACTTTGGTTGGATTTCTATTAAACTTTTCTTTTTCGGTGAACTAGATGAGTTATTTTAATATTTGGATAAAGTAGCTCCATTTTATATTCTATATATTTAAATTTTATATAGTAAATTTAAATAGAAAATCTCTCCATATATATAAGTCGAAGAGGAATTCTATCATTACAAAACGTGGAAGCATTATAAGCTAACACATGACTAAATGAAATCTTTTTAAAAGAAAAATAAAAATTATATTTGATTTCATTTAAAATCTTAATTAATTAAATTAACTAATAAAATATATATGTATTTAATATTAATATATTGAAATGTATAATTCTTTGAATACTATCTAAATTAATATATTAAAATATGTGATTTTTTAAATATTATATATATATATTTAATATTACTATATTATAATATATGATCTTTAAATATTATCTAATTTTATTTTAAAATTTTAATTAATTAAATTAATTAATAATATATATTTAATAATATAATAATTCGTATAATGCACAGCTTAATAATATATTAATGCATTGAATATTGGAGAATATTTGGCACTGAGTTTTTTGGTGGAATCTCGCCCTCCCTGTCACGGACTCACCAAATTAGAACTTTACTGTATTTATATTTTAGACCTGCAAAAAAGAAAAAGAGAAATCCAAAAAATAGATTTCTTCTGAAACCTTGTTTTGTGCTTTTACAGACGTACTTTAAAAACAAAATTCCTGCCGTCCTCTTTGCGTTGAGAACTAGGTAGGAGGTCTTCAGGACTAATAATTTTTTAATTTTCATTAATTAATTTGTTAATGTTCAAATGTTCTATTTTGTTTAATTATATTATTTAATCATAAAATTTATTCAATTATAAAAGTTAAATTGTCATTATATTTTTAGATATTGCTAAAATATAGTAATTAAGAAATTAAAATTATCACATCATAGTAAAATATTAATAAGTTACCACATCATAGTAAAAATTAAAATTTAACAGAATTTGTATTATTAAAAAATTAATTTATCCTAAATTTAAGTTCTTTTAGCTCGTGTAGTCACGCTCTTACTTATTATTCTTATCATTCATTGAATCGAACCCCTTTACCTCCTCCCACTACTCCACCTTTGATGAATTTCCACCTCTCATATTTTCTATTCCCAAACAAAAAATAAAATACAAATAATTAAACACTCTCTTTAGATTAAGCGTTCCCGCGGGAATCATAATGGAATATCCGTCGATTTTGTCAAAGTCGACTAGACTCGAGAGCCGTTGACAGTCCAATTTCCTCCTCTCCGTTCACTCTGGATTTCTCGTCTCCTTTTTTTGTCATCCTAAAATACACAAAATCCATTTTCCACCTCCCCACTTTCCCCAATTTTTTTTCTTTTTCTTTTTCATTTTGTTGGGGAAAATTCCAGTATAAAATCAAAATTTTCAAGAAAATCACTTTTCAGGGACGGTTTTCTCAACTCCCCAGTAACGAACAAGAAGAAGTCGTCTTCCCTCTGTTTCTTCACAATCCCGAAAGAGCTTTTCTTGGCTCTCTACTGGGATTCTGCTGAAATTCTTGTTTTTGGGAAGATAAAGAAATGGAGGGTGGTGATGGGATTGTCGGGGAGGGGAAGGTGACATGTGCGTCGTGGATCAAACGGCCGGAGAACGCGCATCTGGTGGTAATTGGAAAGTGCTCCGGGCCTTGTTCTTCACTCGAGATCTTCTCCTACGATCCCAAGACCACTTCTCTTTCTTCGTCTCCCAAGGTCTCTTTCTATTACATGCAAGAACAAATTTTTTATATTGCTTGCCAGTTTAGTACGTATTGCTTCTATGCTCTATTGGGCGAATATGTGTTTTGATTTCTAGGTTTAATTTCTAGGCGACGTATGTGTTTGAAGATGGAGTTGAGCCGGTGAGTATTGCCGTGCATCCTAGTGGGGACGACGTCGTTTGCTCCACCTCCACTGCCGGCTGCAAGTATGTATTGCTACTATTTCTTGCAAGACTTTTGCTTTAGCTCTATTTAGTTGTATGTTTGATTTTTCTGCCTAAAACCCTTTCACATTTGTGTAAATTTTAATCAAATTACACATTGGTTTGGCCATTTTTGATAATTTCAAATTGTGATTTTTTAATCTTTTTTTTTTCTTTTGCTGCTAATCAGTTTTGATTTTTGACTTATTACTGATATGGTTGGCTGGTTATTATTTCACTTTAGTTGAATTGTTTACAAATCATGGGCAAAGAAATAAGTTTTATCGTCCTTCTCCTCCATTTCTAGCAAGGGTAACTGGAATAAAATGCACTCTATTTTATGTGCAGACTATTTGAGTTGTATGGTCGAACAGAAAACTTCAAAATTATAGCCAAAGAATTACTTCCGCTTCAAGAAGCTGGCCCTCAAAAATGCTTAGCATTCAGTGTTGATGGATCTCGATTTGCCACTGGAGGAGTTGTAAGTAAAATTTGATAGGAATTATTATTTTTTGTTCAGGTACTGAGCATATGATTGTTTGGGAAAATTGACTAGCTTGTTCTGATTATTCTTTTTCTTGTTCCTTGCACTGTAAACCTAAAGGATGGATGTCTCAGAATCTTTGAATGGCCAAATATGCGTATAATTTTAGATGAACCAAGAGCTCACAAGTCATTCCAGGATATGGATTTCAGGTACACAGAGCTTTCTGTAGTTTTTTTTCAGGTGGATGAATTCATGTAGCATCTTGGATATTCATGTCAACACATGAAAAATGATCTCAATTATTTTATATGTTGGACCCTATTATATTTCTGCACTCTTTTTGCATTATAGGAGTTTATTACACTTACTCAGGTTTCAATGCTATGCTGTCCTGGATTTTTAATTCTAATCTCTGTTAATCCCTCTCCTCAATCAAAGTGCATTGGCTAGAAACCTCTTTTTCCTTGTTTCTTTGTTCCAATTCCTGAACCATGGATTTCTGTTGCAAGAGCCTCTAATGACTTTGAACAACAGTCTCTTGATCACACGCACAATATGTCTCTCTCTCCAGTGACATAAATATACCTGAATTGAATGAGAATTGGGCCACAGGCCTGGTAAACTCTTATTGTAATATAGTTGTCAGTAGCATCTTATCGCTTTTAATTTATTTTGTATTATGTACAGATATAAGCTTTTGTTTTCCTATTAAAATACTGTTATTATTATTATTATTATTATTATTATTAATTTTGGTCTTGTTTTTTGCCTATTCTAGCCTTGACTCAGAGTTCTTAGCTTCAACATCCACTGATGGTTCAGCAAGAATATGGAAGACCGATGGTGTTCCAGTAACATCCCTGACGAGGAATTCAGTAAGTTTTATCTGATTTAGTAATCTGTCTGTGGTGCCATAATTTGCCTTTTTGGAGTTTATATCACCCTTTTACATCATTGCAGGATGAGAGAATTGAACTTTGTAGGTTTTCAAAAGATGGAACAAGACCATTTTTATTTTGTACTGTTCAAAGAGGTATATGTAGTTCTGATTAGTTGGGCCAATTGCATGGCAATATTATTATATTTTGTTATTTATTTAAGCTTGAGTCAATCTTTGGTTGACTAATCAGGTAACAAACCACTTACTGTTGTTTGGGACATAAGTAACTGGAAAAAGGTTGGCCACAAGAGACTGCTTAAAAAACAAGCTTCCATAATGTCCACTAGCTTGGATGGGAAATATCTTGCCCTGTAAGTTCTTAGCTTTTCTGAGAGCTCTTTCCTTGCTTGCAAGTAATTTTATGTGAATGAATGCTTCTTAAATTCTATTGACTGCATGTTGGTAAATTTTGTTACACAAGTAGGTAATGCTAGTTTGTCTGCATTGTTTTAAAGAAAGAAGGCATTGCGTGAGGTGCTATATCTCCCATAGGAGAGAAAAGATCTTGTAGATTGTGCTTTTGTAGCCAAGTTGGTATTGTGGGTGCTCGATATAAAGTATAAAACTTACGTCAATATTGCTTGTTGGTACTGGCCTAAAGTCGAGCAGCATGGGGATGTCTTGCCATCTCCATCACTGAGAATTTAAACTTCATTACTGTTCCAAACGTATTTATTTGTTTAACTTTTATGAGGACCTAATCTGCTAATTTCTGTTGCATCTTTTTCTGCTTAGCGGTATATTTACCTTGTAGTGCTGCTAAGTTATTATAGGAATCAAACCTCAAAGGAGTGATCACTTGAAGAGATATTTACTATGCTTGTGTGGTTTTGATTGATTTTGAAAATTTAAGAATTTCTTATTTGCATTATTTTTCTTCCATGGTGAAAGAGATGTCTTGATAGTTACCAACATGGAGAACATTATATATATATATATGCTCAAGCCACAGCTAAGAAACATCTAGAAGAACTATAAAAGAGAAGGCCAATTGACTTGGTGAATTCTGGGTCTTCAAAGTTTTTCTTATGATTCTCAAACCAACCATTTGCGATCAATTAACATGGGGTTTTTCTTTATCTGAATGGGAAATAAAGATCTTCTAAGGTCGAATAGATAAATGAAATACTGCCAACTTGTGTTCAATATGTTCTCTTTGTTGCTTTTAAGTATATTGTGACAAATGGAGTTGAAATTAACCATGTAGCTTGTATTTGCTGAATTTCCTTTTCGTTTAATTTCAAGTAAACAAAGCTTTTGGTGGTAATGCGCGCATAATTGTTGACAGCTAGTTTTTTGTTAGAAGGTTTCTTGATTTGTCATTTTTCCCCCCTCTGTATCATTTTCTTTCCAATGATTCTGGTTGTTCTGCATTTGTTGGTTGATCTCTTTCAATGATTTAATGGGCATAGTGGAAGCAAAGATGGTGATGTATGCATAGTAGAGATTAAAAAAATGGAGGTCCGCCACGAGAGTAAGAGGCTCCACTTGGGTTCGAACATCACGTCATTGGAGTTTTGCCATAGCGAAAGGTGAGGTCCAACAAGTTATATACATTCTTTTGTATTAATGGAAAGTAATAATCATATAATGCATGAAGGGGGGGGGGGGGGGTGTTTTTTTTTTCTTTTTGCCCTTTTTGGTTCTCCTCTCTTTCTTGAAAGCATATTCCATTAACCAAGTTTACATGTCAGAAATGTCTCTGTTAAAAAGACAGAAATAGCTTATATCAGAAACAGTACTTGTTGCCTTCCATAATTCTCTGTTTTAAATGGGCATGAAAAAGACATGAAAGTTTTTCGGGAACCTTTATTAAGCAAAGTAGAAAGATGCAAATGAAGGATGAAAGCAGGTCTTGGTTATTCTTGATGAAATGAGTTTTTCGAAATGCTTGCATTCTTTCAATTACTGTCATTACTTCTTTTTCTCTTCCACCTGATACATTCTCAAAACCATGTTTTAGTGTCTTTAAGCTTGCAATTGCTGGTTCATTTGTATGCCAGCTAATTACATTATGGATAGGCTTCCTTCTGGACGTAAGCTGGAAACAACTAATATCTCTCCCTTTTTATATGCAGGGTCATTCTTACCACCTCTGATGAATGGGGATTTATGGTCACTAAGTTGACCGTTCCTTCAGATTGGAAAGGTATTTCTCTCTCTCTCAATCTCTCAATCATGTTTACTCTGATTCTAACAAAAATTGTTTTGTTTCTCCTTCCCTTCCTATTGCAGAGTGGCAGATCTACCTACTACTCTTTGGACTATTTTTGGCATCACTTGTTTTATTCTACGTATTCTTTGAGAATTCTGACTCTTTCTGGAATTTCCCTGAGCCTGCAAGACCAAAGATCAGCACTGTTTTTGGAGATTCACAATCTGATGATCTGGGAGCCTTTGGACCATTGGACATGTAACAGACATTCTTAGCTTCCTAGAATGTCCCCTGTGGATTTGGCATCTTGGACAAGACTAAGCTTTGTAGGAATTTTGAAATTTCTGCTAGGCTTAGCTTTTGACTTGTGTACCTTTTTGAGTTGTATTCAACTTCACATTTTCAACTGGCCCCCTTATAATCAATATATTTTATAAATGAGTGAGTCTGGTGATTACAGTTTGAACTAAAAAATTTCCCAGTCATGATTTGAAACTAAAAATTCTTGTACCCTAACAAATTGAGAAAACACATTTTGAGCAATGCACAGAAATAATTTCAACTAATATCATTAAGGAGGTTAAATTTTTTAGTAGGATGATCTTTTCAGATCTTTTCAAAATTTTGTGCTGATATTTGAGATCACTTCAGACCTTCAGCTTTGCGTTTGTAGAGCTTCACCGGCTGTTAACGTTCCGGTAACATTCTCCGATCAACAAACAACAATCGGAGATGTGGATTTATGAAGTATGGATTGGGTTTATGGATTTATTTTTCTTTATTATTCGATACAGATGGTGTTGATAGCTCTTAAGTTGATGTCCAATATGATTGGAAAGGAAATTTCTGAATTATAGTTTATATCTAGATTCCTTGGGTTTTTATGTTGTAATAAATTGTAATACTTGTGAACTGAAGGTTTCCTTCTGGGAAAGTAAAATACAGTTAAATTGAATTAGGAGAAAATCAAATAAGATATAAAAAATTTAGTCTAAAATGGACTTGAAGTTTATAATCGAGAGAATGAGGTTGAAGAAGTAGAAAATTTTGGACTGGCTGGATTCTCATTGTTAATAAGAAACCTATAACCTATCACAAATGAATAATGAAAAAAGCTTCCATATTGGTCCTATTAAGTTTCATCTTCACCTTCTTAAGGTTAAAACATGCATGCAAGTACTTGAATTTGAACTCGGTAGCTTGAGCTTGACTTAATTGAATTCTATAAAACGAAAAATATAATAGTCACTGCTTTATTGAACTTGCCGGCACTCGACCACATATTTATTTGCTTGAACTTGCACCGTCCAAGCTATATGAGATTAAGCTCGAACTTGACCAAAGGTGTATTGATCGAGCTGAGTGCTAAGCAACTTGCAAGTAGTTCTAGTTAATTTGTAGTCTTATTTAATCACAAGCTTGTTCTGTTCTTCGTTTCCTAACAATCGTATTGTAATTCCCAAGGTCTTCTCTTATGGTTCTTGTCATTTCCAGTTTGTAGGTTTCTGTATCTCAAACTTTCATTGTCTCAATCACAATATCTCCCACGAAACAATGCATGCACTGTAGCTTTTCATTGTCTTGACGCCTTCTCTCAGCTCTTCGTTTGTGTACCTTTTCTGAGTTGTAATCAACTTCACATTTTCAAATGGCCCTCGTGGAATCAATATTTTATAAATAAGTGAGTCTGACGATTACATAGTCGCATTGATTTTCGAGGTTTTGGTGGATGTTCTTCCTCTTGTTTGCTAATCATTTTGTCTTCTGGAAACCCTGCCAGTTAATATTTCAGTCATATATTTTCTTTAGTTCTATGCATCAATCCCACAAATTGAACACGGCTAAGTAAAGCGTGTGTTCTGCAACACACAGCCAGCAGTAATGAAGAGGATGGCATCCGTAAAGATAACTCATGAAAGCCTGCGTTCGTGATAACAGTTTGGGTTTGAAGGAATCATGCATCTGATTCGACTATTTTGATACATTTGAGAAATACCTTGAAGGAACTCATCAAATGACCTTGACGCACAACTCAATCAGATGATTCCCTCAAACCCAAAATCGGTCAATTCTTATAAAAAACCCTTCCCAATTGAACAGATACAACCAGCAGTAAAAACAGAACGGCATCTCTAAAAATAACTCAATTCAACATAGGAGAAGAGTAGAGAATGTAAACTTGCAAAAAGTGAGATGTATTTCGATCTTTTAAAGAATTTTCCAAGTCTCAAAAGCATGGAATTTACCCATCCTGAAACAAGAGAATTGTAAATGCTTCAGTGTCTAGAAATTAGTGTGGCTGAAATGTGACTGCAACTACCAAAACTACTATTCTAAAGCTTGTTGCCCCAACTACGCTTTCCAACAATGGTAAGAATTTCAGAATAGGGGTAAGAACAACAGCAATCAATATTCAGTTCTTTACCGGCTTTCTCAGGCATGTCACGAAGTAGCTTGGCTGTCTTGATGATGAAATTATATGATATAATTTTCCCAGGGATGGCTAGTATGAGCTCAGAATCTTCTTCCTTCTCACCCCTAACAACAGCCAAAATGTTGAAATTATACCATGTCTTGTGACGAATCTCCGGTTCCATCAGCACTTCTGGAAATGCAGCAATTATATGTGCCAAATGAACACGATACTTCACGAACCACTTATAAGTATCCTTGTTCAATTCAAGAACATTGAATTTGATGGATGACAAGCTCTTGATCTGGATAAAATGCAAATGGCCATACCATTCCCCAAAGTACCTAGTCTTTTTCACGCCAGAGCCACGAGGCCTTGGCGGCATATTCCTTCTGGTCATTATCTCTGATGCAACATCAAAGTGTAGGGAACCATAATCACCAATCCAATGGATTCCGCCATTCCAAAACAAACCATTGTCATAACGCCTACTCCCTGGGTCCTCAAACGTACAAGCTTTCCTCCATGAATTATTATCCGACGTATAGATGAATATTTCAAGCTGAGACATCCATAGTGCTGTAACCTTCTTGACGCAAATGACTTTGTAATCATGGGAGACTGTAGGATCATAAACCAAATGATAGCTAAGAACCAACTCCATTTGACGGGGATCATCACAGAGCGATGGCAAATCAACGATATCTAGCGTTGCAGGATTAAAGACAACAATTATTCTAGCCGCTCGATTGCAATTTTTAGTAAAAGAACAAAGTAAAAGGCCATTACATGACTGTAAAACCTTGAACCTTGATCCAATCTTGGTCGCAACTTTCTCCATGGATGAAACTAGTGGGACACTACTTTTGGAGAGAAAAACCGCGTCAATTTTGGGAGTTTCGCCGTTGCAAGAGTTGTAGAAATATATGCCGGAACGGGAGAGGAGGGAATCTGGGTGTTTATGGACGAGGTTGTTTGTGTGTGCTCGAGTGAATCGGGGAGTTGACAGGAAGCGGCACCAATCTTTGGAGACATATTTGAACCTGACTAATGATTTGACAGGTAACAGAAGAAGAATCTCCGTCAGGAGATCCTTATTACCGGCGATGACGTCCGCCGCAGATATGGTGTTTGGTTTTTTGACGGCAAGAGCAACAGGGGTAGGGTTTTCTTCTTCCATCTTTGAGAAGATTGTTGTTTTGGGAGTTGTCATGGGAGGGAATGTTTTATACTGGTAAATCACACCACAGTTAGACACCGACATTTCTCTCTTAATCTAATCTAAATCTAAATGTATGTATATATATAAAGGGGTATGAATTGCCCATATATATTTTTTAAATAATTTTTAATTTTTTACTTTTCTAACTTTTTTAATTAATAATATATTATTTATATTTTATTATATACGGTGTTGATCTCATCAATATTTCTACATAACTTTTTCAATGGTTGAAATTCGTTTATCGTTATAGATGAATTAGATATTTAATATTTTTTTTAAAAATATACAAATATTATTATGATTATTACAATATTTGAAATCACAAAAAATATAAAAAAAATAATTTATAAAAAGTAAATAAACGGTCAAACAAAAATAACCATATATGAAGAGACAAAGAATTTCATAATTTTTATTTATTACATTAGCTATTACACTTACCTATTCCTCTTCCTCAATATTTTTTTTAAAAAAAAATTCCCATCTTAATTTTATATTCATTTAATGGTTAGATTTAATAAAGTTGGGGAGTAAATTGTCCACACATATTTTTTAAATATTTTTTATTTTTTTACTACTATAACTTCTCTGTTATAAAATTAGGATAGTGTTAGAATAAAATCTTCACACTACACACTAGTAAAACTCTAACTATTTTGCACAAGAATTTCTCTCTTTCTCTTCTCTCACAGTTTTCTCTAATCTTTCTTTCACTAATCTTTCTTGGTGTATTACAAGCTTAGAGTATAGCTCTATTTATAGAGCTCTAATTAGTGGAATACATCATGGCATACATCATCATCAACTAATCTCAATTAGTGGTGTCTCCACTAAATGATGGACATGCATAAAAATCTTCTAATAATCCACATAAATCCATAATTAGTGGAGCCTCCACTAATTAATGGAGATTCCAATAATTCATAACATTCTCTAATTAATGGTGTAGATTTAATAGAACTATTTATATTTTATTATGAATGGTGTTAATTTCATCAATACTTTCACTTAACTTTTTTTTATAGTTGAGATTAGTTTGGTCATCATAGATAAATCAGACATCTATTTTTTAAATGAATATTATAATAATTATTACAAGATTCCAGATCACAAGAAAATATAAAAAAGAAAATTTATGAAGAGTAGATAAACAGTCAAATAAAAAGAGGCACATTACGGAGAGATACATTATATTTTAATTTGTGTTTATTACATTAGTTATTACGCTTACCTCTTCCCCTTTCTTAATATTTTTTAAATTTTTTTCCATCTCAATTTTATTAATTTAATGGTTAATATTTAATAAATAAAATTTCTAAATATTTTAGATGGATCAAATTTTATTAAAAAATATTTTATAATTGAGATTTATTTGATCATTATTAATAAATTAGTTGATACAATATAAATATAAAATATATATATATTATGGCCGCACAAATATACCCTCCATTTAGGCCTCTTTCTCTTCCTCTTTAAGGTTGGTTTTGGACTTGAAAAATGGAGAGAAGCATAGTTTTGAAAATCGGATCGGACATGTCAGTTCAACTAGTCAGAAAGGGAACCGGTTAATTGTTTGATCCGATTATATCTTATGAATTAGGGAGTATAAGAATCGGTCAAAATTCATTCGAATCAATCAAAAATTGATCGAATCGATAAACCGGTTGTAGTTTTGCGGTCTACCGATTTGACCAAAATTACATCGTTTTGGATCACTAAAAAAAAAAGAAACAAAATTGTCTCTTTTAGATTCCACTCTCTAACACGATTATATACTTTAGATTTTAATTGTGTTAGTATGGTGATGATATTATACCAAGACTGTATATTTGAGTTGTTTATATTTGATATTGAACTACTATTATATTGTGTATTGAACTTATGTTTTGTTGTATTGTGTATTGAATTTATATCTTGGACATTTTGACAAATAACTAATTTATTCTTTTTTGAATCTATTAGTTCTAAGAGATATCTTTTGAAATCTATTTATTCTTGGTTTGTGGTGCTTATTGTTAGACTCAAGTCCGGATAAAGAAGGAGAATTACAGTAAGACTTGTAACGGTCAACGTAAAATACAGTCATATCTATGACATGAACCAACCTTCTGACTTAGGCATTTCCTACTCAGGAGTTGCACTTCCTAAACTTGGGTGTGCAAGTGTTGCTAGGTCATTGCCCAGAAGCAATGCGTCGTGTTGGCAACTGGATATAGTGTCAAATATGTAAGGGTGTAGGGTTAAGAAAATAGTTCATAAGGAGAGGATCTGTTTAGCTTCTTGAAATAGGATCTTGATAGGCAAATTGACAGAAGTAGTTGATTTTATAAAGAGAAGAAGAATTAGGATTTTGTGTCTTCAAAAAACTAAATGGGTATGAGAGAAAGTTAGAGTAGTTGCACCGTGGGGTTATAAGCTTTAATATTCAAGTAGAGTTAAGAATATAAATAGGGTCGGATAATTATTGACCATAGGCTCAATGATGATATGGTTGACATACATAGGAAAAGTGATAGGATTTTGAGTATCAAGATCATGCTAGGCGGCGAGATTGCTACTGTTATTAGTGTATATACTCCACAAGTGGGACTTGCTAACTCAGTTAAATAATATTTTTGGGAAGATATAGATAAGGTGGTATAGGGTATAACATGTGCGGAGAAACTTTTCATTGGTAGTGATCTGAATGGATATGTGAGTTCTAATTGAAATAGGTTTGAAAATGTCCATGGAGGTTAGGGTTTCAAAGATAGAAATGAGGCAAGAATAGGTATTATTGACTTTGCCTTAGCTTATGATTTGATTATAACAAACATTTGATTTAAGAAAAGGGATTCTCACTTGGTGACTTTTAGAAACGGGTTAAATACTAGTCAGATAGACTTTTTTATTTTGAGGAATATGTTTCGTAGTGGTTATATGGATTGTAAAGTTATTCTAGGCGAGAGTGTAGTTATACAACGTAAGCTGCTAGCTCTTGATTTTTATTTTAGGAAACAGGGTAAGCAAAGGATCTATTGGGTTAATTCTAGGATCAAGTGGTGGAAGTTATAGAGGAATGAAAAGATAGCCTCTGTCGATAAGGTCGTTCAGGTGGATGATTGGTCTTTCGATATGGATCTAGATCTAGATACTAGGTGGAGAAGGATGGCTTAAGATATTAGAACAGTGGCTAAGGAAGTGCTTCGTTAATCTAGAAGAAGAGTACCACCAAACAAGGGCGCATCGTGGTGGAATAACGAAGTGAGAGAAGCTATAAAGAACAAACGCGAGTGTTATAGAAACTTAGGGAGATGTAGGAGTGCCGATAATTTTTAGAAGTATAAGATAGCAAGGAGAGAAGTAAGAAAAGTTGTTAGGAAAGTAAGATCAACAGTTTTCAAGGATTTGTATGAAAAGTTAGATACTAAAGATGGGGAGAAGAATATATATAGATTTGCACTTTTCAAGGAAAAGAAAATTAGAGATTTCGGTATAGTGAAATATGTGAAGGATAATAACCTCATATATCTTATTAAGGACAAGGAAATCAATGAGAGGTAGAGATCATATTTTGATAGGTTATTTAACAGGAATAAAGTTTAAGATATGGGTGACCTTGAAATTCCAAATGATGAGGTTAATCATAATTTTATATGTTGAATTCAGAGGCATGAAATTCAAGAGGCTTTTAAAAGGATGAGGCGGAAGAAAGCTGTGGGACCAGTTGGTATATCGATTGAGGTTTAGAAGTGTCTAGGCGAGATAGATATTGTGTGGTTGACAAGTTTTTTTAACAAGATATATAGAGTTAATAAGATGCCTATAGAGTGGAAGAATAGTACATTGATTCCTTTGTATAAGAATAAATGGGATATCCAAGAGTATACCAATTATCATGGGATTAAATTTATGAGGCGTACAATGAAGTTTTGGGAGAGAGTGATTGAGCACATGTTAGGTTAAGGGGCATTGCAAAGATTTCAGATAACCGGTTTAGTTTTATGCCAGGGCATTCCACTATGGAGGCAATTTATTATGAAGCCTATGATAAGGTACCTAGAGAAGTACTTTAATGGGTGCTGGTAAAACAAAAGTGTATTGCAGAAGTATATTACCCTTATTAAATATATATATGATGGAGCATGTACAAGTATAAGAAGCTGTGCTTAACTACAGAGTTTTTTAACTTAGGGATCCAAACTTAGTCATTTTCCCTTCGCAACTGCTATGGATGAGTTAACTTGTACTATACAAAAAGCTGTGTCATAGATATTATTCTGATTGATGAGACTAGAAATGGTGTGAATGTTAAATTGGGGTTGTGGTGACAAATGTTAGAATCTAGGAGTTTCAGAATCAGTAGAAGTAAAACTAAATATATATAGAATACAAGTTCAGTACTGGCAAAATTACAAATTAAAGTGTAAATTTGGATGACAGAGATACCCCAGTGAATGATTACTTTCGATATTTGGGAGCTATTATCCAGAAAGATAGAGAGCTTGATAGTGACATTACACATCGAATTAAGGTTGGTTGGTTAAAATGGAGGAGTGTAACTAGTATTTTATAGGATCATAATATGTCTTTAAGTTTAAAGGGAAAGTTTTGTAGAACAACCGTTAGACTGGCTTTGCTATATGGTATAACATGTTGGCAACTAAAAAGTGTCATATTTAGAAATTGAGTGTTGCAGAGATGTGTGTGTTAAGGTAGATGTGCAGACATACTAGAAAGGATAAGGAATGAGATCATTCGAGAAAAAGTGGGAGAGGTATCCATTGAAAACAAAATGAGAGAAAACTGCTTGTGATAATTTGAACATATATAGAGAAGAATGAGAGATGTCCCTGTTAAGAAAATTGAAGGATGGAAGTAAGATAGGTTAGATAGAGGTAGAGGCACACTTAAGAAGATGTGGATGGGCGTGATTATGAGAGATATATCTCTATTGGATTTGAATAAGAGTATGACAGTGCATAAAAAGAAGCAGAAGGAAAGGATTCATATAGATGACTATACGTGGTCTTGTATTGATTCACGTAACTAACTCCAAGTTACTTAAAATTAAGGCTTAATTTGTTATTGTTGTTATTTTACACACACACACACACACACACACACACACACACACACACAAAATAGAAAATAATATTTTTATATAAATAATATTTAAAAAATATTTAATTACATTCTGGTTCGACAATGGTTCAATCATGATCAGACCTATGAATTATTAAACCTGTTGCTACACTGATTTGATAACTGGTTCGGTTTTCAGAATCTTGGAGAGAACATATTTAGAGAGAAACGAGGGAAGATCCCTTATTTGCCAGATTTTTTAAGGGAGAAAAAAAAGAAAAGTAGGGTGATAGAGTATCACTCAAATCCCAAGATTCTTTTCTCTCTACTCTTAGAGAGAAATGGATAGATCTCTAAAATCATTTAATAATTTTTTTTTTACTCTTAGACCATAAACTCTCGACACATTCTCATGAATCATGACCTAACAGCCCATAGCAACTCATTTTTGTCCTTGAATCACATTCTGACCCCCAAATTACTATTGGATTCTGACTAAAAATTCATCCCAGTACCACTGGTTGCCATTCCATTAGCATCATTTTCTCTCTTTGGAGAATTATTCAACTTATCAAGATAGCCTGAATATGGTAGATTATACAAGCGCTCCAATGAATCAACCCTCTAAGCAGGCTGATGCATTGCAGAAGGATTGGGCATTGCAGAAGGACCGAGGATTGTAGAAGCACTGGACATTTCAACTCCAACATTATCGTCTCCAACATCCTCGTTAGGACTGTCATCGGTAACAGGACTATCTACATCTGATGGAGCTCCCAAACCATCTACAGTAACCTCCGGATCACCCACCCAAATAGGTTCTCGAGTAATCCAATCATCAACTGGAGTAATGTGTTGTAGAACACCTAAATCAGGATCTAGAAACAATGGTAAAGTCTGGGTACGGGATCGTTGAATTTGCTCGTGAAGTGTAATCGAAGTTACTTCGAATTGGTTGAATCGAATTAGGGAGTTATAATTTGTAAGTCCGACAACTGGAATATCAGGAATTGGTGCATTGTAATACGATGGAAACACATCCATGTTGCATAGGTAGAAGATTATTGGCGATCAATGGTGTTTGTAGATATGTCTCAAAACTAAAAATATTCACGGGAACAGTGGAGTTTACCAAAATAGTGAATGAACCGTCAGCAAAAGTAGGGTTGTTTTGAACTTCAACATCTGGAGCTGTCATTGGAATTGGGACAATCTCGTGATGAACATGCAGGTCAATTTGTTGCTCCTTCGCGATGGATGCATAGTATCATAAATTTTCCATATCTTCATCGTCCATTATATTTTCCGTTGTAGACCTAATTGTATTACCTATAACTGTTGGAATATATGCCCTCTAGACTAGTTTATCTGACATAATTATCGAATTTATTCTAAAAATTTATTTGTGAATTTACATCTTATTTGTGCACGATTTTCATTTGGAAAGGATCCATTATATTTAAGTAAGTGATCCATGTGAATGGTGGTCTTTCACAGTAAGGTATGGATCACGGGTTACTTAACACATAAATGTTTATTCTTAACCGATTGATGAGAATGGAAATTTCATCATGTATAGGTTATTGTGTTATGAATTCCAAATGGAGAATGGTCTACTTTTAACCAGTGAGTAGCCCACTCACTTCATAGCATGAGCGTATTTCGAATATGTAGAACATGATATGTAATAGTGGTTTCTAAAAGTTCTATTTAAAAAAAACCTATACTATTACTGCTACAGCGTGGACTAATACTCTACCGCTTAAGTATGAGTTGGTGGTCTGATAAAACTAGAAACATATACTTTGATATATTGTAGTTGAGGTTCTTTCGTAGAGCCGATATACTTGTATGTTGGGTATATGTAACTAGTCAGTTAAGATAGACTTGTATAAGATAACTTCTACACTATATCGTCCCTTGTGACTATTCAAATGATCTAATTATCTAGGACTCTGGGGAACATGACTTGGATGTTTACTTTAGGGTAACTTTCTTGGAAAGTGAAAATATTCCAGGAGTCGTGGGTCATTAAACTAGAAGTTTAAGGATGGTAGATGTCTATTAGAGAGTTGTTAGTACACTCTTCCTTTCTAAATGCACGGCGATGCGTAGAGGGGTATTTTAGTCATTACACCTGTAAGTCGAAGACTTTGCTAACGTAGTATTATCCTTGGGGTCAATATTTCCTTATGGTGATATTAGAAAATATTTAAAATGTAAAATATAGCTATTTATATAGTAGGGGTATTTTGGTCATTTTAGTAGTCAATGCGATGTGTCTTTTGGTCCCCGAAATGGCCCTTAAGTCCTACAGATTTTGGTTAGGGAATTGGTCTTGATAATTATGGATTTTATTTTATTATTCTAATTTATTATTGGATTAGAATAAAATAGAAGGCTCGAGAGATAGAGACTATATAATTTATCTAATTTAATTAGTTAATTAATTATTCAGGGTGTAAGGTCTAGATTGAATAATTAGAAAATTAATCTAGATATAAACCTAGATAAAAGACTTGATATTTTATATTGGTCTATTTGAACTTGTTAATTATTTATTGGGCTGTTTAATGAAGCTCAGAAAATAAATAATTAAGATTTATTATTTATGGGTGTTCAAACCCAAGAGTAAATAATTTTATTTGGCCTAATGAATAAGACCAAGGGTAAAATAAAACTAATTAATTAATTAAATTAATTAATTAATTAATTAATTTAAATAACGGTTGGATTCTCTCTCAGTGTGAATTGATGAAATGAATTGATTCTGCAATCAAGACCAATTGAAAGGAATAGCTAAGGCTGGTGGGTTTTTGCTCACATAAGCACAAACGAAGCTTGTGAAAGCATTTCACAGAAGCCAAAAAGCTTATCAAACTCAACTCTTCAAGCTTTCACCGACAGTGCTACGGGTATCATTTCGGAAGACCAAAGGCTTCGCGTGAATGAGATGCAGTAAACGTTTACAAGGACGTGATCCAACAGTTTCAAGTATCCTTATACAGATATCTACATCAGTGTGAAGATGACCATTCAATCACAAAGAAGCAAAAATGAAGCCTGTGGAGCATTTCACAGAAGCCAAAAAGCTTATCAAATCCAACTCTTCAATCTTTTACCGGTAGTGATACGGGCACTATTTCAGAAGATCAAAAGTTTCACGTGAATAAAACGCAATAGACGTTTACAAGGACGTGATCCAATAGCTTCAAGTATCCTTGTACATACATATACATTAGTGCGAAGAGGGCCATTCAATCACAGAGGTAAATTTTTTGTTTTGCTAGCATGCTTTCGATTTGATTATTTTTGCCATTTTAAACCTTCAATTGGTATCAGAGCCATGGTTTAGCAAATGTAGGAAGCATGTTAGACTTAACTAAAACAAGAAAATATTTGTTTTGGATTTTTTCCGTGATCGTTCGTATTTACTAGTATAGGTAGTTTCACTGTAAGCTTCACGAATGAAAGTATAGAAACACTGTATTTTGATTGGTTTCATATACATCGTGTAAACCCAGTGTTTTTAAAGATATAGGCGGTTGTTTGGATGAGTTTTGATAAAAAAAAAAATAGAAGAAAAAATCGCATACAGAGCATTTGAAATGCAGAGAAAATTTGCTGGAGAAGAAGGTACTGGAACAAGCCGCGGAGTCGAGTCGAGCCGAGTCGACCAAGCCGAGCCGCTAGATGCTGTGAGAGGAGCTGTGAGTCGCGAGTCGCGCCAGCTGCTTCTTCTCGGAAGCACGCATTTCAATT
This sequence comes from Voacanga thouarsii, assembly GCA_026120185.1. Classification (NCBI taxonomy): domain Eukaryota; kingdom Viridiplantae; phylum Streptophyta; class Magnoliopsida; order Gentianales; family Apocynaceae; genus Voacanga; species Voacanga thouarsii. Next base: position 2,041,890 of record JANUWF010001064.1, on the reverse strand, counting down.
TGCATTTTGCAAATTGGTGCCACAGTCAGCAATTTTGACTGCAGCTAGGGCGATTCGTGGGCACCTGCCTGGATCCGGCCCATGGGATTTTCTCATGGGTCATGATCCAGTGTGGCGGGTGCACTGAACCTATATAATTTTTTTAAATTTTTGGTCCTACACCAGGAGAAGTTATTTTAATTACAATAGTTAATATTCTTTGAATATTTTGTATGAAAAATATTAGCAAAAAAATTTTAGGATTAAATAAGACCATTAATTAATTAATGTATTTAATTTTATTATTTGGACACTTAGGTTAAAAGAATAGAAAAGTATAAAAGTGTTTATAATTTTCTAACATACTTATTTCTTTTTGTACCCTATGTGCGCGTTTTCTCAAAGATTAAAGTCTTTGGGAATTTTTGACCCAAAAAAAAATTTAAATTAAATGGTTAATTTTAATTTGAACAAAAATTAATTCTAATTATTTTCTTAAAAGATTTTATCCTTGACATAGAAAATATATTGGATTTAGATATTTTTGTGAATTAAAATAGAAAACCATTTTGATTGAATTTTAACAAGAAAAATTATTTTTGTCAAATTAATCTTGATATTAAAATCTCTCGAAAGTTTTATTGAAAATTTTTGAAAGTTTATTAACTTAAATAAAATTAATCTATGGAAAAAATTTTCAAATGGTATAAACTTTGACATAGAAATTTTAATGGGTTTAAATATTTTATTTTGAGTTAAAAGAAATTTTAATTAAAAACCCTTATTTTAAAATATTAAGTGGGAGAGGGGTTTCAACGGCCCCATGGCTTCCATCATGATCCTCATTAGAGATCGGGGGTCTCTTCGTGTCACCTTGGGAGTGAACCCGTATAGGATGAAGATACCACAAGGATTTAGAACTAATAGATGGATGTAATTAATAACTCAGGACACGTGCTATGATCGGTCAGCCCACGTTAGAGGTTATAGTGCGAGGAATATCCATAGGAAATGAGAAGAAACGGTCATCCCACAATGGAGTTATCTTCTAGACCATTACCTAGAAGGGAAATTAATTTGTGGTGATTAATGCACTTAACTTAGGAAACAGTTAATCTTCCCAAGAAACTATGTCAGTTTTTCTAAAAGCCAAACTAATCATATTAAAGATAATAATGATGGGATTAACTATTATCGGATTTAATATGAGGATAAAGTCAAAATAATTTTATTTTTCACAAATTGATTTTTTTTTTATTTTTTATTTTTCAGAAATGGTTGGTGAAAGTTCTTTTAGTCTTTTGGCCGTTATTCTCCATGACAATAAGTTAACAGGTCCAAATTATGTGGATTGAAAAAGAAACTTGAACATAATAATCAATTTCTGAAAAATAAAAAATAAAAAAAATCAATTTGTGAAAAATAAAATTATTTTGACTTTATCCTCATATTAAATCCGATAATAGTTAATCCCATCATTATTATCTTTAATAATAATCACTGTTGAAGAGTATAAGTATGTCCTCTTTGAAACCTACTCTGTTATCGAGGATGGTTCCACCGCTGAGGAGCGTGAGGCTGAGAAAGTATGGAAGAAGGCCAATGAGATAGCTCAATGCTATATGTTGGCTGTTGGAATGTATGCCCTCTTGGACTAGGTCTCTAATATAAATGTTGAATATTTTAACAAAGGAATTTATTTTCAAGAAATCGTTTGTGAATTTATTTTCTTTATTTGTGTACAATTTCGTTTGGAAAAGACCCATTGTGTTTAAATAAGTGATCCATGTGAATGGAGGTCTTTCACAGTAAGGTATGGATCATGGGTTATTTAAACACATAAACATTTGTTCTTAACCGATTGATGAAAATGGGAATCTCATCATGTATAGGTTATTATGTTATGAATTCCAAATGGGGAATGGCTTACCTTTAGCCAGTGAGTAGTCCACTCACTTCATGACATAAGTGTATTTCGAATACGTAGAATAGGACCTGTAGTAGTGGTTTCTTAAAAGTACTATAAGGTAGAAACCTAAACTACTACCGCTACAGCGTGGACTAGTACTCTATGACTTGAGTATGAGTTGGTGGTCTGACAAAGTTGGAAGCATGTACTTTGATATGCTATAGTTGAGGTTCTACCGTAGGGCCAATATACTTGCATGTTGGGTATGTGTGACTAGTTAGTTAAGACAGACTTGTACAAAATAGTTTCTACACTGTATCACCCCTTATGATTGTCTGAATGATCTAAATATCCAGGGCCCTAAAAAATATGACTTGAATGTTTGCTTTAGGGTAGCTCCCTTAGAAAGCAGAAACACTCCAAGAAATCGTAGATCATTGGGCTCGGAATAGCCCGTAAGTCCTAATTATTTTTGGGTTGAAGAATTGATCTCAGTTGAGAGGGTTTTATTTTATTCAGGAAGTCTAATTTATTATTAGACTGAAAAAAAATAAATTGAGAGAAATTTATTATCCGGTTTAATTGGTTAATTAATTATTCAGGGTCTAGGTCCAGTTTGAATAATTAAAAAAATTAACTTGGACTTAGACTAGAGGAAAATAATTAATACTTAATTATTTAGTTAATCCCAATAAATAAATAATTAAAATTTTATTATTTTTTTGTTCATTTGGGCACATTAATTATTTTTGGATTATTTATTTAATCCCAAAGAAAATAATTAATATTTATTATTTTGGGCTTTTTGGGTCCAAAAAAAATAATAAATATTATTTTGGCCTAATAGCCTGGACCATAGGATTTTTCCGGTTAGAAGAGTTTAGGATGAAGCCAAAATTTATTCTGTTAATAATATTCGGGTGTTTGAAATATTAAATCCCAGGAATATTATTTTTATTAAAATAATTATTTTTAATTTCATGACTCTTGACTTTCTATATGGAACAATAAAATAAAATTTTAAAAAAATAAAAATCTCTCGAGACTCTTGGCTTTTGGTTTTTCTTCACTGTCTCTTAGTTTTTTGTTTACTGGCTGTTGGTTTTGATTGCATAACATAAGAAACCAAGCCTTGAAAACTAACCGTGAGGTGTGGAAAGAAATTGATCTTCTTCTCATCCAAATTATGTGCTCACCAACTAGAGGTTAGGCTATGGAATATTCTGAGAATTGGAAAGTTAAGCATTTACCAAAGGAGAAGAAGTTGGCAACGGAGCTTCATCGCATGGGAAAGTAGGAAGTTGTTTTAGTTATTCAATTCACTCAACCATAATCTTCAAAGTTTAAGGCTCCAAGAGGTATGGTTTTAATCCCTCCATACTACTGCCAGCTCTGTTTCTATTTTTCTATCTCAATTTTTTGTTCCCGTATGCATGCTCTCTGTTTTGTCAAATTCCTTCATTGATCTCCATGTCTAATGTGCTTCAGTCAAAACACGAGCACATGACCATTGCATACGACATTAGCCAATCATTAGTCACAATATTTGCCGATAAGAGCCGACCCGCAAGGTAGGAAGCTCTTAAAATGATCATAAACACTCAGATGGCTGAGGGAGTATCAGTCAAGTAGTATATGTTCAAAATAATTGTTGCTTTCAAGGAAGTGGAAGTCTTAGGAGTTGTTATTGACCCCGAGAGACAAGTTGACATAGTTCTCGAATCTCTGTCGGGCTCTTTTACTCAGCTCAAGTTGAATTACAACATGAACAAGTTAAACATGAGTTTAACTGAGTTAATGAAAGAGTTTTAGGTGGCGGAGAAGGTCATGAAGCCACAGTCCAAGGCTATGATTGCTAGAACTTTTTCTTCTAGAATTGGGCCCAAACCCAGGAAGTTCAAAAAGAATAAGAAAAATGCATCGGCCTAACCCAAGAACCAACCCAACAAGTCCAAAGGCAAATGTTTCAAGTGCGGGCAGAAGGGACACTGGAAAAATGAGTGTCTAAAACTTCAGACCAAGAAAAACCCTACAGGTATTGTTTTCTATCTAGAGTCTATTTCAATGGTTGGATCAATTTCTACTTGGATTGTTGATTTTGATGCTACTGATCAAATCTATAACTTCTTGTAGAAGTTTAGGAAGATTAAGAAGACTCCAGAAGGGTGAGTATGGACTACGAGTAGGGAATAGAGCACGAGTATGGACCCTTACAGTGAGAGTTGGATCTTATTTTTATTGTAATAAAATAATTATATTAAAGAATATTTTATATGTACCCGATTTTAGATAAAATTTGATTTCAGTTATATAGATGAAAATTTATTCTTTTTAAATCTTACAAACAATCAAATAAAACGCTCAATCTGAACTTTTAAGTAAGAAGAAAAAAACCAATGTTAATGACTTATATCTTTGGCATATAAGGTTGTGCCATATTAACTTAACTAGGATTCAGCTGTTAATCCATAATGGGCCCTTGAGCTCATTAAAATTGGAAAGTTGGCCTTAATGTGAATCCTGCTTTACTTACGGGTTATTCCGAGGACCAAAAAGATACATCGCCTTGGCTACTAAAATAATCAAAATACCCCTACTATAGAAATAGGCTAGGGCTGTTCAAAATACGGTCCAAACTGATTTTCCGAACCGAACCGAACCGAATATATGATTTCGGTTCGGTTTTTGAGGAAAACGGTTCGGTTCGGTTGCGGAGAAGGGTTTTTATTTCGGTTCGGTTTTCGGCTCGGTTGAATTTTAATTCAACCGAACCGAAAAACCGAAATATGAATTTTAAAAAAAATATTTTTTTAATAAATTAAAACTAAAAAACGGAAACCCTAAAACACCTCACTTTCATTTCACTCCCGTCTCCCGAGCCGTCCCGATTCTATCTCTGTGCGACGTGCGTCTGTGCCGCCACCCGCCAAGTGCCAACTCCTCCTCTCCTCCCGACTCCCTTCCCTTTCGGAGCTTCGCTTCCCTCTTTCACTGTCCAACGACCTCCATTGACTCCATTTCACTGTCCAATCCAACCTCTATCGACTCCATTTCACTCTCCTTGATATCCCTTTCACCTCCGGTCCTCCACTCCATCCCTTTCAGTGTAAGGACTACCGCGGTACTGCTGCCGCCTTGCCAGACTGGTGTTCAGTGAATCAGTGGGGTAAGCTACTCTTCTCGTCTCTGCCTTCAACAGTTTGCAGCACCACAAGATTTTTGCTCTGTTTTTATTTTATTTTGTGGATTCTCAATGATTGTTTACCATTTTTGCAAATTCTATGGTTTGTTCAAGTTCTACTCTTAGCTGTTGTTATCAATGGATCTTGATTTTTTTTCCCCTTTTACTTTAATATGTTGGTGATTACTTCAATTCCTTGTGTGCAACGCCACGGCCACAACGGTGACTCTGATGTTTCTACTCTTTGATTGATCATCAGGTAAGCTCTGTAGCTACTCTTCTATCTATTCTTGCTATATGTATATAAATGTAACGTGTAATTGTGGTTGTGGCCCTTGTGGGAGGCATGTGTGAATTTTTGTTTGCTTGCGAGTTTACTTACTCTGTGAAGATTCTGAGTAGTGAGGAAATCAGTTTACCTTTTTTTTTTCCCCACAAAAAATATACTTTGGCTGGTTTTATTTGGTTGTGTTTGGATGAAGTGGACAGACATGAAGGTTAGGATTTTTATAATTTGAGATAGTTTTTTGGATAGAATTATGTTAATAGCAGAGTATGAAGTATGAAATAGCTACAAAGAAACAAAAGATAAGGATATTTCAGTGAAATTTTAAGGGTTTGTTGTCACCTTGCAATGTGATTTCAGTATTTCCACAATGTGGTTTCATCAGTAGCTTTAGGTATGATCAATCACTTTTGTTGGTAGCTATTGATTGCTATGAAGGGCTAAATCCCCAAAGAAGAATGATATTAAGAATTTGATGTAGAGTGAAGAAGATTTTCTTCCAAATCAACATCTTTTATTTCTTTTGTTTGCAGAAATTAGATCTCCAAGCATGAATTTCTCATCTATGGTGGTTTCTTCTTAGCATATAAAAGGAACAAGGGACAGCATCATTTCTTCTATGAAAGTGATCACCGCATAAACTCGAGATTCACATCCCATATCTAAATGGCCCACCAACAGAAACGTATTTGTTTTAGTCTTTTCACAAATGATTTGGTCTCATTCATCGAGAGAATCCACTTTCTTGTTATTCTCATATTTTCATTAATTACCTCAACTAATTAGCACCTAGTTGGAAAAACCATGCCGATTAATCCAGCCTTCTTTTTGAGGGAAAATCCGGATGTTATTATGCTTATTTGGGTAAATTTAACACATTATAGTTAGTTGGGATGTAGATTTTTGTATTAACCTTATCATCATTCTCACAAGTCGTTAAATTAGTATATAATTCTCTATAGATATTACTACGCTACTTAATTGATTAAGCCTAATCAAACACAAGGATAAATATATTGATACTAAACAAGTCTTTTTTCTCTAACAAACTTCTTAAACATTCCATTCTTCTTATTATATATTAGTATTTAGTGCTACTCCTTTTCTTGGTTTTAAGTCAATTTCTACAAGTTTAAAACAAGTGTTACGTACCTTCTAATTAAGTCGATATCTTGAGTTTATAAACTGTTCTTATCTCCTTTTCTAGGCAGACTTTAAGATTTGACATGTCCTTTTTTTATGACTTGATATCAACTCAAGAGAAATATTTTACGGAGTCGAGTTGCATTATGCCTAAACCATTAAGTGTCAGGTTAAATTAAAATGCTCTTCACCGGCTAATTATGCGAGTTCTTAGCTTGCATCTTTCATTTGTATTAGATTTTCATATCATAACTCTTGAGATTGGTGGGATGAAGTCCTAGAATTTCAAATCCCCTTGAATTATTTGAGTTATGATTGGTTAATCATTATTTATCTTAGCATCCCATCTCTTGTTGTCTTGTGAACTTGATCCTTTGAAGAATTTGCCTAGTGATTATCATTTACATTTTTTACTTACAGTTTCTAAGTTTATTTACATTTTTAGTTGTAGAATGTCAGATCAAGCAGATAGTATCCATAGGAGTAATTCACAAGATAATCCAACAAGTCATGAAGGGTCTAATACTTCAAGCAACCAACGGAGTTCTAAGAAGAAAAGGGAAATAGCACCACGATCAATTGTGTGGTCATATTTTACTAAATATACAACTAAAGATAGAGAAAAAAAAGCAAGGTACAATTATCGCAGTCTTTCTTATGCAAACTGATCCTAGCATAAATGGTACTACTTCACCGAAAAATCACATGAAAGGTCTGTTTGAAAAATCCATACAATAATGAGGCTCATGCAACCCAACTAAAACAACAACCACACTCACTTGCACATGGTGGTAAGGTCGGTTCAGTTGTTACTTGGAGGTTTAATCAAACTGATACTAGAAAGGCATGTGCATATATGATTATTGTGGATGAGCAACCATTTTCATTTGTTGAAAAAGAAGGATTTAGGCATTTCATGTCCGTTGCTTGCCCATCTTTCCAAATTCCATCTAGAACTACCATTACAAGGGATTGTTATTATATCTATTTGGAAGAAAAGACAAAATTGAAGGGTTTTTTGAGACATTCATCTAAGAGAATTTGTCTTACCACTGATTCATGGACTTCTGAACAGCAAATTAATTATATGTGTCTCACTGCTCATTTTATAGATGATGATTGGATATTGCATAAAAGGATTCTAAATTTTTGTCCAATAGACAGTCATAAAGGTGAGGCGATTGGAAAATGGGTGGAAAAATGCTTACTTGACTAGGGGATTGAAAACGTGTTTGCAATTACTGTTGATAATGCGAGTTCTAATGATGTTGTTGTTAGTTATTTGAAGAAAAGATTTTCTAATTGGAGTACTAATTTGCTTGGGGGAAAGTATCTTCATGTGAGGTGTATAGCACACATAATAAATCTTGTTGTGTCTGATGGTTTAAAAGAGATTTGTCCTTCTATTACTCGTGTTCGAGCAGCTATTAGATATATAAGGCAATCTCCGAGTAGGTTGAAAAAGTTTAAGGAGTGTGTTGAAATGGAAAAGATAGAAAGCAAGAGGTTATTATGTTTGGATGTTCCCACTAGATGTAACTCGACTTATTTGATGTTAGATACAGCTTTGAGTCTTGCAAAAGCCTTTGAAAGATTTGAAGATTTAAATCCACATTTTAAATTTGATCTACTGGTTGATCATGGTGGGCTACCTAGTGAGGAAGATTGGGATAATATTTCTTGTTTTGTAAAGTTTTTGGGTCACTTCTATGAATTTACATTGCGGATTTCTGGTTCATTATATGTGACTTCAAATCAAGTGCTTCATGAACTTAGTGATGTGGTTAAATTGTTGAATACCTGGGAATGTAGTGATGATGCAGAGTTGAGTCAAATGGCAAAAAGAATGAGAAATAAATACAATAAGTATTGGGGGAATCATGAGAAAATGAATTTCATCATGTTTTATGCAGTTATTCTTGATCCCCGAGTTAAATTGCATTATGTTGTGTGGGTGATTCAAAAGATGTATCCAGATAATATTACTCTTGGGGATAAGGTGAAAGAAGGTATTCACGAGCTTTTTGAGGAATATAAGACGATGAATGTTTCTCAAGTTGATCATTGCTTGCCACTGCCATCATCAAGTGCATCTTCTAGTTCAATTTCAAGTCAGCATTCACAATATTCATTGAAGCCATCATTAAAAAGGCGAAATTTAGAAGTGGACACTAGGCGTGAGTATGATATGTTTCTTAATGAGGGTGGGGGAGTTGATACAAAAAGTGAATTGGATAAGTTTCTTAGTGAAGAAAGGGAAAAAGATGAAAATGATTTTGATATTCTAAAGTGGTGGAAGCTTAATGCTCCAAGATTTCCTATTGTTGCTCAAATGGCTCGTGACATATTGGTCGCTCCAGCTTCTACGGTTGCTTCCGAGTCAGCTTTTAGCATGGGAGGTCGTGTTCTTGACACGTTTAGAAGCTCTTTGACTCCAAGAATGGTGCAATGTCTTATGTGTGCCAAAGATTGGTTGCGTAATGAAGCAAAACCAGTTAATATTGAAGAAGACATTGACATTCTTGAAAAAATGGATCATGGTAATCTATTTCATGTTCTATTTTAGCTTTTTAATACTTGTAGATATTTATTTATGTCTTAATTTGTTTTCTAACTTTTCATTTAATTTCCTTTTTGTAGAATTTGCAAAATGTGGTCATGAATCAACCATTCTTGATCTTTGAAGAGAATTGAAGCGATTGAGAATTTAAGTAAGCTATTTTTCTTTAAATTCATGCCTAAGTATCATATTTTTAGTTAAATTTGTCTCTTGAGAACTTCAATTCACACTTGAGCATTTTTCAGGGGGACTTCGCTTTGAATGGGAGGAACCAAGTAAAGAAAATAAATTGATGTCCACTCGTCCAAGGCGGAAATGGATAACATAATTATTTGTCTTACTTCTCAATGATTTACTTTTCCTTTGACACTTATATGATGCAATTTGAATGGTCTCATTTCTAGATGCTTGGATGAAGATAATGGATGATGTTTGGATGAATAGTCTCATTTCTAAATGTTTGGATGATGTTTTGATGTTTGTGGAGTTATTGAGAAATATGTGGATGTTTGGAGTCATTGAGAAATATGTGGATGTTTGTGGGGTCATTGAGAAATATGTGGATGTTTGGATGTTTGGAGTCATTGAGAAATATGTTTGGATGTTTGGTCATGTTTGGATCATGTTTGGATGTTTGGTCACTTATATTTGCAGTCTTCTTTTAGTTGGATGTTTGGCCATGTTTGGATGTTTGGAGTCATTGAGAAATATATGGATGTTTGTGGGGTCATTGGTTGATGGTAGTTCTTGGATGGGGGGTTTCATTATATTTTGTCAAGGTGTTGATGGTAGTTGTTGTTTTCCATTTCTTGCATGTGACTGTTGTTTGTGGGGATCAATGTTGAAAGCCCACATCAAACATAAAAGCCTTGTTGATAATATTGAGAGAATTTCATGATGTTTGGTTCGAGAAGTTCAATCATGGAAGCCCACATTTTACTATGATTGGAATTTTGAGCCCTAGAGTTCTATCATTAGTTCAATTAGAAAGCTAAATCTTGAATCTTTTAATGCCGAGCACTTTAAGTCCAAGCAGAGATTACTGTTTCATGGTTAATATTTCCTTAAAGATTGTTTTCCTGTTTTTTTTTCAGAATGTAAGTCTTGGAGGCCTACCTTATCAGATCATTTATTGTAGCATCAATTTTCTGTAGAGATAAAAGTCTGTCTTGTGTACTTGTCTTCTGCAGTGGTTGAGAACAATGAGAAGAAGCAGGTATGTTCCCTTGTTGGCAAATATAATAGCTCGGATTTATCAAAGACATTTGGTGCATCACGTGTTATTGTAATGGTTGTATTTGGTTGAATCACTAGTATGCAATTTGCTCGATATTGAAATGGGCCAAGGGTTGGTGAGTATGTGTTAGCAAGCGTAAGTATGAAGCAAAGAGGACTAGAGTAGATAACCATTGATTTCATGACTTGGTGATCACTCTGATCTTATTGACAAGTGACAAATCAATCAGCCCCTCTCTGTAGTTCATGTTTTTTTCTTGAAAACAAATCACAAATGTAAATAAAATCCATTAAATGAAGTCATAAAATGGCATGCATCTATTCCATTGACCACTAGAACATATGTACTGATTTAAGGCTTGTCTTGTTTGTTTGGAATTGGAGTCTTAGCCATGAATTTTACACTTCAAGATGCCTTCAAAGGGCAGATGCATGCGTAAAGGTTTGAATATTTGCCACAATTGGAAACAAATTTTTGCAGAATTATTGTGCTTCATATACAGCATTGCCTCTGATAAAATAGAAGAGTCTTTTCCAACTCGATCCGAGTTTCTTTGCTCTTTCTTTCAGTGACAGATTCTTCAGACTTTCTTTTGGCTTCAACTTGTTCTTTAGCTCCTCGAGCAATATGATCAATTGAGGAAAATTGGAGGGTTAGGGGCTGCTGTGAATCATGTGAATTGTGATGTTGTGTAATATTTTTCTTTATGCCTATGTAATGTATATGTAATGGTATTGGACTCATTAGTTATAATGGTTGGATTGAATAATGTGTATTGGGCCATTTTTAATATTTTGGACTCTATATTGGATTTGGATTTTAGTGATGTCTGTTGGGCTTTTTTTTTAATGGGTTAGGATTTTTAATTTTCGGTCATAGACCGAACCGAACCGAAAACAGTTCGGTTCGGTTGTTCCGGTTTTGCACAATAACCGGTTCGGTTCAGTTTGACAACAAAAAAATTAAAAACCGAATAAAACCGATTTAAAAAATCGAAAACCGAACCGTTGACCGTTTGAACAGCCCTAGAAATAGCTGTATTTTGCATTTTAAATATTTTCTAATATCACCATAAAAAAATATTGACCCCAAGAACAATGCTGCATTAGTAAAGTCTCCGACCTACAGGTAAAATAACTAAAATACCTCTCTACACATTGCCGTACATTTAGAGAGGAAGAAGTGTACTAACACCCCTCTAAATGATATCTACCATCCTTAGACTTCTAGTCCAATGATCCACGACTTCCTGGAGTGTTTTCGCTTTCCAATGGAGCTACCCTAAAGCAAACATCCAAGTCATGTTTCACAGAGCCCTGAATATTTAGATCATTCAGACAACCACAAGGCGCGATATAGTGTAGAAACTATCTTGTACAAGTTGTCTTAACTAACTAGTCACATATACCCAACATACAAATATATTGGCCCTACAATAGAATCTCAACTATATCATATCAAAGTACGTGCTTCCAATTTTGTCAGATCACCAACTCATACTCAAGTCATAGAGTACTAGTCCACGCTATAGCGGTAGTAGTCTAGGTTTCTACTATATAATACTTTAAGAAACTACTACTACAGGTCATGTTCTACGTATTCAAAATACGCTTATGTCATGAAGTGAGTGGACTACTCACTGGTTAAAGGTAAGACATTCCCCATTTGAAATTCATAACATAATAACCTAAACATGATGAGATTCTCATTCTCATCAATCGGTTAAGAACAAATGTTTATGTGTTAAGTAACCCGTGATCCATATCTTACTGTGAAAGACCTCCATTCACATAGATCATTTATTTAAACACAATTGGTCTTTTTCAAACGAAAATGTGCACAAATAAAAAGTAAATTCACAAACGATTTATTTCTTAAATAAATTCATTTATTAAAACATTCAATTTTTATATATCAGAAACCTAGTCTAAGAGGGTACACATTCCAACAATCTCCCACTTGCACTCTAAGACTAGGTAAGTCTATAGGTGCCCACCTCTGTACCACCACGACTTCCCGTCTCTGGATGAAATCCCGGATCAGGGGGTACTACTCTCGATGTGCTTCCCCTTCTTGTGGTTCCGAGGTTCCTTAGAGGTATTTGAGAATATGCTTTACAGCATGTCAATGAACCTCCCCAGGGTTTGACTAATAGTAACTAAGCTTACGGCAAAGCAGATATCTGGCCTAGTACACAGCATGGCGTACATGAGACTTCCCACAGCCGAAGCGTAGGGAATCCTACTCATTCTATCATTTTCTTCTTGAGACTTAGGACAGTCCCTTGAAGAAAATGACAACCCATGTCTGCAAGGGATTAGAGTTCCCTTGCATGAGTTCATACTGTACTTGGCCAGCATCTTGTCAATGTATGCGGCTTGGGATAATCCTAACATTCTCTACTTCCTATTTCTAAGAAATCTAATCCCGAGAATGTCGCTGGCTTCTCCCAAATCCTTCATACTGAATTGACTAGATAGCCAAAGCTTTGTAGATGACAATGACTCTACATCATTTTCAATGAGTAGAATGTCATCCACATACAAAACAAGAAAAATCACATTAATGCCTTCAAATTTCCTGTACACGCATAGTTCATCCTCGTTTTGAATGAAACTATAAGACTTTACAGTTTCATCAAAACGAATGTTCCACGCTCTCGATGCTCACTTAAGTCCATAAATGGACCTCTTAAGCTTGTAAACCATATGTTCTTGGCCTTCAGTAATAAAACATTCTGGTTGGGACATATAGATATCTTCGGGAAGATGGCCATTAAAAAATACCATCTTGACATCCATTTGCCATATCTCGTAGTCATAGTGACATGCAATGGCAAGGAGGATACGGATGGATTTAAACATGGCTACCGAGGAAAAGGTTTCCTTGTAATCGATCCCCTCTTTCTGAGTATACCATTTCGCCACAAGCCTAACTTTAAAGGTTTTCACTTTCCCATCCACTCCTCTCTTTCTCTTGTACACCCACTTACACCCAATGGGTTTTATCCCTTCAGGTCAAGCTATAAGATCTCAAACCTGATTGAAGTACATAGACTCAATCTCGACTCTCATTGTTTCATGCCATAGATTTGCATCGACATCAGCAATAGCCTCCTCGAATATCTAGTAGGGTCTTGTTCCTGATGGTCAGAGACTAACTCAAAAGCTTCTCTATACCATCTATCCAGAACCCTAGACACTCTCTCACTACAACGAGGCACCATCTGTACAGGTTCTTGAGACTGTGCCTCTTCTTGTTCCACAATCGGGTCAGAAGAAGTTGCTTCCGAAGATAACTTCTCCTCGAGTTCCAATCTAGTTGAACTTTTCGTGAAAGTACTTTGATTATTCTCTAAGTATCTAGCATTGGTACCAATCAGTACTTTTTACTCCTTAGGATGATAAAAGTAACCACCATTTGTTCCTTTTGGATACCCAACAAAATAACATAATTCTAACCTTAGTTCCAACTTGTCTCCCTTATCCAGTACATAAGTTGGACAACCCCATATCCTAATATGATTCAAACTTGGCTTACGCCCAATCCACATCTCATAGGAAGTCTTAGGTACTGATTTGGAAGGCACCAAATTCAGAATGTATGCCGCTGTTTCCAGGGCATATTCCCAAAAAGACACTGGAAGAGTAGCATGAGACATCATGCTTCGGACCATTTCTATCAATGTCCTGTTCCTTCTTTCAGCTACTTCGTTTTGTTGGGGTGTCCCTAGCGCAGAGTGTTGGGATACTATCCCATGATGTACCATGTAGTCATTGAATTCACCTGGGAGGTACTCTCCACCATGATCCGATCGTAAGGTATTGATTAATTTACCTGTCTGACGCTCCACTTCAGCCTTAAACTCCTTGAATTTCTCAAAAGAGTCAGACTTGCGCCTTATCAGGTAAATATAACCAAACCTTATTATTTTGGCCTAATTGCCTGGACCATAGGATTTTTCCGGACACAGTTCAGAAGAGTTTAGGATGAAGCCAAAATTTATTTTGTTAATAATATTCGGGTGTTTGAAATATTAAATCCGGGAATATTATTTTTATTAAAATAATTATTTTTAATTTCATGACTCTTGACTTTCTGTATGAAAAAATAAAATAAAATTAAAAAAAATAAAAATCTCTCGAGACTCTTGCCTTTTGGTTTTTCTTCACTGTCTCTTAGTTTTTTGTTTACTGGCTGTTGGTTTTGTTTGCATAACATAAGAAACCAAGCCTTGAAAACTAACCGTGAGGTGTGGAAAGAAATTGATCTTCTTCTCATCCAAATTCTGTGCTCACCAACTAGAGGTTAGGCTATGGAATATTCTGAGAATTGGAAAGTTAAGCATTTACCAAAGGAGAAGAAGTTGGCAACGGAGCTTCATCGCATGGGAGAGTAGGAAGTTGTTTTAGTTATTCAATTCACTCAACCATAATCTTCAAAGTTTAAGGCTCCAAGAGGTATGGTTTTAATCCCTCCATACTGCTACCATTCTCTGTTTCTATTTTTCTGTCTCAGTTTTTTGTTCCCGTATGCATGCTCTCTGTTTTGTCAAATTCCTTCATTGATCTCCATGTCTAATGTGCTTCAGTCAAAACACGAGCACATGACCATTGCATACGACATTAGCCAATCATTAGTCATAATATTTGCCGATAAGAGCCGACCCGCAAGGTAGGAAGCTCTTAAAATGATCATAAACACTCAGATGGCTGAGGGAGTATCAGTCAAGGAGCATATGTTCAAAATAATTGTTGCTTTCAAGGAAGTGGAAGTCTTAGGAGTTGTCATTGACCCCGAGAGACAAGTTGACATAGTTCTCGAATCTCTGTCGGGCTCTTTTACTCAGCTCAAGTTGAATTACAACATGAACAAGTTAAACATGAGTTTAACTGAGTTAATGAAAGAGTTTTAGGTGACGGAGAAGGTCATGAAGCCACAGTCCAAGGCTATGATTGCTAGAACTTTTTCTTCTAGAATTGGGTCCAAGCCCAGGAAGTTCAAAAAGAATAAGAAAAATGCATCGGCCTAACCCAAGAACCAGCCCAACAATTCCAAAGGCAAATGTTTCAAGTGCGGGCAGAAGGGACATTGGAAAAAAGGAGTGTCTAAAACTTCAGACCAAGAAAAACCCTACAGGTATTGTTTTCTATCTAGAGTCTATTTCAATGGTTGGATCAATTTCTACTTGGATTGTTGATTTTGATGCTACTAATCAAATCTATAACTTCTTGTAGAAGTTTAGGAAGATTAAGAAGACTTCAGAAGGGTGAGTATCGACTACGAGTAAGGAATAGAGCACGAGTATGGACCCTTACAGTGAGAGTTGGATCTTATTTTTATTGTAATAAAATAATTATATTAAAGAATATTTTATATGTACCCGATTTTAGATAGAATTTGATTTCAGTTGTATATATGAAAATTTATTCTTTTTAAATCTTCACACAATCAAATAAAACGCTCAATCTGAACCTTTAAGTAAGAAGAAAAAGACCAATGTTAATGACTTATATCTTTGGCATATAAGGTTGTGCCATATTAATTTAAATAGGATTCAGATGTTAATCCATAATGAGCCCTTGAGCTAATTAAAATTGGAAAGTTGGCCTTAATGTGAATCTTGCCTTACTTACGGGTTATTCCAAGGACCAAAAAGACACATCGCCTTGGCTACTAAAATGACCAAAATACCCCTACTATATAAATAGCTGTATTTTGCATTTTAAATATTTTCTAATATCACCATAAAAAAAATATTGACCCCAAGAACAATGCTGTATTAGTAAAGTCTCCGACCTACAGGTAAAATGACTAAAATACCTCTCTACACATCGCCGTACATTTAGAGAGGAAGAAGTGTACTAACACCCCTCTAAATGACATCTACCATCCTTAGACTTTTAGTCCAATGATCCACGACTTCCTGGAGTGTTTTCGCTTTCCAATGGAGCTACCCTAAAGCAAACATCCAAGTCATGTTTCCCAGAGCCCTGGATATTTAGATCATTCAGACAACCACAAGGTGCGATATAGTGTAGAAACTATCGTTTACAAGTTGTCTTAACTAACTAGTCACATATACCCAACATGCAAATATATTGGCCCTACAATAGAATCTCAACTATAGCATATCAAAGTACATGCTTCCAATTTTGTCAGACCACCAACTCATACTCAAGTCATAGAGTACTAGTCCACGCTATAGCGGTAGTAGTCTAGGTTTCTACTATATAGTACTTTAAGAAACTACTACTACAAGTCTTGTTCTACGTATTCAAAATACGCTTATGTCATGAAGTGAGTGGACTACTCACTGGTTAAAGGTAAGACATTCCCCATTTGAAATTCATAACATAATAACCTAAACATGATGAGATTCCCATTCTCATCAATCGGTTAAGAACAAATGTTTATGTGTTAAGTAACCCGTGATCCATATCTTTCTGTGAAAGACCTCCATTCACATAGATCACTTATTTAAACACAATGGGTCTTTTCCAAACGAAAATGTGCACAAATAAAAAGTAAATTCACAAACGATTTATTTCTTAAATAAATTCTTTTATTAAAACATTCAATTTTTATATATCAGAAACCTAGTCTAAGAGGGTACACATTCCAACAATCTCCCACTTGCACTCTAAGACTAGGTAAGTCTATAGGTGCCCACCCCTATGGCATCTAAGTGTCTCTTAAAGACCCTCTTAACCAAAGACTTGGTGAATGGATCTACTAGATTGTTCTCGGAGGCAATCTGTACCACCACGACTTCCCGTCTTTGGATGAAATCCCGGATCAGGGGGTACTACTCTCGATGTGCTTCCCCTTCTTGTGGTTCCGAGGTTCCTTAGAGGTATTTGAGAATATGCTTTACAGCATGTCAATGAACCTCCCCAGGGTTTGACTAATAGTAACTAAGCTTACGGCAAAGCAGATATCTGGCCTAGTACACAGCATGGCGTACATGAGACTTCCCACAACCGAAGCGTAGGGAATCCTACTCATTCTATCATTTTCTTCTTGAGACTTAGGACAGTCCCTTGAAGAAAATGACAACCCATGTCTGCAAGGGATTAGAGTTCCCTTGCATGAGTTCATACTGTACTTGGCCAGCATCTTGTCAATGTATGCGGCTTGGGATAATCCTAACATTCTCTACTTCCTATTTCTAAGAAATCTAATCCCGAGAATGTCGCTGGCTTCTCCCAAATCCTTCATACTGAATTAACTAGATAGCCAAAGCTTTGTAGATGATAATGACTCTATATCATTTTCAATGAGTAGAATGTCATCCACATACAAAACAAGAAAAATCACATTAATGCCTTCAAATTTCATGTACACGCATAGTTCATCCTCGTTTTGAATGAAACTATAAGACTTTACAGTTTCATCAAAACGAATGTTCCACGCTCTCGATGCTCACTTAAGTTCATAAATGGACCTCTTAAGCTTGTAAACCATATGTTCTTGGCCTTCAGTAATAAAACATTCTGGTTGGGACATATAGATATCTTCGGGAAGATGGCCATTAAAAAATGCCATCTTGACATCCATTTGCCATATCTCGTAGTCATAGTGACATGCAATGGCAAGGAGGATACGGATGGATTTAAACATGGCTACCGAGGAAAAGGTTTCCTTGTAATCGATCCCCTCTTTCTGAGTATACCCTTTCGCCACAAGCCTAACTTTAAAGGTTTTCACTTTCCCATCCACTCCTCTCTTTCTCTTGTACACCCACTTACACCCAATGGGTTTTATCCCTTCAGGTCAAGCTATAAGATCCCAAACCTGATTGAAGTACATAGACTCAATCTCGACTCTCATTGTTTCATGCCATAGATTTGCATCGACATCAGCAATAGCCTCCTCGAATATCTAGTAGGGTCTTGTTCCTGATGGTCAGAGACCAACTCAAAAGCTTCTCTATACCATCTATCCAGAACCCTAGACACTTTCTCACTACAACGAGGCACCATTTGTACAGGTTCTTGAGACTGTGCCTCTTCTTGTTCCACAATCGGGTCAGAAGAAGTTGCTTCCGAAGATAACTTCTCCTCGAGTTCCAATCTAGTTGAACTTTTCGTGAAAGTACTTTGATCATTCTCTAAGTATCTAGCATTGGTACTAACCAGTACTTTTTACTCCTTAGGATGATAAAAGTAACCACCCTTTGTTCCTTTTGGATACCCAACAAAATAACATAATTCTAACCTTGGTTCCAACTTGTCTCCCTTATCCAGTACATAAGTTGGACAACCCCATAACCTAATATGATTCAAACTTGGCTTACGCCCAATCCACATCTTATAGGGAGTCCTAGGTACTGATTTGGAAGGCACCAAGTTCAGAATGTATGCCGCTGTTTCCAGGGCATATTCCCAAAAAGACACTGGAAGAGTAGCATGAGACATCATGCTTCGGACCATTTCTATCAATGTCCTGTTCCTTCTTTCAGCTACTTCGTTTTGTTGGGGTGTCCCTAGCGCAGAGTGTTGGGATACTATCCCATTATATACCATGTAGTCCTTGAATTCACCTAGGAGGTACTCTCCACCATGATCCAATCGTAAGGTATTGATTAATTTACCTGTCTGATGCTCCACTTCAGCCTTAAACTCCTTGAATTTCTCAAAAGAGTCAGACTTGCGCCTTATCAGGTAAATATAACCAAACCTTATACAATCATCTGTGAAAATGATGAAGTACTCAAAACCTCATCTAGCTGGTGTAGACAAGGGACCACATATATCAGTGTGAACAAGACTCAATATCTCATTGGCCCTATCCGCCTTTAGGGTAAAAGACTTTTTAGTCATTTTTTTCATCAGGCAGGATTCACACTGAGGCCAATTTTTCAATCTCAATGAGCCTAGAAACCCATTATGGATTAGCCTCTGAATCCTGGTTGAGTTGATATGACCAAACCTTAGGTGCCAAAGATATGAGCCATTAACATTGGTTTTTCTCTTTTTAGTTAAATGTTCAGATTCAACGTTATTTGATTGATTGTTAATAGGGTTTAAATAGAATAGATTTCCATACATGTGCCCAGTACATAAAATTTCTTCATCTCTACTGATAGAAATACCATAATGGAAAGATACAGAATATCATTGATTTATTAGTTTTGCAACTGAAATCAAATTATGACGAAAATCATGTACATATAAAATATCTATTAAAACCACTTTTTTATTACAATAAAAAACAAGATCCAGCTCTCCACTACAAGGGCTTAGACTTGTGCTCCATTTCCCACGCGTAATCCATGTTCGCTCTTCTTGAGTCTTTTTATTTTTCTAAACCCCTACAAGGAGTTACAGATATGATCAGTGGCTCCTAAATCAACAATCTAAGTGGAAGTTGATCCAACCATTGATATAGACTCTAGATAGAAAATATTACCTGTGGGGTTTTTCTTGACTTGAAGATCTGGACACTCCTTTTTCCAGTGTCCCTTCTTACCACATTTGAAATACTTACCCTTTGGTTTGTCTTTGGGCTGGGTCTTGAGTTGAGCTACTGTGTATCCCTTCTTCATTTTGAACTTTCTGGGCTTAGACCCAATTCTTGAGGAAGAAGCCTTAGTAATCATGGCCTTTGATAGTGGTTTCATGACTTTCTCTACCATCTGAAGTTCCTTCATCAACTTAGTCAAACTCATGTTTAACTTGTTCATATTATAATTTAATTTGAACTGAGTAAAGGAACCCGGTAGAGATTCGAGAACTATATCCACTTGGCTCTCGGGGTCAATGATAACCCCTAAGATTTCTACCTCATCGAAAGCAGCAATCATCTTGAGTATATACTCTCTGACTGATGCTCCCTCAGCCATCTTAGTATTTATTATAGTTCGAAAAGCTTCCTGCCGTGTGGGCCGACTCTTATTTGCGAACATAGTGGCCAATGACTGACTAATATCATACGCAAAAGCCACATGCTCGCGTTTAGACTGGAGTACATTAGACATAAAGGCTAGCATATAGCAACGTACCATTTCATTAGCCTTCTTCCATGCCTTCTCAGCCTCTTACTCTTCGGAGGTGGAAACTTCTCCGATCTCAGGACAGGTCTCGTAAAGGACATACTTATATTCCTTGGCTGTGAGTATTATGTCTAGGTTTCTCTTCCAATCCACATAGTTTGGTCTCGTTAACTTATTCTCACGGAGAATAACGGCCAAAAGACTAAAATAACCTCCCACCATTTTTGGAAATTCGGAAAATAAAATAAAGGATTTAGTTTGTGAAAATAAATTTGTGCACTGAAATTAATTTGGCTCTTAGGAAAACTGACATAGCTTCTTTGGAAGATTAATAGTTCCCTAAGCTAAGTGTAGTAACCACCACAAATTAATTTCCCTTATAGGCAATGATCTAGAGGATAACTCTATCGTAGGATGGCCGTTTCCTCTTATTTTCTATGGACATTCCTCGCACTATAACATCCAACGTGAGCTGGCCGATTATAGAATGTGTCCTGGGTTATTAATTACATCTTTCCATTAGATTTAGATCCTTGTGGTATCCCAATCCTATACGGGTTCACTCACAGGGTGACGCGAGGGGACCCACGATCTCTAATGAGGATCGTGATGGAAGTCGTGAGGCCGTTGGAACCCTTTCCCACTTAGTCTTTAAATAAAGTTTTCTTGAAAAATATCCTTTTAAAATTTCCATTAAGTTTTTCCTTAACTTAAAAATAAAATATCCAAATCCATTAAAATCTCTATGTTAAGGATTATATCCTTTGAGAAATTTTTCCATTGACTAATTTTATTTAAGTTAAAACTTAATGATTTCAAAAAATTTTCAATAAAAACTTTCTAGAGACTTTGGTCTCAAGTTTATTTAACAAAACAATTTTTCTTGTGCAAAATAAAAGGACATACTTTTACTCCTCGGCTGTGAGTATTATGTCTAGGTTCCTCTTCCAATCCACATAGTTTGGTCCCGTTAACTTATTCTCACGGAGAATAACAGCCACAAGACTAAAAGAACCTCCCACCATTTCTGAAAATTCGAAAAATAAAAGAAAGGATTTAGTTTGTGAAAATAAATTTGTGCACTGAAATTAATTTGGTTTTTAGGAAAACTGACATAGCTTATTTGAAAGATTAATAGTTCCCTAAGCTAAGTGTAGTAACCACCACAAATTAATTTTCCTTCTAGGTAATGATCTAGAGGATAACTCCATCGTGGGATGGTCGTTTCCTCTTATTTTCTATGGACATTCCTCACACTATAACCTCCAACGTGAGCTGGCCGATTATAAAACGTGTCATGGGTTATTAATTACATCTTTCCATTAGATCTAGATCCTTGTGGTATCTCCATCCTATACGGGTTCACTCACAGGGTGACGTGAGGGGACCCACGATCTCTAATAAGGATCGTGATGGAAGTCGTGGGGCCGTTGGAACCCCTCTCCCACTTAGTCTTTTAAAATAAAGTTTTCTTGAAAAATATCCTTGTGAAATTTCCATTAAGTTTTTCCTTAACTTAAAAATAAAATATCCAAATCCATTAAAATCTCTATATTAAGGATTATATCATTTGAGAGATTTTTTCATTGACTAATTTTATTTAAATTAAAGCTTAATAATTTCAAAAAATTTTCAATAAAAACTTTATAGAGACTTTGGTCTCAAGTTTATTTAACAAAATAATTTTTCTTGTGCAAAATAAAATAAAATGGCTTTCTATTTTAACTTACAAAAATATCTAAATCCAATATATTTTATATGTCAAGGATTAAATCATTTGAGAAAATATCAAAGGATTAATTTTGTTCAAGTTAAAATAACCATTTAATTTTTAAAGAAAAATATTTTCCTTGTATAATATTCCCAAAGACTTTGGTCTTTGAGAAAACGCGCACATAGGTACACAAAAAAAATAGCATACCAGAAAACAGTAAACGTTTTCATGCTTTTCTATTTTTAAACCTAAGTGCCCAAATAATAGAATTAAACACATTAATTAATTAATTATCTTGTTTAATCCTAAAATCCCTTACTAATATTTTTCATGCAAATATATTCCAAGAATATAAACTATTACAAAAATATTAATTTCGCTTGGTATGGGACTCAAATTTTAAAAAAAAAAAGAACTGGCGGTCCACGTACACCCGCCGCACCAAATTAGAGCCCATTTGCTCTGCGGTCCACTGCGGCCCTGGTGCACCAACCTCACCGGAATGCCATCAGCTGTGACCCGTGGAGCATTCCCGCGCCTAGATGCTCTCTGTTGTTGACCCGCGAATCGGCTTGAATCCGCTTCTGCCGACCCGTGCGCAAATTGCATTTTCAATTGCAATTGAAATGCGGCTCCAATTCCAGCGGCTGATCCGGCTCAAGCCGACACGGCTCCAGACACAATAGAGGCAGCGGCTCGGCGCAATCGGCTCGACTCCAATGGCGGCTTATGAATAGTACATTTCTTCTCCACGAGTTTTCTTCTGCGTTTTTCTTCATTTCTCTTCCAATGGCTCTCTTGGACATTTTTCATTCAAAAAACTCATTCAAACCAAAACCACAAACGCCTATACCCTCTCAAAATTGGGTATACACGATCAAAATCATAAAATCAAAATTACAGAGGGTTCTATGCTTCCACTGTGAAGCTTACAAAAATGTCTATCCCATACCAAAACAGCGAAGGATCACAGGTTTAAGCAACAAACAATGATCTTCTCAATTTTTATTAACTAACATGCTCCTTAAACCAATTAAATCACATTCTTTGATACCACTTGAAGTGATTGAAAAAAACAGAGAGCATGCTTTCGAGAGTAAAAATGGAGGAAATAAAAACATAAACAGAGCATGGCAGCAGTATGGAGGGATTAAAATCATACATCTTGGTGCATTAAACCTTAAAAATTGTAGGAGAGTTGATTGAAGCACAAGAACAACCTTCCTCCTCCCGCCTCCCGTGAGGTCAAGCTTCCCGTACCGGTTGCCAATTTCTTCTTCTCCTCCGGTGCAATCAATGCCTGGCTTTTCAGCTCTCAGAATATGACCCAACCTAATCTCAGTTGGTGATCATAGAATTGGGATGAGAAGAAGATCAATTTTTTTTTTTCACACCTCACAGTTGGTTTTCAAGGCTTGGCTTCTTATGTTATGCAAACAAAACCAAAAGCCAGTAAACAGAAAACCAAGAGACAGTAAAGAAAAACCAAAAGCCAAGAGTCTCGAGAGATTTTTATTTTTTTATTTTTAAATTTATTTTTCCATACAGAAAGCCAAAAGTCATGAAATCAAAAATAATTATTTTGATAATATTCCCGGGATTTAATATTTCAAACACCCAAATATTATTAACAAAATAAATTATGGCTTCATCCTAAACTCTTCTGAACTGTGTCCGGAAAAATCCTATGGTCCAGGTTATTAGGCCAAAATAATATTTATTATTTTTCTTAAACCCGAAAAGTCCAAAATAAAAAACATTAATTATTTTTCTTGGGATTAAATAAATAACCCAATAAATAATTAATGTGCCCAAATGAATCAAAAAACAATTAAACTTTATTTATTTCTTGGGATTAATTAAATAAATAACTCAATAAATAATTAAGTATTAATTATTTTCCTCTAATTTAAGTCTCGGTTAATTTTTTAATTATTCAAACTGGATCTCGACCCTGAATAATTAATTAACCAATTAAACCAGATAATAAATTTCTCTCAATTTATTTTATTCAGTCTAATAATAAATTAGACTTTCTGGATAAAATAAAACCCTCTATAACTAATACCAGTTCTTCAACTCAAAAATTAATTAGGACTTACGGGCTATTTCGATGACCAAAAAGACACATCGTCTTAGCTACTAAAATGACCAAAATACCCTTATTATATAAATAGCTGTATTTTGCATTTTAAATATTTTCCTATATCACCATAAGAAAATATTGACCCCAAGGACAATGCTGCATTAGCAAAGTCTCCGACCTACGGGTGAAATGACTAAAATACCTCTCTACACATCGCCGTACATTTAGAGAGGAAGATGTGTACTAACACCCCTCTAAATGACATCTACCATCCTTAGACTTCTAGTCCAATGATCTACGACTTTCTGGAATGTTTCCGCTTTCCAAGGGAGCTACCCTAAAGCAAACATCCAAATCATATTTCTCAGGGTCCTGGATATTTAGATCATTCAGACAACCATAAAGAGCGATATAGTGTAGAAACTATCTTGTACAAGTTGTCTTAACTAACTAGTCACACATACCCATCATGCAAGTTGATAGAACCTCAACTATAGCATATCAAAGTACATGCTTCTAACTTTGTCAGACCACCAACTCATACTCAAGTCATAGAGTACTAGGCCACGCTGTAGCGGTAGTAGTCTAGGTTTCTACTATATAGTACTTTAAGAAACCACTATTACATGTCTTATTCTACGTATTCGAAATACGCTTATGTCATTAAGTGAGTGGACTACTCACTGGCTAAAGGTAAGCTATTCCCCATTTGAAATTCATAACATAATAACCTAAACATGATGAGATTCTCATTCTCATCAATCAGTTAAGAACAAATGTTTATGTGTTAAGTAACATGTGATCCATATCTTACTGTGAAAGACTTTCATTCACATGGATCACTTATTTAAACACAATGGGTCTTTTCCAAACGAAAATGTGCACAAATAAAAAGTAAATTCACAAACGATTTCTTAAATAAATTCTTTTATTAAACATTTGATTTTTATATATCAGAAACCTAGTCTAAGAGGGCACACATTTCAACAATATCTACCTGATGAGGTGCAAGTCTAACTCTTTTGACAAGTTCAAAAAGTTTAAGATTGAAGTAGAGCGTCAGACAGGTAAATTGATCAAAACTTTACGATCGGATCATGGTGGAGAATACCTCATTGGTGAGTTTAAGGATTATATGGTATATCATGGGATAGTATTCCAACTCTCTGTGCCGGATACACCTCAACAGAATGGAGTAACTGAGAGAAGGAACATGACATTGATAAAAATGGTTTGAAGAATGATGTCTCATACTACTCTTCCGGTCTCTTTTTGGGGATATGCTTTGGAAACAATGACATACGTTTTGAATTTGGTGCCTTCCAAGTCAGTACTTGGGACACCCTATAAGATGTGAATTGGGCGTAAGTCAAGTTTAAATCATCTCAGGATATGAGACTGTCCAACTTATGTACTGATCAAGGGAGACAAGTTAGAACCAAGATCAGAATT
The DNA here is from genome assembly GCA_026120185.1 of Voacanga thouarsii. Classification (NCBI taxonomy): domain Eukaryota; kingdom Viridiplantae; phylum Streptophyta; class Magnoliopsida; order Gentianales; family Apocynaceae; genus Voacanga; species Voacanga thouarsii. Next base: position 2,016,346 of record JANUWF010001064.1, on the reverse strand, counting down.
GTGCTATTTTATTGGGTATCCAAAATGGATAAAAGGAGGTTACTTTTATCATCTTAAGGAGTAGAAAGTACTGGTAAGTACTAATACTAGATACTTGGAGGATGATTAAAGTACTTCCACTAAAGGTTCAATAAGGTTGGAACTCGAGGAGAAGTTATCTTCGAAATCAACTTCTTCAGACTCGATTATGGAATAAGAAAAGGCACAGCCTCAAGAACCTGTACAAATGAAGCTTCGTCGTAGTGTGAGGGTATTTAGAGTTCCAGAAAGATGGACAAGAAAGGCTTTCGAGTTAGTTTCTAATCATCAAGAACAAGATCCCACTAGATACGATGAGACTATTACTGATGCCGATACAGATCTATAGCATGAAGTAATGAAAGTCGAGATTGAATTTTTATACTTCAATCAAGTTTGGGATCTTGTAACTTCATCTGAATGGATAAAACCCATTAGGTGTAAGTGGCTATACAAGAGAAAGAGGGGATCAGATGGGAAGGTAGAAACCTTCAAAGCTAGGCTTTTAGAGAAAGGGTATACTCAGAAAGAGGGAATCGGTTATAATGAAACCTTTTTCTTGGTAGCCATGCTTAAATCCATCCGTATTCTCCTTACCTTGCATGTCATTACGACTATGAGATATGACAAATGAATGTCAAGACGACATTTCTTAATGGCCATCTTAACGAAAATATCTATATGTCCCAACCGGAAGGTTTTATTGTTAAAGGTCAGGAACATATAGTCTACAAGTTTAAGAAGTCCATTTATGGACTTAAGCAGGTATCTATAATATGGAACATTCGTTTTGACGAAATTGTAAAGTTTTGTGGTTTTATTCAAAACGAGGATGAACCATGCGTGTACAATAAATTGGAAGGCATAAATATGATTTCCTATATGTATATGATATTCTACTCATTGGAAATGATATAGGGACGTTATCACCTACTAAAGTTAGATTGTCTAGTCAATTTAATATGAAGGACTTGAGAAAAATCAGTTACATTCTCGGAATTAAGCTTCTGAGAAATATGAAGTAGAGAATGTTAAAATTATCCCAAACGACATACATTGATAAGATGTTGGTCAAGTTTAGTATGGACTCATGCAAGAGAGCTCTAATCCCTTGCAGATATGGGTTGCCTTTTTGTTTTAAAGACTGTTATAAATCTTAAGAGGAAAAAAGATAGGATGAGTAGGATCCCCTACGCTTTGGTTGTAGGAAGTCTCATATACACCATACTGTGCACTAAGCCGGATATCTGCTTTGCCGTAAGCTTAGTTAGCAGATATAAGTCAAACCTAAATGCACGGTGATACGTAGAAGGGTATTATAGTCATTACACCTGTAGGTCGAAGACTTTGCTAACACAACATTATTCTTGGGGTCAATATTTTCTTATGGTGATATTATGAAATATTTAAAATGTAAAATATAGCTATTTATATAGTAGATGTATTTTGGTTATTTTAGTAGCCAAAGCGATGTATCTTTTGGTCCCCGAAATGACCCTTAAGTCCTAACAGATTTTGGTTAAGGAATTGATCTTGATAATTACGAATTTTATTTTATTAATCTAATTTATTATTAAATTAGAATAAAATAAAATGTTTGAGAGAGAGAATATATAATTTATCCAGTTTATTTGGTTAATTAATTATTCAAGACCTAAATTGAATAATTAAAAAATTAATCTAGATATAAAACTAGATAAAAGGCCTAATATTTTATATTGGTCTATTTGGGCTTGTTAATTATTTATTGGGTTGTTTAATGAAGCCCAAAAAATAAATAATTGAGATTTATTATTTATGGGTATTCAAGTCTAAGAGTAAATAATTTTATCTGACCCAATAAATAAGACCAATGGTAAAATAAAAATAAAAAATAATTAATTAATTAAAATTAAAAAAAAATACATGATGGATCCCTTGTTGTTTTACGTGAGGGATAACAGAAAGTATGAAATTTTATGTTTTCACGCAGTTGGATTCTCTCTCGGTGTGAATTGATGAAATAAATTGATTCTGCAATCAAGACTAATTGAAAGGAACAGCTAAGGCTGGTGGGTTTTTGCTCACAGAAGCAAAAACGAAGCCTGCGAAAGCATTTCACAGAAGCAAAAAGTTTATCAAACCCAACTCTTCAAGCTTTCATCGGCAGTGCCACCATTTCGGAAGATCAAAGGTTTCACATGAATGAAACGTAGTAGAAGTTTACAAGAACGTGATCTAATAGCTTTAAGTATACTTATACAAACATCTACATTAGTGCAAAGAGGACCATTCAATTACAAAGAAGCAAAAACGAAGCCTGTGAAAGCATTTCATAGAAGCCAAAAAGCTTATCAAACTCAACTCTTCAAGTTTTCACCGGCAGTGCTACGGACACCATTTCGGAAGATCAAAGATTTCGCGTGAATAAGATGCAGTAGACATTTATAAAGACATGATACAATAGTTTCAAGTATCCTTGTACAACACATCTATATCAGTGTGAAGAGGGCCATTCAATCACAAAGGTAAATTTTTCGTTTTGCTAGCATGTTTTCGATTTGATGATTTTTGTCGTTTTAGACCTGCAATAACAATGTCTTCTCTCATCGTGATTTGTAACTTAACAGTAGACATATTAAAGTCTCGAATTGTACATATTTTATTGCCTAAAGTGACGTAACTAACTCAATTTCTAATAAGAGACGTCTTATGATAAGGATCGTAAAAAAAACACCGTTTACAGTGCGAATAATTTCGCAATCCGAATAGAATCGGAATCTTATAGGTTGTGTCCAATGACATTATGCCTAGATAAGCTAGACAAATTTTTTCTATTAAAAATTTAAATTCTAAGAAAAGTTATTTTATATCCGTCAATATCAAATTAATCATTTAATCAGCAAAAATCAATCCAATCAGTTGCAATCCACAAGTATTTAATATATGCCAAAACTAATTATTTAAAATTGGTTCATTTAATATCAATATCAATATCAAATTGATCAAGTAAACAACATAAATAAATCAATTATAGGAAAAATATATCATTTGAAATATGAATACAATTCCATCGAAAAAACTTAAAAATTTTGATCTTGCGTGTAAAGGCCGGATTGGGACAAATTGACTATAATATATGTTTTTTATAAACCATTTGTTCTTCTTATTTTATAATATATGGTTTTAATTAAATATCTTTTCTTATCTATCAATTAATGTATCAAATTTATTTAACCAGAACAAATTAACATATAGTAAATTAATATTTCTCTATTCAATTCTTATATAAATCATAAAATTATTATTTTTTCTTTAACCTAACATCTTTATTGTTAGAAATAATTCGAAAATAATTATTTATTTAGTTAATTTAATTGCAATATTTTCTTTTTTTTAATTTCAAGGTATGTATTTATCAAAATTTATCTTTTTAATATTCATATTTCAAATGTATTTTGTATATAAGAAATTTTATGTATCAATTTTTTTAATCTTTCGTTCAATATTAATTTCTATTTTTCATTTTATTCAATAAAATTGTAGATAATTTGATAATTTTTATCTAATTTAAATTAATATTTGTCTAATCATTTTTTTTTTATAAAATCACAAAATTTAAGATAAAATTATTATTTTTATTTAAACTAATGTGTTTATTGTTAGATATAAAATGAAAATAAATTTTCACTTTTAATTAATTTATTTGCAATCTTTTCATTTTATTTATATTTCAAAAAATGTATTTCTCAAATTTTATCTTTTTAATATTATATATCAAAATTATTTTGTATATAAAAAACTTTTAGGAGTAATTTTTTTATCTTTTAATCGAAAAAAATCTTATTTTTTATTTTTTGGAAAAAATTGATGAAAATTGAAATTAATTCAAACTGCTATTTACAAAATATTAAAATTCTCAATTATTGATTAAAATATTAAAATTTACAATTCAACCTATTCAGTTTTGTTGTTTTACTGTATAAAAAATTGGTCACTCCAGACATTTCACTAGTTATTTTTTATTAAAATAAAAAACTGCATTCTTTTAGAAGGAATTGATGTCCAAATGTGGGAAGGACCTCAGTTTGCAATCCAAAAAGTCCCAATTAAAAATTAGCTGAAGTAACTTTAAAATATCATTTTAAAAAACCTTTAGTTCCTAGGTGGTCAGAAAATAACGACTACCAAATATTAACTTTATAAATTTTTAAAAAATATCAACCCTTATATACCCACTGTCTATATATGCAATAAAGTAACAAAAAAAAATCTCAATATGCAATTCTGATTCAACAATTCCATTTTCTTGATTTATTAAAAAGAATAAAAAAAACTTGTTAGAGAAGAAGATGATTGGAATGTCCCTTGCAGCGGTGGCGGTGGCGGTGGCTTTCTCCTGCTGCGACAGTGGCCTTCTCCGGCGGCGACACAATTCGGCAGCTAGGAACCCACAGGTAGCAATGGTGAAAAAAAAAAGTTAGAGATGATATGATGCAGCTAAAAGAAGATGAAGGGAATTAGGATGGAAGAACTAATCGCACGGAGATGTTTTGAGAGGAAAAAAATTTAAAAGGTTGAAGAGTAGCAACAAAGAGGAGGCTTTTTCTAGAGCTTTCCGTGAATTGAATTCCATTGATTCAAATCCGCAAGTCAAGCCCGTTCCAATCTGCAAGCCCTTGGTGTTGCTCCTCAAAGAACCAAACTAAATATTTATTTATAAGGCTATATGGCGGTGGATGTATCGTGACTTTTTGATACAGTACTTCCTAACGTAACAAAGTATTAATGTTGATTCTTTGGTTTCTCGAGGTGGGATGCAAGACACCCAACAAAAGGTCTGTACTTCTCAAATCTCCCTAATAGAGAAAAGAAACAAACAAAAAAAGAAAACAGCCTTTAACCCTACAACCGAATCTCTCTGAAAAAGAAAAAAAAAACAAATAAAAGAGTAAAAAACAGCTTTGATCGGTTCGTCGAATAGTGAACTTCGAGTCTCGCAGACGCATCTTCTCCAGGTACCTCCAAAAGGAACCCATTTGCGGTGGGGGCTCCCGAAGGAGCCCATATTTTGTCAAAAATCCAAAAAAGTAACAATATGTTATGAATTATTGGAATCTCCATTAATTAGTGGAGGCTCCACTAATTATGGATTTATATGAATTATTAGAAGATTTTTATGGATGTCCACCATTTAGTGGAGACACCATTAATTGAGATTAGTTGAAGATGATGTATGACATGATATATTCCACTAATTAGAGCTCTATAAATAGAGCTATTCTCTAAACTTGTAACACACCATTATTTTGTGAAAGAAAGATTAGTGAAAGAAAGATTAGAGAAAATTGTGAGAGAAAAGAAAGAGAGAAATTCTTGTGCAAAATAGTTAGAGTTTTATTAGTGTGTAGTGTGAAGATTTTATTCTAACACTACCCTAATTTTATAACACGTTATCAGCACGAGTCTCTACTGAGTACAAAAGCCGGAAGACTAAGCACGAGTTTACGCGTTACCAAAGCCGGAAGACAGTACGCATTTATTGATCTCTATGGCTAACATCGCGAAACTCGAATTTGTAGCCCTTGATATTTACGGAAAAAATTATATGTCATGGGTTCTCGATGCGAAATGCATCTAAATGCTGAAGGCCTTAGTGAAACTATTCAAGCAAATAATAGTGCATCTGCACAACACAAGGCTAAAGCTTTGATTTTTATTCGTCATCATCTCGATGAAAATTTGAAAATGAAATATCTTACCGAAAAAGATCCATATGGCCTATGGGTAAATTTAAAAGAAAGATTTGACCACCTGAAGATGGTCGTACTACCTACTGCACGGTATGAATGGTTGCACTGATGTTGCAAGATTTTAAAACCGTGAATGAATATAGCTCCGCAATGTATAAAATTATATCTCAATTAAAATTATGCGAAGAAAAAGTGACTGATGAAGATATGTTGGAGAAGACATTCTCCACCTTTCATGCCTCGAATATTGTCCTGCAGCAACAATATCGAGAAAAGGGGTATATAAAATTTATAGATTTAATTACTGCCCTCCTCATTGCAGAGAAAAATAATGAGTTATTATTGAGAAATCATGAAGTCAGACCAACTGGCTCTACAGCACTCCCAGAAGTGAATATCGTTGGCTCCAGCAGAAGCCATCGTTATAGTCGTGGTCGTGGCCGTGGCCGTGACCGTGGTCGTGGTTATGGTCGTAGACACGCTCGATATTTCCCTTATCACAATTATAATCAAAGCGTGAGAAATACGGCCACTGAAGTGGAACGAGAAAAGATCAAAAGGGAAAAGAAAAAGAAATTGAAGAAAAGCATAAGGATATATGTTATAGATGTGGCATGAAAGGTCATTGGTCACGAAAGCGTCAGTACGGCTAAGCATTTAGTTGAATTGTATCAAGCTTCATTGAAAAATAAAAATGTGGAAGCAAATTTTTCTCAACATCCAATAAATAATGCTGAGGATGACGATAGTGATCCCGAAGATCTTAATATCAATATTACCCAAATGGATGTATCGGATTTTTGAACACCCGGACGGTATGATAGACCATTTAATTGGTGATGGCGGTGTCCAAAAGAACTAAAGCCACACCCTGATATTTTTGTATTTTCATTTTCATTCTATTCTAATAATATTTACGTTTACATATATATATTTGTGTTCGGATGGTCTGTTATTAATGATGATGTATGCATTATTGATAGTGGAACTACACACACCATACTAAAAAATGAGAAATATTTTTCTGATCTCAAAATGGGAGAAATAAATATTTATACGATAAACGGTAGTGCAAATGTAATTGAGGGCTCCGGAAGAGCTAGTATATTGTTGCCTAAAGGAACAACAATTATTATTGATAAGGCACTATTTTCCTCAAAATCCGGAAGAAATTTATTGAGTTTTAAAGATATCCGTGAGAAATGGGTATCATGTTGAAACAAATGAGGAAAATAGGATTGAACATCTTTTTATTACTCAAATGCATTTGGGTAAGAAATCGGTATTAGAAAAACTGCCGTCTTTTTCTACTGGTCTATATTTTGTAAAAATACGTACAATTGAAATTCATCATCTAGTAAACCAGAAGTTTACTGATCCTATTACTTTTAGCATTTGGCATGACCGGTTGAGTCATCCAGGATCTACCATGATGAGAAGAATCATTGAGAATACACATGGTCATCCTTTAAAAAATAAAAGGATATTAACATCAGAAAAATTCGCATGTACTGCATGTTCCCTAGGAAAATTAATTGTTAAACCATCACCAGTAAAAGTATGAGATTGAAAGTCCTACATTTCTCGAACGGATTCACGGAGATATTTGTGGACCTATTGATCCACCATGTGGACCGTTCAAATATTTTATGGTCTTAATTGATGCATCATCCCGATGGTCACATGTATGTTTATTATCTACTCGCAACTTGATGGAGTAATTTTCACGAGGATAATGTTTATATGCTTCAGGCATATGAAATCCTTCGGGGATTTTCATGTAAACATTATTTTCTAAATTTCCATACAAGTAAGCAGTGACAACATCTAATAGGCGCATATTTATCTTTTCATGTACTGCCAAACTGATAAGATATTGGAGTGTAATAGCATCAACAACAGGAGAATAAGTTTCATCATAATCAATACCTGGTCTTTGTGAAAAACCTTGGGCTACTAATCGCGCTTTATATCGAACGATTTCACTCTTTTCATTGCGCTTTCGCACAAATATCCATTTGTAGCCAACAGGTTTTATACCTTACGGTGTTCGGACTGCAGGTCCGAAGACTTCACGTTTTGCCGGTGCATTTAACTCCGATTGAATCGCATCTTTCCATTGCAGCCAATCTTTTCTATGCCGACATTCATCAATCGATATTGGTTCGGGATTATCATTATCCTGTGTAACATCAAGAGATATATTGTATGCAAATATATTATCAATAACAGTTTCTATCCGATTCCAACTTCTACCGGAAGTGGTATAATTGATAGAAATTTCAGTGTTACTTTCATCAACTTACGGTTCTTTGTCATCGGTTCTCTCTTGGTCTTTATCATTCTTTTCTTCAATATGATCTTCTGGATCATTTAATCCTCTTTTCTTTCGAGGATTTTTATCTTTAGAACCAAGAGGTCGGCCACGCTTCGGCGTGTTTTTGACTCAGCGACTATAGGTATAATATTTTGTTCTGCTTGGAACTTCAATTCGAATAGGAGCATTTATCGTCTGGAATATGCGATTTTGTAACTCTTCCGGAGTCAACAAAAGCGTCTGGCATTTGATTTGCAATGCTTTGCAAATGAATTATCTTTTGAACTTCAAGTTCACATGCGCTTGTGCGCGGATCAAGATAATTTAATGATGTTGTCCAAGCAAGATCCTTTTTATACTTGTTTTGGTTCTCCCCTAATTTAGGGAATAATGATTCATCAAAATGACAATCGACAAATCTTGCTGTGAATACATCTCTCGTCGGGGTTCAACATACACGATAATAGAGGGAGAATCATATCCAACGTATATCCCATTTCTTCTTTGAGGACCCATCTTTGTACGTTGGTTTGGTGCAATTGGAATATATACGACACACCCAAAAATTCTTAAATGAGCAATATTTGGTTCTGACCCAAAAGCCAATTGCAAAGGAGAGAATTTATGATAACTAGCTGGTCTTATACGTACAAGTGTTGCAGCATGTAGAATAGCATGTCCCCAGACAGATGTTGGGAGATTTATTTTCATTAATAATGGTCTAGCAATTAATTGTAATCGTTTAATCAAAGATTAGCAAGACCATTCTGTGTGTGAACATGAGTTACAGGATGTTCAACATTAATCCCAATTGACATGCAATATGCATCAAAAGCATGTGATGAAAATTCACCAGCATTATCCAAACGGATATTTTTAATGTGATGGTCCGGAAATTGTGCTCGTAATTTAATTATTTGAGCAAGTAATCTCGCAAGAAATCATTATATGGCCTGAAGCAATCTGGGCGCATGTGGTTTACACGTCTTAGTTAATATTTATTGAAAGCGGGATTTAAAAATGACCAGGTATGTCCATGCGTTTTTATTAAGAAATCTGGTTCTAAATTTGTGATATTAGCTATATATGTTGATGATATTAATCTTATTGGAACTCCTGAAGAGCTCCAAGAAACAATTGATTATTTAAAAAGAGAATTCGAAATCAAGGATTTTGGTAAAACCAAATTTTGCCTTGGTTTACAAATTGAACATTTGGAGAGTGGAACATTTATTCATCAATCAACATATACAGCAAAAGTGTTAAAAAGATTTTACATGGACAAAGCACATCCATTGAGTATTCCAATGATCATGCGATCATTAAATGTGGATAAAGATCCTTTCCGACCTCAAGAAAATGATGAAGAACTCCTTGGTCCTGAAGTACCATATCTCAGTGCAATTGGTGCATTTATGTATCTTGCTAATAATACACGACCTGATATTGCTTTTGCTGTCAATTTATTAGCAAGATTTAGTTCTTCACCAACACGACGACATTGGAATGGAATTAAACAAGTCCTTCGATATCTCCAAGGTACAATTGATCTCGAATTATTTTATTCAAATAAAACCGATCCAACATTGATAGGTTATGCGAGATCGTTGGTTATTTATCTGATCCACATAAAGCACGTTCTCAAACGGGCTATCTATTTACATGTGGAAATACTGCTATATCATGGCGTTCTACGAAACAATCTATAACAGTTACTTCTTCAAATCATGCTGAAATTATAGCCATTCATGAAGCAAGTCGAGAATGTGTATGGCTAAGATCCATGATTTATTATATCCGAGAAAGTTGTGGATTATCATCAATCAAAGGTATTCCAACTCCTCTTTATGAAGACAATGCAGCTTGCATAACTCAATTACGAGGAGGATATATTAAAGGAGATCGGACAAAACATATTTCACCAAAATTCTTCTTTACTCATGAACTCCAGAAGAAAGGTGAAATTGATGTGCTACAAATTCGGTCATGTGATAACCTCGCAGATATTTTCACGAAGACTTTACCGACTGCAACATTTGAAAAGTTGAGATATAAAATCGGTATGTGTCGGTTTAAAGATTTAAAGGAATCATCTCATTAGGGGGAGTAATAAATTGACATATAGAATAGTGTACTCTTTTTCCTTCACTAGATTTTTTTCCCACTGGGTTTTTATCTAGTAAGGTTTTAACGAGGCATATTCTTTATGTAATGGATGGACATCCAAGGGGGAGTATTATGAATTATTGGAATCTTTATTAATTAGTGGAGGCTCCACTAATTATGGATTTATGTGAATTATTAGAAGATTTTTATGGATGTCCACCATTTAGTGGAGACACCACTAATTAAGATTAGTGGAAGATGATGTATGCCATGATATAATCCACTAATTAGAGCTCTATAAATAGAGCTATTCTCTAAGCTTGTAACACATCATTATTTTGTGAAAGAAAGATTAGTGAAAGAAAGATTAGAGAAAATTGTGAGAGAAAAGAAAGAGAGAAATTCTTGTGCAAAATAGTTAGAGTTTTATTAGTGTGTAGCGTGAAGATTTTATTCTAACACTACCCTAATATTATAACACAATGCGATTATTTTGACATTAGAGAGGTAAAAGGAACATCTTGTGAAAACTGATAACATTTAAGGGGGCAAATTTGAGAGTTCCATAAAACTGAGGTGTCCTTTTAAAATTTAAGATTAGTGGAGGGTGTGCATTTTCCTCCCTCGTCGCTTAGCTGCGGTATATCGAATAAAATATGAGAATCTTCAAAAAGGCAATCTTTTCTTGTGCTAAATTAGCTTCCTAGAAAAGCTGGGAAAATATCAGTTTGAGTCCAGGGTCCAAGTCCTGAACTCTGTCGTTCATCAGCAACCGTATTGGATCCGCTCCGAAGTTGGCTGAACTTAAGATGAATTGCCTTCAGAATCTTCCGAGGTACTCTTGTTCTGTATGCACTATTCCTGTCATCATTCCGATGAACCACGGAATCAAAATTTTATGCTGATATTTGAGTTTTTTTTTTTTTTCAGATCTTCTGCCTTGCTTTTGCAGAACTTCACCGGCCATTCGAGAAAATACTCACAGTGTGTTAACGTTCCGGTAACATTCTCCTATCTACAAACAACAATCGGAGATGTGAATTTATGAAGTATGCGTCTGGATTTATGGATTTATTTTTCTTTATTATTCTGTACAGACTGTGTTGATAGCTCCTAAGTTGACGTTGAATATGGCGACAAAGGTAATTTCTGAATTCTAGTTCTTTATTTTGAGATTCCTTTGGATTTTATGTTGTAAAGTGTAATGCTTGTGAACGGTAGGTTTCTTTGTTGTGTAGGAAAATAAAATTCAGTTAAATTGAATTAGGACAAAATCAAATAAAATATAAAACATTTAGTCTAGCGTGGATTTGAAGCTTATAATTGAGAAAATGAGCTTAAAGAAGTAGAAAATTTTAGACTAGCTGGATTCTCCTTGTTAATAAGAATCCTATGTCCTATCACAAATGAATAATGAGGAAAGCTTCCATATGAGTCCAATTCAGTTTCATCTTCACTGTCTTAAGGTTAAAATGTGTATGCAAGTACTTGAACTTGGACTCAACTCCGGGAGCTTGGTGTCTTGAGCTTGAATTAATTGCATTAAGAAAATTGAGTAATGAAGACAGAAGTATCTCAACTTACTTATAATCAAATAATAATACATACACATACATGCTTCACATACAGATTTTATAAAATGAAAATTATAATATTCAGTGCTTGATTGAACTTGCCAGCACTTGGCCACATATCTATTTGCTTGAACTTGATTCAAATCACTGCTCAAGCTGCATGAGATTAAGCTCAAACTTGATCAACGCTGTATTTAGTTGAGTGCTAAGTGACTTGCAAGAAGTTTAGTTAATTTGTAGTCTCATTTAATCACAAGCTTGTTCTTTTAATTCTTTCATAACAATCATATTATAATTCTCCAGGTCTTCTCTTATGGTTTGTTGCATTCCCATTCTGTAGGTTTCTGTATCTCAAATTTCCATTGTCTTAATCTCAATATCTCCCAGGAAACAGTACATACATTGGAGCTTTCGTCACATTTGCATCACTCCTAATTAGTGTCACAGTCTCTTAGCATCATTTAAAGTTTTTCAGTATTTGAGGTGTAACATACTCTCTTAAAAGCTTAGGCAATTGATAGTACCATTAAGGATAATCTTCCCAAAGGTGCACTCTTCCGAAAGAAATCCAGTGGACAATGCATACTCTTAGACAAGAATAAGTGACCTCCTGTGCTGATTGCTATTGACTTTGTGGGATGATGAGAACAGGAGATAACCTAATAAAGAAACATCTTTAATATTAAGAGAGAGAAAACTAGTAACCCGTGTTATTTTTATCTCCCTCGTAGAAAATTATCATGTTTTTCTTCTTCTACTTCACAGTTTCTGAATTCACAGTCATTACTATTTCTCGATGCCTTTAACTTGATCTTAGGCAATGTCTGGTTCTACATCCAGTATGGAAATGGATGATGCTAAAATGGAGGAGGAAAAATCTGAGGTTTACAGCAATACTATGACTGAAGCAATGGGTGCTGGTAAGTTCAGATTTTATGCAATTGTTTAGCTGCTTTGTAAGCTATTGTGGAGGAACATCTGTGCTATCCATATGAAAACAAAAACATTTGGTTAAGAGGGTCTTGCCTTCAGAAGTGCCCTTGATTTACAGAAAATATGCAAAATGGCACTTTATTTGTTTGCTGCTGGCATGTGTTGTGTATATTTCTTTTTGATATAGGAGCATTTTCTATTTGATCTGCTTGTCTTGATTTTAGCCTTTCTAGGGTCATAAATTTCGAGTCATCCAATTTAATAGATAGTTTTGCTTTGTTACTTATCTGGTATATTTTCCCACTGCTTCCATGATATTCTTAACTCTTTGAACCAATATTTCTTTGCTTAACTTTTGTCCATTTTTATGCCAATGCAGTCTTGACTTATAGGCATGAACTAGGAATGAACTATAACTTCATTCGTCCAGATTTGATAGTTGGGTCATGCCTACAGGTGATTAGCATTATGTTTTAACATTTGCATGTTTATCCTCACCCAACAATATTATCTAACTTCCTTTGTCCCCAAACAAATGTAGACTCCTGAAGATGTTGATAAGCTTCGCAAAATTGGAGTTAAAACTATATTTTGCTTGCAACAAGACTCAGATCTTGAGTATCCTTGAAAGTTGTTTAGTTGTTAACTTAGTTTTTTAAGTCTGCAGACTTCTAAATTCTGATGTTATAATATCTATGTATAGGATGCCATATCATGTTCTTATCATCTCTTTGAGGGGATAAGTTATTCCATTTAAATCCTTAATGAGCATTGTCAGATACTTTGGTGTTGATATCAATGCTATTCGCAAATATGCTAATTCATGTGATGACATTCAACATGTGCGAGCTCCAATAAGGTTGGCGATGATGAGCCCTGGAGTTATTTGAAATTGATACCGTAAATTTTCATGTTATTCATATAGCTTTGTCCTGAATAGTATTCTTTAAATTGCCTGTCTGATGTTTACTCGTTTTCCCTATTTTTGTTTTTGAACTCCATAGGTAATGGATCAATTGCAAAATTGTAAGTGATTTTCTCTTCTTTAAGGATTTGCAAATCACATGAACAAAAAAGACCTTAGGGTAGGGTTGTTTCTTATGTTTCTTGTCCTGCATCCACTGGGCATTTTAATATCTCTTTACAGACGGAAAAATGTTGTCGTTCACTTTATCCAATTTTATTTACTGGTCTGGTTGGATGTCGTGTTAAGTGACTGTGTATGCGTACAGTGTGTATATTCGTTGCATATACGAATACAATTTCTTAATTCTAGTTGTCTCTTTTTTGGTGCGTACTAGTTTCTGTGTGTTTTAGTTATCTGAAATTTCTTTTACACATACTGGTTGAATTTTGGACAGAGAACTTATGTGTACGTGTAAAGCAAGTCAAACATTTTTCACTTAATGTGATGTAAAATGGTGGTGTATAGTGCCTGGATAGAGATGCGAAGAAGGCTGTGCTGTTACTTAGTTGTCCAAATTCTCTTGGACTACAAAGTCTGGGAACTCTTCGAATGCCTCATATTTCATTTCTTAACTCCTTCTAGTTACGATGTTAAAGAACTTTAAAGAAGAAGTTGCATTTTGCAATATCTCTTTGGTTGCAATTTGTTACCACCATTTTTTTTTTAAACAAAGATAAAAGAAGAAATGGTACAATGAAAAGAAGTACAAGAGCTAAGAATTATATTAGGGGCCTAAGTGGATAATAATTCATAAAATTGGATTGTTGGGTCTAATGGGTCCTAAAGAGAGAGAGAGTATGATCTGTTGGAAGTATATAATAGTTATCGGAAAATAAAAATACATAAAATAATAATATATTTGAATTAAAGTGAAATTTTGGTTTGGCATGGAATTGGGAAAATTGCTTTCCACTTAGTCCCTAGAGCAATCATCCTGTCTCTTTATATTATAATAAAACTTAGTCCCTAGAGCAATCATCTTGTCTCTTTATATTATAAATGACAAAGCATGCTTTTGTTACAATGAACAGTGAGCCTATAGTGTTTCTGTAATAATAAATGATAAAGCAGGGACTTTGATGGGTTTGATTTGCGGATGCGACTACCAGCTGTGGTTGGTATATTACACAAGGCCATTAACCAGAACGGAGGTGTAACTTATATACATTGCACTGCTGGCCTGGGAAGAGCTCCTGCAACTGCGGTATGCTTGCCAATATCTTGTCTTCTTTGTTCAATTTTTGATGCAAATGTGATATTTTTCTTGTGTGTGATTGTTGACCCCGAGAATGATGTAACTATTGTCGATCATAGCTTTTGTTACCCATCTTCACTTATGATACTGGCAGTAGGAGTGCTCCATTGAACTTCCGGTGCTTTTGACCTGAACCCTAAAATAGGAATATGTAGCATGGTAGTCATAGAAAGGTCAGTTGGAGTTAAATATGATTGCAATACAGGGAATAGTCTCATACAATGGACCAAAGAAGCGCTAGCATTTAAGAAGTTTACCTTACGACTTGAATCTTGATAGATCTAACTCTGCTTGGGTTTGCCAAGCTAACCAAACATGTATGGGCTATGGGCTTCTATTAGTGCATATGCTCAGATTCAGAGGGAGGGAGGAATTAAAGCATTTCTGGGTGTATTATTTTGAAGGATTGTTATTATATCTAGATAATATAGTGAAATTACAGAGATTGTGATCATTCACAATAAAAGTTGTACCATGACCAAGAGTTACACCATCAACTGTTATAATATCAAAAGCATAAAGGGTCCACTATGCTTTCATACTTGAGTTTTTCTTTGACCTTAACGATACCGGGTTACACCTTAGTACTTTTACCAAGCATCTCAGTCCCAACCTGCTTGAGTTGCAAATAGGTAACTTCCGTAGGCTCCTTCAATATCGCAAAGCACAGCCTAGGGTCGTTTCCTACTTCCGACGTACAAAACTTAGGGTAGAAAACACAGTATAATGGCTTGGTTCTTGAAGTGATACTAAAGAAAGTTTTTTATTGCATAGTGAATATATTATAAGAGGTAGAGAGTAGGATTACAAGATGGTTAAGGTTTAGAGAAAACAAAAGCTAGTACTCTCGATCGATGTCCAGTTTATTCTTCTTATGTATATATTTATAGATGGATTCTAGTCTTCAAAATCGTATCTATTACGTTTAAGAGGTCTATATCTTCTGTTAATGTTGGTTGAGTCATCCCTTATCTCTTGCTGAGTTATTTGGCTTTTTGCTATCATCGTTATCTTTATCTTCTTCATTTGTCTTTTTGTGATCATATCTTCCAGCTGCCTTCTAGTCATCATCAGATCCTCCTAGAAGCTGAACACTTGTATAGCTTGTCTCTTGTCTCTGAGTGTTTGTCTGCTTTACTGGACCCACTACTTTTTTAAGGAGAGCATGTCAGACAAATTCCTTCTCCATATTTTCTAAATTAACAAATTCGGACTTGTACCTGAGGACTTGATTGGATTATTCCTTTTTTCAAAAATTTTATCTAAACTTTATCTTTGTTTGTAAATATCTTTCTGCGCTTGGAGAGTCTTCTTTGCTGGACTGATTATGATAGAGGAATGCACATTTTTTCCTCCATACATGCGAAATTTAAAGGCACTTTTCATATTTTGAAGAACTATTCTAATTCCAATTGCCCTTCTATAATAAATATTAGATTCTTCAAATCTTCTATATTTTTTAGCATTATTAGTTTGAATAGAATATGGATAAGCCTTTTTAACTTGGATAAAGTGGAAAGCTAGATATCTTTCATCCTCAAAGAAATTAGGGCCCGCAAAAACAAATTTTAAGTATAAAATATTATTTTGAGTAACAGTAGGATTATGGATATAAAAATCTTTCACCCTTTTTGTACCCAAAAGGGTAACTAGGATATTTATTCAAAATTTGGTGGTGATAAATATATTAAATTTTTGGCACCGAAATCGTACCAATATCTTATCTCTCTGGGAGAGGAATCTTGTAAATAAGTTATTCTTAGATATACTCCAGTGTAATCCAAGTATCGAGTCTCAGTATTTGAGAGACTATAAAGTTCTCTCATTTTCTGATGCTATATCTTCACTATAAGGGGTATGGTTGGAGAAATTTTGGAAGAGAACATAACTGATTTCTCTTTTTGTGGTCTAAGGGAGATTTCTTCTCCTTTTTCCTTTTGTAGTGCCTTAGAACAAGATTCCATATATGTTATCTCTATTTTATCTAAAATATTTTTTATTAATTTATTAGTCATCTCAAAATTATTTATTTTAGACTTTATCATTTTACTTTCAGACATTAGATGTACTTTAGTCATACCTGGTAGTTGAGCAATATTTATAGCTAAAATATTATCTTGGATACTCAGAACTTATTTCTCCATATCTTCTAAGAGGTTAAGAATTCTGGCTTTGACCATCTCTAGTTAAAAAATCTGATGTCACGCCTTGTGCTCGCGGACCCGGGAGTATGACTATAAGCTTGACAGCACCACGGTCAACTACTTGGCTGCCGTCCTCGCTGGGCCAAAATAGATATCCCAAGTTGACAATGGGTACTTAGGCCCATTCTTATATATCATTCACACTTCTCATCCCAATTTCACATGGGATTGGGGTATCACATTTACCCCTCCTTTAGGCCTAAGTATCCTCGCTGGGTTTATACTTTAGGGGTCAAACTCAGGACTAACCAGGCGGCATGAGATTCTACAGGTGGCTCCCACTGCGCATGGTGTAGCACAAAATAGATATTCCAAGTTGACAATGAGTACTTAGGCCCATTCTTATATATCATTCACACTTCTCATCCTAATCCCACGTGGGATTGGAGTATCACTCTCACCCCTCCTTTAGGCCTAGGCGTCATTATTGGGCCTATACTTTAAGGGACAAACCCAGGACTAACCAAGTGGCCTGAGATTCTACAGGTGGTTCCCACCGCGCACGGTGTAGCACTTAATTCTCATATTGTGGGCTGGTTACCTGCTTTAATAACAAATTTAACGCCTCGTGCTCGCGGACTCAGGAGCGCAACTGTGAGCCTGACAGCACCCACGGTCAACTATTTGGCCGTCGTCCTCGTTGGGCCAAAATGGATATCCCAAGTTGACAATGGGTACTTGAACCCATTCTTGTATACCATTTACACTTCTATGTGGTTGGGATATCTATTTTAGCATATTTTTTTACTAGGGATGACAAAAGTTAGAATTCTTACCCTCTTAGAAGATATGGAGAAACAAGTTCTGAGTATCCAAGACAATATTTTAGGTATCATAGATATTGCTCAACTATCAAGTATGCCTGAAGTAGTTACAGATGTTCTAATGTCTGAAAATAAAGTGATAAAGTTTAGAATAAATAATTTTGAAATGATTAATAAATTAATAAAAAATATTTTAGATAAAACAAAGATAACAGATATGGGATCTTGTTCTAAGGCACCACACAAGGAAAAAGAAAAAAGAAATCTCCCTTACCCCACAAAAAGAGAAATCAGTTATGTTCTCTTTCAAAATTTCCCCATCGATACTCCCTACAATGGAGATATAACAACAGATAATGAGAGTCTCAAATACTGAGACTCGATACTTGGATTATACTAGAGTATATCCAAAAATAAATTATTTATAAGATTCCTCTCTCAAAGAGATAAGATATTGGTATGATTTCGGTGTCATAAACTTAATATATTTATCATCACTAGGTTTTGAAGAAATATCCCAGTTATCCTTTTGGACACAAGGAGCGGTGAAAGATTTTTTATATCTATAATCTCCTATTGTTACTCCAAATGATATTTTATACTTAAAATTTGTTTCTGCTGGCCCTGATTTCTTTGAGGATGAAAGATATCCAGCTTTCTACTTTGTCCAAGTTGGGAAGGCTTATCCATGTTCTATTCAAACTAATAATGCTAAAGAATATAGAAGATTTGAAGAATCTGATACTTATTATAGAATAGTAAAATATGGAAAGTGCCTTTAAAAAAGGTTTTCGTACGTGTGGAGGAAAAAAGATGCATTCCTCTATCATAATTAGTCCAGCATATTTACAAACAAAGATAAAGTTTTTGGAAAAAGGAATAATCCAATTAAGTTCTCAGGTACAAACCCGAATTTGTCAATTTAGAAAACTTGGAAAAGGGATTTGTCCAACATGCTCCCCTTAAAAAAGTTGTGGGTCTAGTGAAGCAGATAAACACTCAGAGATAAGCTATACAAGTGTTTAGCTTCTAGGAGGATCTGATGATACACAAGTGTTTAGCTTCTAGGAGGATATGATGATGACTAGAAGGCCGTTGAAAGATATGATCACTTCCCAAGATAGGAAGACTCCCCAAGCGCAGAAAGATATTTACAAACAAAGATAAAGTTTTTGAAAAAAAGAATAATCCAATCAAGTCCTCAGGTACAAGTTCGAATTTGTCAATTTAGAAAATATGGAGAAGGGATTTGTCTGGCATGCTCGGGTCCAGTGAAGCAGACAAGCACTTGGAGACAAGCTATACAAGTGTTCAGCTTCTAGGAGGATCTAATTATGACTAGAAGGCAGCTGGAAGATATGATCAAAAAAAGACAAATGAAGAAGATAAAGATAACGATGATAGCAAAAAGCCAAATGACTCAGCAAGAGATAAGGGATGACTCAACCAACATTAACAGACGATATAGACTTTTTAAATGTAATAGATAGGATTTTGAAGTCCGGAATCCATCTATAAATATGTACATAAGAAGAATAAATTGGACATCAATCGAGCTTTTGTTTTTTCTAAACCTTAGCCATCTTGTAATCTTACTCTCTACCTCTTGTAATATATTCACTATGAAATAAAAAACTTTCTTTAGTATCACTTCAAGAGCTAAGCTATTAACCTTTATATTATCATAAGCTTTAAAGACATACTGTGTTTTCTGCCCTAAATTTTGTACACCGGAAGTAGGAAACGATCTTAGGTTATGCTTTGCGATACTGAAGGAGCCTAAGGAGGTGCAACTTAGGCAGGTTGGGGCTGAAATGCCTAGTAAAAGTCCTAAGGTGTGACCCAGTATCGTTAAGGTCAAAGAAAAACTCAGGTATGGAAGGACCCTTTATGTTTTTGATTATCAGTTGATGGTGTAAGTTTTGATCATGGTAGTATTTTTATTGTGAATAATCATAATCTCTGTAATTTCACTATATTATCTGGATATAATAACAATCTTTCAAAATAACACACCCAGAAATGTTGTAATTTTGAACCTTCGACACAAGAAAATGGTATCAGAGCCCTATTTGAATTAGATAACCTCTAGATATTGAACTAGTAGAATTAACTACTACTCTTGATTTTCATATAACATTTTATGATAACCAAGAAATATCATATGAAGATTTTGTAGAGTTTGAAAATAGATATGCTCAGGAATGGGAAAATAATCCAGATATACCAATACAATTTTATTCTAATGATAATCACATAGATGATACTGATTGGGGATATAGATCTGATTAAAAATGCCTAAAAGACCACTTACTAGACAACAACCCAATTTAGAAGATATAGAAAACATAGAAAGACAATTTAAAAGAATTAGAGAAGAAATAAGAGTTATATTTCCCCTATTCCCTTTAAGAACTTATATGCTTATTCAGATATCAGAGATTTTAAGTAATAGTGTAAGGTATGGAAAAGACCATAGTCTCATATTAGAAGATTTTAAACAATTAGATAATATTGAAGAGATAGATTTTTTAAATTGTTTAAGATCAATTTATTTATTCTAATAAAGGAGAATCTAGTAATACATAGAATAATGGATAAACAAAAATTTACTATATTAACAGAACAAGATATGTCTACTAAGCTGGACAAAGCTTTGATAGAAGTACCAAAAAAATTATTAATTATGTTGAAAGAATAATATTAGAAATAGATAAAATAGGAACTCTTATTAGAACATTATTACAACAAAAAGATAGAGAAAAGAAAAAAGAAATAATTACAGAAACAGAAAAAGAAACAAAAATAATAATACCAGATGAAAGAAAAAATCCTTTGTTAACACATTTAGAAAGAATGAAAATACCTAAAGGATATAAAGAAAATGAGTAACTCAGAAACGGATGAGATTCCATCTGATGTGGAAAATTTAATAGCAAAGATAGGAAATGTAGATATGGAAAATCAATTTATAAATTTAAAACTTGAAATAACATAAATTCAACTAGAAATTAATCCTGAATATAATCCCAATATCTCAAATATTCGTAGTACAAGTGCAAATTCATCTCAAGCATTTGATGAACCTATTAGAGGATATGTAGGATTGAGTTCTGTCATGCAACAACAAACAGATAAATTTACTCCGTTAGGAAAAAATGAGAACTGAACCCATTAATCCATTTGGAATATATCTAGATATAGGTTGTATTGCTAATGTTGAAGAAGCAATAGATAAATGGGAAACAGCAATGAGAATAGCTATTACGGTTAATAAATTAGATAAAGAATATGTAAGACATTTTAGTCCAAGAAGTTTACTTAATAGTGCTCTTAGATATTGGCAAAACCTTTCTGAAGATGTTATACACACTGTATTTGATATTGATGATAGTATATCTAATGTTATTACAAGAGCTACAGAAGTATTAAAACTTGAATTTTTAGGAGAAGGAAATTTCTTCAAAGACCCATCAATTACACAAAAATATGTAATTGCTCTATTACAATTACAACTTTGTGATATGTGTGAAATTGATAGATATATATGTGTATTTCAAGATTATTATTATCATATTGATAATTAAGTTCCTAATACACAAACATATTTACCCTTATTTTTTACAAAGATACCTGACCCTTGGGGGCAAAAATTAATAGATACATATAAACATGGTGATAATGATACCTTAGGCAAAATGATTGCTCATTGTAGGGATAAATTAAGTGAATGGTGTGGAGATGCCATTTTAGATAAATTAACTAGAGGATTAAGGAAAAAGATATCACTATGTTGTGATAAGCCAAAATTACCATTAATGATAGGATGTGATAGTCCATATTATTATAACAAGGTAAAGAGAAAATATAAAAAGAGGAAAGAATATAAGAAAAGATATTTTAAGAAAAGAAAAACCAGATTTTATAAAAAGAAAAAATATAAGAAACCTAAGAAACCAACATTTAAAAAAAGAAAGAAAAATGTTAAAGAATGTCAATGTTATTATTGGAAAGAGAGAGGTTATTATGCAAACAGATGTCCTAAAAAATATGAGAAAAATAAAAAGAAGATAGAAATCGATGAAGATATTCAAAGAATGATAGAAGAAGGAGAATTCATTCAGATGGATAATTTTGAAGAATTAAGTATTGATGAAAGTATTTTTATTTTAACAGATACAGAATATACAAAAACCTCTGAAGATGAATAATAATACAGAAATTACTGAAATAAATTCAATAATAGATAAAGAAGAAATATCTTTAGGAGAATATAATAAAGAAATATTAATAGATAGAAGAAAACTAACACAGATACAACAAGAAAATTTTTCATTAACAAATTATTTAGGATTTCATGTAAATACATTAGAAAGATTAGGAATAAACCCCTGAAAACATCATTTGTATTATGGATTAAATATACAAGAAAGAGCATTAGAAATATCTTTAATAAATAATAAAGTTATCATGCCATTATTAACAAAAAAGGATATTGAGGATAAAATACAAAAATTAAAACTAGAGATCAAAAATAGTTTTGGATGGATACATATAAGAGCAATACAAATTATTATAAAGGCAACCTTTAAAGAAGGATTAGATACACCTATAGATTTAGCAATAATGGATAATAGAATAAGAAATAGACAAGAAGCATGTTTAGGAATTTTAAGAGGAAATCTTCAATATGGAAAATTAAAATTTAATATTTATCTACAAATAGCTTATACTATTAAAGATAGAGATTTTGATAAAACCTTAAGTTTAATACAGAATTTAAATGAAAAGATTTTTTCTATAAAGATAATAAACCATATTCAATTACCTATGCAATTTCATGTGCTATTTAAAATATACATCATTCTGACTATTTTAGTATTAACGATACAATAGATTATCCTTATTTATTTAGTGACGTTTGCCAAGTATAAGTACCTAGTTTGCCTATAATACAAGAAATAGATTCAACTCCATTAAATTTAGATTTACAAGAGAAACTCTTGATAACTGGAAATTATTTACCACCAAGATTATCATTTACGAATACACATGTAAATAGTAATTCGATTAATAGGACAAATAGTGGAATTATAATACTTCGAAATTATGAATTAAGCAATTATAAAATAAAAGGTGAATATTTTAATGGAATACAATTTAAACTTGTTAATATTTTAACAGATAAATTATGTGGAAATTTACAAAAATTCTCATTAGATAACCCACATCAATATACAATTTTTAATGGAGAAGTACATGAAATAAATGAAATTGTAGAAACATTATTGAAATTTGGAAGAGAAATAATTAACATTAGACAACTTATAGAAAATGATGGAATGAATGATATTTTAGAAATCATGTTAGGAATTACCTCTCTTGAAATAGTAAAGCCATATCAGATAACATCATATGGATTAAAGATAACATGTAATGAAAAATTGATATACATACCAAAATGACAAGTCCATATAGTATTTATATTCCTATTGGAATTACTTATAAAGATTATAAAGTAGAATATTTTGCAGCATATATAGATAGTAGATCAAAATCATGCCTATGTAAAGCTAATTGCTTTCCAAAGGAATACCAGCAATCTTTAAAATCGATTAAAGGAAAAGATATTTCAAATAATCTTATTGAGATCTCGTCTGGAATAGAACAACCTATAAGTTTATTAGGATAATTTCTTATTAAATGTCTACCATTTTATTTCTATAACATTGGATTAAATATTTTACTTGGAAATAATTTTTTACAATTATTTCATAAAGTTATTTTTGATACTCTTGCTTATCAGATACACTTTAAAACTCCTTGTCATTATTTAATTGTCGTTAAAAGACTCAAACAAGTCTATGCTAAATCCTTTCCTATTAATTTTATTCGCAGCATAGCTAAGCATGGTGATATTGGATATGGGAGGGAGGGAGGGAGGGAGGGGTCCCAACTGATTTTATTATATCAAATTCAGTTCTGGAAATCTGCTAGAAATCTGAAACTGTAATTCTGTGGTTTCTTTGCAGTATTCTTAAGCAAATGCACAAAAGAAACTGGTTCCAGCTTTATTTACACATAAAGGTCTTGAGTTGTTTACCAGAAGAACACTTGAATGTAACTATGAATTTGCTGGGTTCTTAAGTAGAGATTACAAAGGATAACTTTGCCTTTGTGTTGCACATAAAGCCAGGCCCGATATTGTTTTACTTTGCATTCTGTACTTCTGAAAAGTGCACATTAGTGACATAAATCAATGTTTTTAAGTTTTTGTTCTAACCACATAAATTGAACTTAATTAAGCCATCATAACAAGGAAACTGGACTGTCTATTATATTTGTCATAAGATTAGGAATTCTCAAGCATGAGTTCCAAAGTTGGGTTCAGAAGATATTTAAAACATGACCCAAACAAACAATAGATGGGTGCTCTGGTGGCTAATGTTCCATGGGACTGCTGTCTTTAAAGCATTGTTTTTTGGACCGGACCGGCCGGTTGGACCGTGAACTGGTCCCAAAACCGGTCTGGTCCACCACTTTGAGCCAAAAATTTTAAAAATCGGCCTATTTTGTTCAAATCGGTTTGCACCGGACGGTCCAACCAATTGAACCAGTCCTTTTTTTTTTCTTCTAAATAAGATAATATATTCATAGAAAAAAATAAGCTACACAAATAGAATAAATAGTCTATAGTAATAGAGAAAATATCATATTTTTTTCTAATTTCATTATTTATGCATTTATTAACTTGAATTACATTATATTATTGATCAATTTTATTCTTAAAAATATTATATTTTTAATTTTTAAATAATAATATTATCGGTTCAATTGCGATTAGACCATTAAACCGTGAACTAGTAAATTTTTCAATTCGAAGTCCAGTTCTGAAAACAATGCTTAAAAGAACCAAAAAGCAAATAGAACAGTTGAACAAAAAGCAATAAATTGTTAGAACATGGAACCCAGAAGCCATATATATGTACATGCGTGCGTGCTTGAAATATATTTTTATGTATTATGAGTTAGTTTTGCTTCTGAATAACAAGGCTAACATTGTCTTATTTTTTATGGCAGCTAGCATACATGTTTTGGGTTCAAGGCTATAAGCTTAGTGAAGCCCATGATTTGCTTATGGTAAACTTTCAATTTTTTTTTTTAATAATAATTTTGGCATGATATCAGAACAATAGCTTTTCAATATGGTGAATCTATACTTCACATATGTGTTGTTTTTCGTTGTGGTCTTGTAATGGTATTGATTGAACTGATTAATTTTTTATTTAAAAAAAAATCTTTAATATCTTCTTGTTTAGTCCTGTATTAGAATTGATTCCTAATATCTGCGATAATAACAGCCCATACCTTAGAACGATTGGATTGTATCGAATAAAGGGACTAATTATCTTCCTGAAATTCTGAAATAGTTCTTTTTCTTTCACTTTGCAGAGCAAACGGTCATGCTTCCCTAAGCTAGATGCTATCAAAAGTGCAACCGCTGACATTGTGAGTTGGTGTTTTCCTCTTCCTTTTTTTTTCTCTCTCTCTCTTTTTTTTTTTTTTTTTTTTTTCTGTTTTGTTGGTGGGGGTGGGGGAGGATGGGTTTATATCATTCAGAAATAGTGCAAATGTTGAAAAAATTGTCGTTTCTGTCCAAATATAAAGTAGGACTTATCGCTTGAATTGTCAAACTGTCCCCAAAACTTGCCACCTCAAATTAGCACTTTCTGCCGTGAACTTTCTGCCATGTGATTATGAACTAGTGTTTCATTTGTAAGAAGGAAAATGTTTTAAAACTTCCTAAAAGCAATCCAAGTCAAATATCGAACACGGATACCCTTAAGGCTTTTCTCTACCTTGGTTGTGAAGTGTTATATAATCCTCTGTATTTCCTTCATTGTCTTACGACATTCTTTTACTTGAGAAGTTTTACATAGTTATAGGCAGTATTTTGAGTCTTAACTTTGTTGATAGCTACTCCCTATTTTAAAGAGATTCTGCATGTGTGCCAACTATTACCACACAAATAATTTGCTCTTGGAGTGCGACTGTGAACCAATGTTATACGATTTAGAAAAGAATGCTAATGTTTTAGAAGGAGCCTGTTCTTATGTTTCATTCCTTTCTGATACACAGTAATCTTATAAAGACTACCCTGCTTTTTTCATTTGAAGTGAATATATTCGTATTTAAAAAGCTTACAGGACTAAAAAAGAAGGCTATTACTTTAAGCTGGTATGGCAGCAATTGTTCCACGGTGGAAATCTCTGGACTTGACATTGGATGGGGTCAGGTAATGTTTAAACTTTCTCATCACCTTCTTTGTTTTTAATAAATTTTTGCACCAAATTTATTTTCTCTTACCACTTGGAGAAACATTTTTAGTTAATATGTGAACAAAATACCAGTGAAGATGGTTATTGTATTCTCTTTTTCACCTTTTCTCGGTGGGGTTATGTTCTTGATAGTTTGAGGGTGGAAGGTTTGATATATTTGTTGTAATAAGTTCACTACCCAGATAATTGTCACAAATAGTCTAGCGGTCAATGGGATTGCAATAAAGCTAAAGATGAATACAGTTGCTTAAGATCTTAATCTCTTCCAGATGCAACATGAATAAAGAGTTTGGAGGAGTCAGTAGTTTCTGCAGAATTCTGGCAACTTGTTTCTTTCATTTCTTGCTTGGCCTAGGTATATCGACAAACTCATTGATGAAATTGCTGTCTTCAGAGGGTACCATTGAGTTTTGACAAGAAACTAGGTTTGTGGACTCTGCATCGAGAACTGCCGGTAAGCACGTGGTCTTTTCTTAAAATTTATGTTATCCGATAATCTGTCTCCTGAAAGTAAGATGTTCACAGCTGCTAATGACTCCTATCCTTTCACAGGAAGGATGCTATGAATACAAGTACATTGTAGATGGTGAATGGGTGTGCAACAAGTATGATCTCATCACTCGTCCCAACAAAGATGGCCATGTGAACAACTACATAAAAGTAAGTTTAGATGATATTGCCAAATTCAATTTATTCTTGTTGACAATCATTAGTATTTCAGAATAAGCCCGAGAAAAATGGTATTCAACCACCTCTGTGTTACTGTGGTTGTGCAGGTTTTTGACAATAGTCCTAATAGCATCAGTGCAGCAGTTCGTAGGAGGCTGACTGGTGAGGATCCTGACCTCACGAGGAATGAGAGACTCATAATCAGACAATACCTTGAAGCATGCCCAGATGAGGAGTGACTTCAGCGAATGAGTTTTTATGCCCATGAAATTGTAAATGCGCTGAACCATGTCTATGAAGGTGTAAAAATAAAAAAAAATTAGAAGTTAGAAGCTTTTTCCTTCAAAGTGAATGGGGGAAAAAATGGCATCACATGTTCTTTCCATCTGGACCAGTTGTAACATAAATAGAGAATTGATTAATTTTATAAAATAAAAAAAAAACGGTGTTTGGTGCAATAGATTACAAAATAATATAAGTTAGTATCAAGGCACATATACGTATCTGGGTACTATTATTCTTTTTTTTTTTTGGATATCTTGAAATGAATTAGAATTAATATTAATATTAATAATAGAATTATACTTGACAAAATTGTGATATTGATACATGCAATAAAGGTAATTTCATTAAAAAAAAAAATGCATGGTTAGGATAAATAGCAAATTCCAACTTTTTTGGGGGGGTATCTTGAAATGAATTAATATTAATAATAGCATTATCTTGACAAATTTGTGATATTGATATATGCAATGAGGATAATCTCATAATAAATGCATGATTAGGATAAATAACAAATTTTAACTTTTTTGGCGGTGGATACCTTGAAATGAATTAATATTAATATTAATAATAGCATTATATTTGACAAAATTGTGATGTTGATATATGTAATAATGATAATCTCATAACAAATGCATGATTAGGATATATAGCAAATTTCAAGTGACTTTGCTAAATTATCAAATAAATACTTGATAAAATTGTGAATTGATCTATGCAATAAGGATAATCTTAAAATAAATGCATGATGAGGATAAATAACAAATTCCAATTAGCTTTGCGAAATTATTAAGCAAATTATGACGATATAATGGAATTGAAAATGATACTCACATTTAGTTTGACGTTACTGCCAATGGTACTTCTAGGAGCAATCAAAAGTATCAAACATTCCAATCACAATAATAATTTCGGTCATCATCTTACAGCGACACATGAGCGTGTCACACTTGAAGACCGGAAATTAAGGCCATCGGGCCATCTCCTTGTCTAAAGGGGTAGATTGTAATTTATTTTAAATTAAAATTTTATGTTAATTTAAAATAATAATAATTAAAATAATTTTTATTTTTTATAATTTTTATACATTTACTAACAGTTTAAATTGGAATTTGGTCCGACTTGATCTTATCGAATGATAAATTCTATCATTTAAATAGGAATGGATCGAGGTCAGGGTCGAACTCCATTCCTTAGCCCTCTAGGCAGAGGCAGGAATTGCATAATCCTTGCCCAACTCCAGTCTGTTCCCGTCTCGCTCCATTATATATAATAAATTTTATGTAGAAAAAATATATTATATATAATAAGTTATATTTATATATTTTTTATAATCATATTTTAACATAACTTAATAAAATTATACATTTTTATAATATAATTACATAAATATTTTTTTAAACATATTATGTATTTTTTAATCATCTTTTTAGCGTAATCTAATATTAATAATCATATTTTTTATAGTATAATTACATAAATAATTATGTACATCATATTTTTTTTTAACCTAGTCATCGACAAGCTAGGGTTGGGGGCAAGAATCCCCACCGATCTTCGTGTTGGGGATGGAAAAATAAGGGAAGATGGGGTACGGTCGAGATTCTTAGTCCTAGGCCTTGTTGTCATTACTATTAACACATTATATTCTCATTATTTGACCTTTACTTGAGCCTTATATTTACCTTATATATTTAGTAATTTTTATTAACTTATTTTAATTAAATTATTGTCAAAATACACCCTAAATTGATTTTCTTTTTTACCTCAATAAATAATTTCGATTATCATTGTTTAAGACAAATACACATAAATGACTATTATTATTATTATTATTATTATTATTATTATTATTATTATTATTATTATTATTATTATTATTATTATTATTATTATTATTATTATTATTATTATTATTATTATGTGAAGAGACGTTTGGGTATAAGTATTGATCTTCTTACCTAGGATACCACTGAGTCACTATAATTTATACCTCCACAACTCATGAGGCTAAGGTATGGAGACATGCGGGCGAAGGATTTCGGCTTTTGCAAGCAAGGTTTGAATTGTAGTGCAATTATGCAAGTTCTAATCGACTAGTGAAAATCAATCAAGATGTTATGGAGGTTGCTTTCTGATTAAGGTTAATTTATTTAAGAGACCCTCAAAACAAAAAACAAATACTATACCTTATATAAATTTTATTCACTAATGATTGATATACTATTAATTCTATACAGAAATTTTTCATTAAAAAATAAAAGAAAAAAAAACCATGCTTTCTACGAATCTCAATTGTACCAATTGTACCAATTCTAAATTAGTGGACAGTTTTAAATGCCATAAATTCTACTATCAAAAATATTTTAAAATATTATTATTTCTATGTTCATTAGTACAATAATTACATTAATTTCAATATTTTGTTGTTTTCCTTTTGGGGCAATTCTGGCCCCTACTGTTGCTTTGTATTGTCGTTTTTCTGGATGGTAATTTTTTTTCGCTTAAATCAGGAATTCAATTCAATTTAGTTTAGTTGGGTCAGAGATTTTCTAATTTAAGCAGGAACGGAATTCATTCCTCAGTCCCTCTTATCCGCTTCACATATATTTTATATTTTATATTATATTATATTTTATATATATAAATTTTATGTATATTATATATACACATACCAATATATATATATATATAAATTATGAATAGATTATATATGTATATAAAAGAAGAGAAAATAAAAAAAATTATTAATTTTACTCTTATTAATTTAGTGATATGATAAATACGTGAATCATTAGAAATCACTACAAAATTTTTTAAAATGATTAAAAAATTTTAAATAAAAATATATCAAAGACAATTTTTTTTTTAAAAATCTTTATAAATATTTTTGAATTTAAACGACCCTTACTTTCCCGATGGGTTGGGATTGAAAATTGTTTTGTCTCTTGCAGGCGGGGCGAGAATCTCCGTCTTTCTCTAAAGCAGGGACGGGTCCGAGAATGAGAAAATGGACAAATATGTGGAGCGGAGTTGTAATTTTTAATTCCCTACTCGGCCCGACCCATTGCCATCCCTCTTTTTTTTATTGCAACTGGATTTGACAAACAGTTTGAAAACGGGGCCCACGCCTACCGTCCCAGAAAACAGCCGCTTCAGCACGTTATGGAAACGCGGGTATGTCTCTTTCAGTCTTCAATAAATCTCAACAGACTTATGTTTCTTTGAAATCCATTTTTCCAAAAATCAATTCGACACTCCCCAAACAAACCCCAAAAACAGAAACACAAAAAAAAAAATCTCAAATCAACTTTCACTCTCATTAGAGTGGAGAACACCATTTCTCCTTCCCAAATCAACTGCGTGTTCGCTCCATTGAACTGAATTCGGTCCATAATGGACCGTCTCGATACTAACTTCGAGAATGCAATCACAAAAAAAGGTTCGTCCTCCGCTGGTGTCGGAAATGGCGGCAGTGGTGGCGGCGGCGGCGGCTTCAGCTCGATCCGTGACCGTTTCCGCTTCAAACGAAACCCTAAGACTTCTACCAGGTACCTTCCGGGGACCTCGAAAACGACATCGTCGAATGGTTCATCTTTGGATCGCCAATTCAAAACAGGCCGATCTTATCACCATCATCATCACAACAGATCACTGCCGCGGAAGCTCTTAATGTTTCCGATTAAGGAGAGATCGTGGTTTTATTTGTGCATATTTTTGGTGATATTTGTGTTTGCTTTGGCGTCGATGGTGCTTCAGAGCTCGATCATGTCGGTTCTGAGACAAGGTGGCGGAGGGAGTGAGAGAGGTAAATGGCGCTGGTCTGTGAGAGATGACTTGAAGTTGGGAAGTTCTCTGCATTTCGTGCCGCGGAGAAGATTTGAACTTCGTGAGGGTCTCGATCCGTTGAGGAACCAGACCAGGATTGGAGTTCGACCTCCGAGAATTGCACTTGTATGTAAATATATTTCGCTGCATTTCAAAATTAAAACTTTGTTTGCGAACTTCTAACGAGTCTAATCAAATGCAACTGTATTATATATAAACTTTTGTATAGACACTTCGGTTCAGGAGTGAGGCTTGGAGAGCCGATTTGGCCAAAGTGTAGATATGGTGTAATAAGCATAATTAGCCACTGCATTTAATATCTTTGCTTTGCGAGCTGGCATTTCTTGCATTCTAAGTCTTTTAAGTGCGGCGTTTACTTTATTAGCTATTAGTTTGTTTCTCTTCAAGGTCTCTGATCCTTTTCGCTTATCATGAAAAAGCATAATCCAGTCTCAAAAAGGGTATTTTTATCCTTAGGTAACGTATGAAAATTAACGAAGTCAAGGTATTAAATTTGAAAATTTTACTTCCATCCCAAAGTGAGTAAGAAGTTTAGAAATGTGTTGTTGTTTGAACGTTTTATCTTATATATGCATGTAATTAGGGGGATGCATGTTCATAAATGAGTTTTAAGCCCAGTATTCCTGCTGCAGCTCCTCTTAGGTTCCCTCATCTATTTTGTTTACAAGTTCATTTGGGTCATATATTCAAAAGTGCACCACTTATGCTCGTGTAGAAAATGTATTCAAAGTAAAATTGTCATTCAACTGTGTGCAAGTCTTTGGGGAACAATTGTCAAAATAAGCTGTGATTGAAGACGGTTAGATGCGTCAAAGGTTTAATTGGTTTTCTTCATGGATACAATTGCAAGTTGGATGTATACATCTCCTACTTGTGGGGGAAACTACTAAGAGAGATTCAACAAAATTTATTAATATGAGGCTGAGCATTTACGCTATGAGTTCCTGATTTCTAATAATAAATTGGTTGAATTTCTATCTGTGCTGCATTTATAACTGCCAACATGACAGGATAGTTTTTGCCTGTTGTCTTTCAGTTCAAGATTTAGAAGTGCTCTGGGTGGAAACACCCTTGTAATTATCACACTAGATGTCTTCTGATTTGACTTATGTTTAGATCTATGTTTTTGTTTTAGAAAGCTTGAGCTGAAAGTGGCTTACGCATGAATTTTCTTTTTCCTTATCTCTTTCTTTGTTAATATTCGATTTTAAAGTACCTAATAGCTCCATAGCCATGCTTTTAACTCAAAATGAAGTCTTGCAGTTCATAGCCCTGATGGACCTTTGTTAATGAATGTCAGATCTTAGGGAACATGAAGAAAGATCCATCATCATTGAGGCTGTCTACGGTGATGAAGAACTTAAAGGGACTTGGTTATCTGCTTAAGGTAATTTCATAAGAATCTTTTCCTTACCAAGGTACACATGCTTCAGAAACTTAATATTGGATATTTGTTCCTGCTAGGATCAAGATTTCTTTATTTCCATAGTTGAATATTTTTCCCTGAGACATGGGCCTTTATAGTTCTTTTGGAGTCCTTCTTCATCCCTTGAGAACTTTATATGGTAAAACAGTGCAATTCTCTGTTATGCTTACAGGGATCTACTTTATCAAATTGCTTATGGATGTTGGTTTCTTAATTTTCATGTGTCTGTAATATTGTTTTACAGACATACACCCTTGTGGATGGTGAAGCACTGTCAATGTGGGAGGAAATAGGAGGACAAGTCTTACTGTTAAGCCCTGAAATATATGGTCAAATTGATTGGTCAATGTATGTCTACTTTTTCTCTAGTTCACATTCTCGATTTGCCATTTTTAGTCTAATTACCACCTTTCTTTTTGGGTGGTCATAGCTGGTAGGGAAAGGAAATTGAGGGGACAGTGACCAATGGGAAAGATAGTTCATGGTTCTCATTGAAGTAGAGTCTGACTGATAAAAATGTAATTGGTACTAATGAATGATGCTTTATGATTTATGCAGCTTTGAAGGTGTTATAGTGGACTCTCTTGAAGGAAAAAATGCCATTTCAAGGTATGAAGTTACAATACCTCTGCCTGTTGAATTAACTTTACTCGCTGTAACGGTGTACTTGGATTGCCATGCATATTGAAATTGAAAATTCAATTAAAAAAATTCAAATTAAATAATTTTCATTTTTCAAGAACTGTCATTTACTCACAAAATATCATATTTTCGCTTGTTGACCCAACATTTTTTTTCCAAAATGCAAATTCTTTTTCAATTTAAACATTTTCTTATTTAAAAAAAAAAGTTGAAATCCAAGTACACCCTAGCCTCTTCGTCTTATTTTGAATTTCACATCCTCAATTGAAATGGAAAATTAAACTTGAACCAGTAATATACTCAACTTGAATAGCAGCACTTGACCTTTGTTACTCATTCCATACATTAAACCCGGTAAGTACCTATTATGTAATGGACACTAAAGAAACAGCTTAAGAGAATTCCTATCTTCAATCTGCAAATTAAACTTGACAAAATGCTGTTGTGGAAAAAGCATCGTGCGTTAATCATTGACTTCCATTGGTGCAGCTTAATATGGTAAAAATTAGATAGAAATTGTCACTTAATAAGGGGACTGATGTACTATCTTTTCGAAGTGCTCAGAACTTTGACATGTTAAAAAAGTTATGGTTTGAAAGTGGAAGAAAACCTTTTTTGAGGGGATCTGTGAAATATTCCCCTCTACTCCAATCTACCATGCTTGAATAGGGAAAATTTAGGTGCCATGATTTGTGAGTTTTATATTTCTGCAGCCTTATGCAGGAGCCCTTCTGCTCTGTTCCTGTAATATGGACAATTCAAGAGGATACACTTGCAAACCGTCTGTCAATTTATGAGAACATGCACTGGGAACATATTACATCTCAGTGGAAGAGCGCCTTTGCCCGGGCTGATGTGGTTGTGTTTCCAGATTATTCTCTTCCGGTAAATCTGTGACATGGTTTTACTTTCTTACTACATTAGTTATATTTTAGGATTGAATTAGGCACTTGTAATTCCCGCTTAGTCATATTCCAATAAGAGATGCTATATAGTGTGCTTCCTCATGCTCAATTAGGACTGCTTTCCTGTATCAGATGTTATATAGTGTGCTTGACACTGGAAACTTCTTTGTAATTCCTGGATCACCAGTAGATGTTTGGGATGCTGAAAGCTACAGTAAGAAACACTCCAAATTACTCTTAAGAAAGGAGAATGGTTTTGACAAAGATGATCTGCTGGTTTTGGTTGTTGGAAGCTCCTTCTTCTACAATGAGTTGTCGTGGGATTATACGGTTGCAATGCATGACCTGCAACCTCTCCTAGTCAAATATGCAGCGAGAGAAGAATCAAAAGCAAAATTCAAATTTGTCTTCTTGTGTGGAAACTCCAGCAGTGGGTATGGTGATGCTTTAGAGGTAAATTATTGATTATAACTTGATTAGCTTGCTATGATGATATTAGTATTTGCATATAAGTTACATTTACATGCATTGGCTTTGAGAAAAGAGGTAAATCATATTCCTCGGCAAAGTATTCATAATGTTCTACATATATATTCTAGGATTGTAACTTTGCATATTTCTTATTGTTATATCTTGTTCCTCTTAAGCACCCCCTCTATTTTATCTTCCAGAAAATTTGCATTTCAGAAACTGCTCAAGTTGCAAGTTTGAACTAACAATTCTTTACAAGTTTGATTTCTATTTTATCTCCTACAATTCTTACACCCCTTACTACAATTCTTTCATTCGTCTTATCATTGCACTTTCTTGTAAAGTCTTTTGATAAATGCTAGTTTCTTCAATCATTTATTCCATCCTTACCTAGTTTTAAGTGAAAATTTACCTGTCTTGTTGGATAGACCAGCTAGAGGGGAAGAAAGGAACTGTGTATCATAAACTGTTGATTATATGTGGTTTTGTAGGATGTTGCTACTCATTTGGGACTTCATCCAGGGGTTCTCAGACACTATGGAGTAACTGGTGATGTGAATGGTGTGATTCTTATGGCCGATATTGTGCTTTATGCTTCTTCCCAGGATGAGCAGGGATTTTCTCCATTGCTCATCCGGGCTATGTCATTTGGAATACCAATCATTGCCCCAGATTACCCTGTGATAAACAGATACGTGAGTTCATGGATCCTTTTTGTACAGGCAACTTAGAACGCATCTTCTTATGCAAAAATTGATATCTGTTGGTTTCTGTTCTTTAATATCTGGAGGATGGTTTGGATTTCAGGTTGCTAATGGTGTTCAAGGAATGATCTTTCCGAAACATAATCCTGATGCCCTGATGAAAGTTTTCACACTTCTGATATCTGAAGACAAACTCTCAAATTTTGCTCATTCTATTGGTTCCTCCGGAAGGCTTCTTGCTAAAAACATGCTAGCAACAGAATGCGTAATGAGTTATGCAATGCTGGTTGAGAATGTCTTTAATTTCCCATCAGATGTCTTGCTTCCAGCCCCCACCTCTCAGCTTAAACAGATTTCATGGGAATGGAACCTTTTTTGGAGTGAAATAGATAAAAAAACTGGTGAGATGGAAAATCTGCATTTGGCAAGTAGTGTTAGTATTGTATATGACATTGAGGCTGACATGGCCAATCTCATTCCCTTGACGAATATCTCTAAGGATGATTCGGATGCTCTAGACAGGGATATCCCTACTAATTTGGATTGGGATATTTTGAAGGAAATAGAGAGTTCCGAGGAAGTTGAGAGGCTAGAAATGGAGGAGGTACGACCATTCTGCTGTTATTCTTTTTCCTTTCGTTCTGATAGTATCTATTTCTTATTTTTCCTTTAGTTTGTTAAACAACAACTAAATAGAACATTATCTTGGGATATGTAGATAGACGAAAGAATGGAGAAAGACATTGGTGATTGGGATGAAATTTATAGAAATGCTCGCAAAGCTGAAAAGCTTAAGTTTGAAACAAATGAAAGGGATGAAGGAGAGCTGGAGAGGACAGGTCAACCTTTATGTATATATGAAATTTATGGTGGAACTGGTGCTTGGCAGTTTTTGCACCATGGTTCTTTATACCGTGGATTGAGTCTCGTAAGTTCCTCTGAGCAAGATTTTTCTTTTTTCTTTGTGTGTGTGCGTGTGTGTGTAAATAATGGATATTTTTAGCTATGGATTCCTGGAAAATACTTTCAATCATTTGTGGAGTTTGAAAAGAATAAGTTGCTTCATTCGTGCTGTATGACACAATGTAGATTGACTAAGCACCCATTGTTTTCAGTACTCGAATTTTTCCTTTTTATGGTATTTTTCGAGTTAGATTTGCAGTTCTCTTGATTCGACATATGTTGGTTTTATCAGTCTTCTGGAGCACAAAGATTGAGGTCAGATGATGTGGATGCTGTTGCAAGGCTTCCCGTCCTGAATGATACATACTACCGGAACGTACTTTGTGAGATAAGTGGCATGTTCTCCATTGCCAATGGGGTTGACAACATTCATAAACGACCGTGGATTGGATTTCAGTCATGGCGAGCAGCTGGAAGGAAGGTATGTCCTAGGACTTGGAACACGTCCTTGAGAATCAAGTTTCAACTGTTATTCTTCTTTAAATTTAGTTAACAAAAACCATATATTAATAAGTTAACTTCTCATAGACTGTGATGTTTAGAATTTCGAGAGTTTACTTCTCATAGAATCTTTTTGACTGTACCATGGCAAAAGGAAATCCCATCTATTTATGCATGGTCTACATGTATATCAGGTAGCATTATCTGCAAAAGCTGAAAAAGTTCTGGAAGAAATAGTTCAAAAACGCACTAAAGGAGATGTGATATACTTTTGGGCAAAGCTAGATATGGATGGTGGATTTTTGGGTAGCAACGATGCACTTACTTTTTGGTCAATGTGTGATATCTTGAATGGAGGAAACTGCAGGTAAGATATGTCCCTGCTATTGTTGAAAATTTTTTATTATTTAAACATAAGTTATCATGTCAAATCATGTGATCATTGCATACTTGACCTAATATTTTGTTTCAGAACCCAAAGTAAAGGAAAAGAATGACATATATAAGCAGGAGAAACATCTTTCAAAGAAAGACATATATAATTTGTGATCCACCTGATATAGTTTGAATTCTTTGTTTTATGCATTTCTCGTGAGGATGGATTGAGGGAGGAGTACATAATTTGCCACTTTTTGGCTGTTATCTTCCTGAGGTGGACTATTAAAGAATTGAAGAAGAAAGTAGAGTAATACAGAGGCAAGAGGTGGACATCACTGCCTTGCCTCCAGAGAGATGAGAAAAAAATTAAGGATTTTTAGATATTATTAAGTATTGTTCCAATATACTCTATTCCAAGGTTGAATTTATCATTACAAACCAGATTATTTATCTCATCAGCACCTGCTAGTGAGGACTATTTGATGCAGGAAATTACCTCTTCTTGTATTTAAAATGTTTGGCAAACAAAAAGCACATAGGGTCCTTGTTCAGTTTTAGAAACTTAAGACATGACAAATAAAAGTTGGAACATGAATTGAGGCTGAATGTTGGGCAAGAAGAATGTCTAGGACGCTGTAAAGCTGTGTGTTTTATTTTGGGCTTCTTGAAGTCATTGTAATACAGTTTTGAATGAGGATAGTTGGACTCAACATATAAGAAGTGCAATGAAAATGAGGTTGAAAATGATAGTAAACTCAGGTTGCAGACACTCCAAAAAGAAAAAGTGAATTAAATGGAAAATCAAATAAGGGACCCGGGGGGGTGGGGTGGTGGCGGTGGAGGGGAACAGATATTTGTTGGTTTTAATTGAATGCTTATGTGTTTAATATCTTTCATACAATAGGCCTTCTTGAAATCTTGCTTTCCTCTTTGTTAGCTATATTACCAACTTCTAGATTTCAGTTATAAATGCCAATCTCTTCTTTCCACAAAAATGTGGGTTGCATCAGTATCTTTCCTGACCAAGATCTAAATATTTGAGCCAAAATGTAATGGCCAGTCACTTCTGAATGTTCCTTCAGAGAGAGCCTTTTTTTTTTTTAAGTGAAGAGTAAAAGTCAGCTGATGGTACAAGAGGTTTTTTTTTTTTTTTTTTTAAATTAAGAGTCAGCTGATGATACAATCAGTTACAAACCATACATTGCATTGGGGTTGACTTAGGTGAAGACTTGGATCTTTTTATTTAGTTGTTGTTTCCTTTTCATAGGTTTATACCATTGCATAATCTTGTCCTTGGGAAGGCATTTGCTTTAAATAGCCCAGTCAAGTTTGGACTGTTATTTTTGTAATATTGAGGGGGTAATATTGGGTTTATAGTCTTTAGCCTACTTCCGTATTATTTATTGTTTTTGTATCATTCCAAAGCAGTAAATTCTTCATCTCCTTCTGTTTTTATTCTATAAAATTATGCAGAACAACATTTGAAGATGCATTTCGCAGAATGTATGCCTTACCATCACATGTAGAAGCTCTTCCACCCATGCCCGAAGATGGTGGGTGTTGGTCAGCACTGCACAGCTGGGTGATGCCAACCCCTTCTTTTCTGGAGTTCGTTATGTTCTCCCGGTAAGGAATCCCCAGGTCATCCAATAACTTGTAAATCTGGGTTATCTATATATTGGAATCTAAGGGATCTATTTGCTTCTGTAGGATGTTTGTTGATTCTCTCCACTATTTGCACATAAGTTCAAACAAGACCTCTGACTGCTTGTTGGCGTCTTCCATCCTTGAGGTGAGTGTTGATGTGAAATATTCTCTTGATAACATGGAAAGTGAAATTTTAATGTTGATCTTCCATTTCTACCAGAAACAGCGTTGCTATTGTCGAGTCCTGGAAATTCTTGTTAATGTTTGGGCATATCATAGTGCAAGGAGAATGGTTTACATTGATCCACATTCAGGTGTGCTAGAAGAACAGCACCCTATCGAGCAGAGGAAAGGGTTTATTTGGGCCAAGTATTTCAACTTCACTTTATTGAAAAGTATGGATGAAGATCTTGCAGAGGCTTCAGACGATAATGACCATCCATATGAAACATGGTTATGGCCATTAACTGGGGAAGTTTACTGGCAAGGAATATATGAGCGGGAGAGGGAAGAGAGATATAGGTTGAAAATGGATAAGAAAAGAAAAACAAGAGAGAAACTACTCGAGAGGATGAAATATGGATACAAGCAGAAGACACTTGGGAGATAGGAGCAGCTCGGACAACATCACAAGAGTTGGAATTCGAACGGAATGCTGGGACTCCTCTAGAGAACAAAGCCAAATTTCCCTAGCTTGAGGATTTGAGGAGATTCCTTCTGATTATTGAGACCCAGATTCTTTTGTTAACAGCATCGCAGTTGAAAGTGGCACGTTTCTAACCTTACTGTATCAAAATCGAGGCGGGGCAGGACCCCGGCGGGGATGCAAGAGCCTGCTCGCAAATACAATCACCAGCAGTTTTGTAGGGGCAGAACAACGAATTCTAAAGACTATTTAGAGGTGCACTGATTTGAAATTAAATTCTTTTTTTTTTTTTTACAAGTATTAGTGAAGAAGCACTTTAGGGATGAACATGTATTCTTTGAACATTGTACATAATTATGACAATAATGATGCAATTCTTTTTAATGGACTCTCTCTCTCTCTCTCTCTCTCTCCTCTCATTTAATGGTAAGTGGAGTCAGTTCTGCATGGCAACCCAACTTTAAAACAACCTTTTGATGTGTGGTTGAGATCTTAGGATAGGTAATATTTAAAGAAAACTACTATACTGTTTATATTTACAAGTTGTAATCTTTACAGTTTATAACGACACTGACATGCAAAGTTTTGCCCAATATAGTACTTCAGTTCCCTTGCGGGTACATGAATCAATCAACGGAGTCCTCCTCAAAATGGCGATTTGGAGAAACAACAAAGAATGTGAATGTTGCTCGAGGAAAATACACGTCACAGAATAACGCATAAAGAACCCAAACCTTAACTGAACCAAAATTGGCAAATTTTGGCCCCTCAAACCTTAAATCTTAACAGAAGTAAAGACCTAATGGATCCAAATTGGCAAAATTCAAGCCTTAGTTGACATAGGATCGAATCAAAACTCGTACAAACAAGTGTGTAAAATCAAAAAAGTCTTATTAATAATTTTAAATCACCATACATATTTATTTCATTGATTATTAACTCTATTACAAAGGAAATTGAGAAAATTTTATATTCAATCAAAATCCAAACAATTAATAGAGATATCTTATACTCATTCTTCAAGCAATTAACTGGGATACCTCAAACTCGTTTTTAATCTTTACTAACGTATATAACATACTTTATCTAGATGTTATTTGTATTAAATATAAATTGCGTTAAATCATTAACTTTATATTACATTATTCTATTATGTAAATTAAACCTATTGAGTGCCAACTGTTTAGGTGAAAATAAGGTTGAAGTGTAGCAACAAATTTTATCTTTCAACTCTGAAGCTCGGCTTAAACTCACCATCGTTGTGTTTTTCACCATTAATTGTCCTCACTTTTTATATTTGTGTCGGGCAATCTATTAGATGAGATGAGTTTTTCGTTGAGTTAGGAAAGTTAAGTTTTTGGGTTCATTAATTGTCCTTACCTCTATTTTAAAACCTCCCTTAAGAAAGGGAACGCTACGTAGGAGCTGTCCTCTCCTAGCAAGCCCATCATCTCAAAAGCTACAAGTAAACAGGGAATTTCAACTCCGAAGATTGGGTATGGCATATCGAGCATGCTGGAAATTTTTGTTTAATTTTAACTCAAAATCTGTAATGACATCATTTTTTGGGGTGTAATTTGTTTGTTAAATTATTAGTTGTGGTGATTGGAATTCGAGTATTGTGGTTGAGTTGGTTAGAAATTTTTTGACTTATTGATTCTTGTTCTGATTTTGATCTTCTATGTATAATGGTTCAAATTTTTTGTAATAATATAAAACGTATTTTTAAAATATATTTTTATTTAAATAATACATATTTATAAAATGCGTTAAAGTCGCTGAAAATTTATTTTTTAAAGTTAAAATTGTTAATTGACAAATAATCATAATTGGGCCATATTTGGAAGAAAAATAAAACATTTATATTGCCAGTACTCCAGCAGCTGGATCTCAAGGATTCAGTGTTGAACTATAACAAAAACCCAATGGATCCACAATGGCAAATTTTAGCCACTAGTCAATCTTCTTATACTGAATATAGAACCAAAGATTAGTTGACATAAAATAGGACCAAAAATTGAACCAACCATAAAAGAACCAAAAGTTAGAACAACCATGAAAGAATGTAAGGTTTGTAGATTCTTAATATAATTTATAAAATGTCACCTTCCAACCTATCTATATTTATTTAGTGCCTTCGCCACCATTAATCAAAGTATCCAAGGTAGCAATATTCTGCTGCATGCATGCGATGCTGACTATACTTTGCTCTCTGCTCCCAGGATTAGGTCCCGATTTCACATCCAACCAAGGTAATTTTTCGACAACCAATCTGTCAAATTCATGGTTTTTATCATTGTAAATATACACCGGCATAATCGAAATGGGGTCAGAAGTATGTCTATGATCCACCAAAAGTATTCCACCAGTAGGCATATTACCAATATGGATGTAATGCCGTCCAGACCCCTCATGCCGGAGTCCCTCTGGCAAAAGTAGCTGATGATGGTTCCACTTATGGTCATCTTCTAATGTATAAATGGTCAGTTTGGTTGAGTACTGGACACAGCTACACAGAGCCAACCGTCATCTGAATTGCACAAAACAACACTCGGGAATGCCAAATCTGGGGATTGGAATATATACAGAACTGAATTTCTCGGTGATTAGATCAAAGGAATATACTCCATACCCATCACCTCGGTTAAGCAAATGCAACCAATAAAGAAACCCATTAACCAAAGTACTCTGCCTCTCGAAGCCATTAGGAATATCGTCGCCATTGCCAAGCTCTCTCCACGAAGAATTCCTCCTGCCAATGGTGAGAATCTGAACCCGACTACAAGAACTCCTAGAGGATTCTCTGGGGCCCATTATACACAGCAACTTGTACACTCTATTCACAGGATCAAAACCAAAGTAATATTGGGAGTCGTTGGAACAATCAAAGTTAAGGGGTACTGGTAGCTTCATGGTTTCTCGGGTAAAAAAATTGGAGAGGAAGGAGAGATAGCCAGAATAGTAACAAAAAAGCCCGTTGATCACTTGCGTGACTCCTAGC
This sequence comes from Voacanga thouarsii, assembly GCA_026120185.1. NCBI lineage: Eukaryota > Viridiplantae > Streptophyta > Magnoliopsida > Gentianales > Apocynaceae > Voacanga > Voacanga thouarsii. The sequence continues at coordinate 1,974,113 of JANUWF010001064.1, read as the reverse complement.
CCGCTATCTATAAAATCATCAGCACAAACAGAAAGATTAAAGAGGTTGACAGATCGTTCCCGTCTCCATAATCGGTTTTGAGGAATGGATGCGACGAGGCACAAGGGTTTGCGATTGCTGTAAGCCTGGGCAAATCGATCATCGCGGATGATTGAGTACCAAAGCTTGGAAACACGGGTGAGCTGTGAGAGCTTCTTGGTCGGGAGCCTTGTCAACAATTCGACCAACAAATCAATGTTTAGCTGTGGCCCAACTCTTGCTATCTTCTTGTTCATCTTCTTCTCCTCAATCCTCCTCTCAGAGAGACAGGCAATTCCTAAATCTGCAAGTGGCCCTAAATCAAAACCAAGGCTCTGGGTCCTTCACTTCGCCTCCTGTTTTCTTCTTCTTCCTCCTCTCAGAGCTATCCACCACCCAGAGAATCGTGTGCTGGTCTTGTTCCCTTTATCTATCCCTCCTTGGCTCCTCGGAAATGGCGACTGCAAGTTCTTACAAGCACCGTTAAAAAGAGTACAAAGAGTGTGCACGCGTTACTCAAAGTGAATCTGAGGTCATGTCTTGAATTAACAAGAATTCAAGATCCCTATAAATGTGCCATGTACATATATTTAAAAAATTAACAAAATTATTTTGTTACATAAATTTTACGTATTAAATTTGTGTTAATATGTAGAAGATTATATCTTATATGTATAAATTACTGTAAAATTTAAATTGTTATACCATGTAGAAATTGAAAGTCTTTGATAAATTCTAAATTTTTTGGGGACAATATTTACAAGTCACTCTCTAGTGTGCGGCAAAATTAGAGAAATATTTGGGTGGACCTAATCCACCACTTCAAGTATTATATCATGTACATTAAAAATTGTACATTTTTAGAAAGATATAACACTTTAAAACGGTAGTACACGATGCATCAGGTCCACCCAAGTATTTCTCGCAAAATTGAATGTGATTAGGAGAAGGATTCAGAAGTACTACCATATTGCCCGTATATAAATTGCAATAGGTATTTTGGAGACATTGGCCAGAGAAAGGTGGATGCAAAATTCCAATGGAGAAATTCCTTTTGTTACTTGACACCCTGGAAATAAATAAAAGAAAAATTTTATTCACAAAAGATTTTATTTCAATTTTTTCTAAAATCCCAATTATGATTCTTTGATATGTAATAATATATTCAAGAAAAAAAGCATTGACAGTAGAAAGACCTTTGTCGGAGAAAAAAGGTGAATTTCACTTTTATTACATCATTGTTCACCAAATCTGTTGGGGTGCCTACATCCGTGTCCCACGTCGACCTTTGAGGGATTTTCACGGATTTTTAATCAAAGTGAGTCAAAACTCATCGTACCCACTGAGAATACGATGGGAATTTGAAGCACAGGGATATCTCGATATTGCTAAGTACGAGGTCCAAGAAGACCTCACGCATGGCAATCATGATGAACAGCATGTTGCCCGTGAAACGCTTACTAGCCTGGAGAGCATCTGACGCAACAGAAAGTTTGACGACCTCGTATCTACCAGATGTGAGATTTGATGACGTCGTGTGTGACTGATGACCTTGCGTCTTCTAGACACAAGGACGTCATATGCGGGCCAACTTTCATATGGCCTTCATTTGCTTTTTGACAAGCTTCATAAAAATCTCTGAAAAGCTTGAAATTTCAGAGATTCTTTTGAATCTCTGAAAAGTGAAAAGTTTTCACAAGATCAAATTGAAATGCAAACAATGTAGAGATCGGTGTTCCTATAAATACCGACCCAACTCTTCCAATTTCTTCTTTGTATTTCTCATTTAACAGTGTTGCCAATGTTATATGTGCTCTACCCATTAAGGTGATTGTTGCGTCTTCTTTTAAAAAAATAATCAAATATTTCAAAGACTATAGAAATAAGGCTAAACCATGGTAGATATCACTTTCCTTTTCGGATATAGTCCAAATTTGTGAAGAATGAGTTGAATGGAAGAAGCCACCATGTGCAAGCTTATGATCAAGGTTGGGACATTTTTAGTATTTTATCACCATATCATAAGTATGAGAAGGGAAATAATTCATATCAAATTAATTATGGTTCAAGGACCATCAACTGTTACAAATAGAAAATATACGGAATACCTTATTCGTACATATTTACAACTTGTCAATAAATAGGGTTCAATTTGAGGGTCTCGTATCACCCTTAAACACCACAACATGCTACCGATGACTTATTCAGGATAATTCAAGTCTATTCCATAAGAGAATTACTGGCACAATCCTCCTTTTACGTTGGCCCCGAATGTTTATCAGTTTAAGAACCGTCGCCGTGATTGCATGATGACGTCCCACATCAGAAATGAGATGGACAAGCGCAACCCTAATTTGTCTCCTCGTTATAAAAACTGTCATCATACTGGACATAATAGGAGGAATTGCCTCAATAGTACCATACAGGGTTCATGATGCATTTTTCCATTGTCATATAAGAATTGTCCCTACGACTGATGGAGTTGATCCTAGACCTATTATCCTGGATCTGCTGACCTTACAGTGTAGACATAGGTCGACTAATTTTTGGGTATAGCAATTAGAAGATCAAGTACTATATGCAATGTATAATAATAGCACATTTTGGGAGCTGGGTTCAGTGGAGTCATCCGTCTATCTTATATAAAAATTAATCATCTACTTATTACAGTATTGGCAAAAAGATGGCGTCAGGAGACACACACCTTTCACCTCCCAGTTAGAGAGGCAACTATTACATTCCAAGATATAGAGGATAGGCAACTATTACATTCTATGATATAGAGGTCGTATTCGGTTTACACATCGACGGTGATCCAATTATTAGTCGTGAGTTCAACTATCCACAAGCAGAGCTGTTAGATTTGTGTGACACGCTCCTCAGTTTTTTACCTACAGACACAACCTTGACGGGTTTCAATTGAGATTAAGCGCACTCGAAAGAGCCTTGACTCAACCATTCCTACCAAACATGACTCGAGATATGGTTGCATAGCACCGCATGATGTCGCATCATGACACTTTTTGGTGGGTTTTTATTCTTGGACAAATTCGAAAATCGTGTTTATTTGCTCTTCCTCAGATACATCCGTGAACTAGAGTTGTCGGGGACACTTAGTTAGAGAAATATAGCACTGGCACATTTGTATCGTTGTATGTGCAACACTATTTCGTACACGACGCATCAAATCAATGTTCTACTACTGTTGATTCAGGCACGAAATGAATTTCAAATTTCACTAACTATTTTTAATTAGCAGTGTATTATAAAAATAATTATGAGATCTAATGTTAAAATTATTATTACTTTTACAATAGTTATGGGCGTGAGAGCACATTTCTACTATTAAACCAGATAGAGTACGAATAATAGAGGATGTTGCCTAATACGCGTCGAGAAGAGCAACATGACAGGGTCCGTTAGAAATTTCTTGCACCCCAACAACACATGTACTGATTGCGTACATGGATCAGTTGGATTGGATACGACACAATCATGTAAGTATTATAAATTGTCATTATTTATTATTTGATAATAAAATTGTTTATTTCTGCAGTTTATTTAACAACCATATAATGAGTACATATTAGCATCTCTATATCCTTATTGCACGCATGGGTGATAAATTTAGGCGTCTGTCATATCACTATTATGTTGGGAGACGATAAAGTTGCATTACCTCGATAGAGTCATGCGACAATTTAGATTAGTGTAATCAATTCCTGATACTATTGACACGGGATCGAATTTGCACAAACATAGCCTACAGACTACTAGTGTTGGGTGGAATGAGGTTGATGTGTTGTACTGTACTACTTGGATAAATTGTCACACATATATTATGGTAGGACAGTCCACTTTCGAGATGTGGTTTCAGCTAATTATACTGCGTGGTATTAAACTCGCATACAGTGATTGATTGGCAATCCGATCATATAACAACTGAACCCGGAGGTACCAATCTAGTAGTTCAAAATTTGAAGTATATATAAGTAAATTTTTTCTCGTACATGTAAATATATATAAAATTGCGATTTATATATATTTTTATTGACATTCCTAAAAATCCATATGTAAGCCGATGCGTTGTACCGAATCTTGTACATAGATAATAAAGCATATCAACATGTTAATGTCTTGTACGCTCAACAAACAGTCAAAAGAATGTCGAATATTGCTAGACGTAAGTTAACTATTGGTGACGAATCAGATCGTCTAAATCGCATACCATATAAGCTATCCAGACGATCGTATGTTTTTTATCTGATACCGCCAATTCTACAAAAAGTGCCTCGACAAGCACCACCAATTAGGCAGGGATGTAGACGACCACATCGGCGTGCTGCAGCTAATGAAATTCCTCAACAACATCACTACTCACTTGTGTATGAAAGGAAAGATAATTATTTATCACGTGCTCCTGCAACGGTTGATAATGATTACATGCCAAGTGCAGTGGATGGAGATGATTATTTGCAAGGTACAGCGATCGAAGGTAATCCTAATGATTTTTTAACTCCACAGCACCTAATTTTCGATCATAGGTATGTAGCTTCTATTAAGGAGTTTGTTGCTAGTCCATCTATTGAACGCTTTCAAAGATAGTACGGGCAGTCTAAGGAGGATGTATCCGTCATACGTTAAGAAGAATAAAATGAGTGACAACCTGAAGTACAACTTAAACAATAACCTCCAAGACGGGTTCAACGTCCGAGGAATCGTCAATGATTTTATTGTATGACTAATTTTCATACTTAGTTTTGATGATTTTAGATGTACATAATTGAGATTTAAAATTTATTATAATTAAATATTAAACATAATCTTAAATTAAAAATTAGATTTTATTCTCACCTCATTTTTTAAAATTTAAAAAATGCCAAATAATCATGAAATATTCAACTATTATTTAATAGAAGATTTAATAATATTAATTAAATCCATATTTAATATTAACTAAATCCATATTAATTAAATACATATTAAATTCATATTTAATATTAATTAAATCTATATTTACTGAAATATTTAATATTAATTAAATATTTTTTATATTTGAATAATATTTAATATTAATTAAATAAAATATATAGTGAATTGGTCGAATTTAGTTAAATATAGATTATTCAAATTAAATTATAAAAAATTATAAATTTACATAATTAACATTTGAAAACTTTTGGTAAATAATTAATATTTATACTAAATTGTAATAAAATATTATAAACTATACTTTATTTAATAATTATACTAAAAAATTATTATAATTTAAATTTGAATGAATTACAGATAATATTTTCAAGTTTTAATCTCTATTTATAATTATTTTATTATTTTTAAATTTTATTTGGAAACGATATCCACAATTTGACTAATCATAATTAGACTTAAAAATAAATTAAAATTTAGAAAATTTTAAAATATTATTTATTTTTAAAATGAACTAAAAATAGATTTTTTTTTTTTTAATGATGGTTAGATTTAATTTAAAAATATCATTTATATTCAAAAATTGAAGATAAAATAAAAATAAAAATTAATTCATAAGCAAAAAAATTTATTGTTGATCCATCAAAGTAAAAAATAATAATACAAATTTAATTCAAAAATACATTAGAATGCAATTTTATGAATAATTAAAATATTTTACAAAATTTAATGCATTTGAAAAATTATAACAAAAGAAAATTAATTTTTTGGCATATTGACACGGAGAAAAAGATGCCTAATTTGGTCGAAAACCCGCTAAATTTTGTTTAATATCTTCATACTTAAAATACCATTCTTTTTTTTCAATCCCATATTTATTGGTATTCAAAAAGTTTCAAAACAGTGGATGAAGCAGGAGAAGCCAGGTGTCAAGTTCCAAGAGACCTCGCACCTGGCAGGTGTGATTTCTTTCGGTTATCCATAGGGCAAGGGGGCACTGCTTGGCGAAGCAGCCAAGCTGCGCATTGCGATTGCCAAGTGCGAGGTCTCCTTGGACCTCATGCTTAGCAATCGTGAGGTGCAGGGGGTACCTCAAATTTCCATCTCATTCTCGGTGGGTATAATGGATTTTGACCTACTTTTGTCAAAAACCCTACTTCTATTGCCTTTTGTGCCTTATAAATATAAGGCCTTATTTGATTTTTATAATTTATAATAGGACAAACTATTTTGGTGACCATCAAATTGTTTCGAAATCTAAGTTTTGCCCTTTAATTAAAAAAAAAAAAGGTAAAACAATTTCTTGAACTTTTTAATTGCCTAGACCTTACTGTTGGTCATCTAACAATTCCATTAATTTTTAAGCGCATTTCAATCCTTTCTTCTTCCTCTTTTCTAATTTTCCATTTCTTCTCCTTTACCACTGCAATTACGTCGGCAAAGATTTTGTGTCAACCTATAAGCTTTGGTGGCTCAAATTGCCGCTAAAATTCCACTACCACTGTAAGAAGAATTGATGTTGCAAAAGCAGCTAAGCCTTCACTGCAAGAACTCTCATACCCACTGGAAAATTATCATAATTTCTATCTTCACCTCCACAATCATATCAAACTCCCAATTTCAAAATACCAGATGAAAAAAAAAAAAAAGAAATCAAAGAACCCAAGTTTGAATCTTTAGCATAAAAAATTAACTTTTTCTAGATCTTTCCACAAGCCTATAAAGTAAACAACTAGATACCAAACTCTGAGACAAGCACAAGAAATTGAAAATCAAGAAAATGAGAAACTACCAATCTTCTCTAGCCATCACCATTATTATCTCTATATGCGCAGCTTTTATTCCTCTGTCCTTGCCTCGTCTTACCCATGCAAAAGGGTTCTAACCCAACAACAATACAATTAGAGAGGGAAGTATCAAAACTTTTCGTTTTTTTTTGGGGGGGGGGGGGGTTTAGCTCAATCATGCAACCTATTCACACACCACCACCGGCTTCCAGTGCCCCTTCCTCATCTACTCCCTCTAATTAGAAAAACCCCAAGCGGCGTCTGATTTTACCTCACCACTTCCTCAACGAAATCCTACCCTAGATGTCCCCTCTCCCTCTTCCACCCACATCTGCTCCAAATCTATAATTTATAGCAACCATGAAGACTTTGTTCAACTCTAGATCTGTTGCAAGATTGAGATTCTTCGTGGTGTCGACAAACCAACGTCATCCATTGCCATGAAATGGAGGATCATAATGGCAAAATCCAAGTCCTCTTGGAATACATGGATGGGAAGAAGGTTCCCTTGAAGGGATTCACATCCCCATGAGTCCTCTCTTTCCAACATTAAGAAAGAGGAAGAAGAAAAGAAAAAAAATAAAAAATAAAGATAAAAAATTTCGAAGAGGAAGAAGAAATAAAAATAAAATCATGATTTTACCCTTTATTTTTTTTATAGATGAGAGAGTTGACCGTTGGTTAATTGATGAAAGGGTAAGATCTGGATGATTAAAAAGTTGAGAAATTGTTTTACGCTCCTTTTAATTAGAGGGCAAAACTTGGATTTCGAAGTAGTTTAAGGATTATTAGAATAGTTTGCCTTTTATAATACTAACAAGAGAGTTTGATAGTCTATTTTGTTTGATTTTTATAATTTGTAATACTAGCAAGAGAGTTTGATAGTCAATTTAGCTATTAGCTTTTTATGATTCTCTTATTTTGTATTATTGGTATTTATTAGCCATAAAGAACAAATGCCTAAATAGAGAATCACAAAGAATAAATGCCTAAATAGGTTATTAAACTCTCTTGTTGGTGTGTGTGTATTACAATGTTACAAAGTTCTTACCTAAGCCAATAGCTTAAGTTATTAAACTCTACAAAACAAGAGAATCATGGAGAACATAAGCCAATAGCCAATAAATATCAATAATACAAAATAATACAAAATCATAAGCCAATGCCCAATCAATACCAATAATACAAAATAAGAGAATCACGAAGAACAAATCAAATGCCTAAATAGGTTACTAAAATCTCTTGTTGGTGTTATATATTATAATGTTCTTAAGCTAATAAAAATCAATAATACAAAACAAGAGAATTACGAAGAACAAATGCTCAAATAGGCTACCAAACTCTTGTGTGTTACAATGTTCCTAAACCAAACAAGACCTTATATTATAAGGCACAAAAGGCGGTGGAAGTCCCTAAAAGATTGATATGGGACACGGATGTAAAGCACCCCAATAAATTTCTATCTTGACTTGTATCTTAAACTCAAATATAGCATTTTGCTCCATCTTCTCAATAAAAGTCTAAATATCACCAAATCACTAATATTGAACACCATTCAAGCCCACACACTCGTTGAACATCTTACTAATTCCATTTGTTTCTTCTACAATTGATAATGTATATGCGACTAAATTTTTATAATTTTATAGTGGTCGAATCTCTTTTTTCGGTCAATTTTTAGCTATGGAATATTCATCTTCTTATCGAACTACATCATTAAAAACTATAATTTCATCAGAAACAACATGTACCTGTACTGACCTTAGCTGACCAGGATAGCCAATTTCAACGTCCATATGCTTCGCGTACCATCTTCATTTGAAGAACTTGAAGACTCATTTTTGAAATTTAAAATAGAGAATTCATCATGTGTAATATCTTTATTGATTACAAATTTTGGTAGTTTGGGATCTAGACACCACAATCGTATCATTTCACCTTAGAAGCATACCTAAGAAAAATATATTTCTTAACTCTAGGCTCCACTTTCCTATTATTTACATGCATGTTTGTCGGACATCCAAAAATTTTCAAACGAAAATAACTAATAGGCATATCTGACCAAACTTTATTATGAGTTTTAAAATTAAAAGCTATAGAAGGAGCGCGATTGACAATATAACAAGCCATAAAAACTGCCTTTACCCAGAAATCTTTTGTTAACCCTACATTTGAAATCATATAATGTGCTCTTTCTAAAAGAGTTCTATTCATACATTTTACAATACTGTTTTGTTGAGATGCCATTTTTTATTGTACGATACTGAATAATTCCTTCATTCTTACAAAATTTATCAAATTCTTGTTCACAAAATTCTATGCCATTATCTTTCCTCTACTGCTTGATCTGTTTACTAGTCTGTTTCTCAATTAAAACTTTTTATTGTTTAAAAAGTTAAGTAAATATCACTCTTATACTTAAAAAAATATATCCAAACCTTCATTGAATAATCATCAGTGAAAGTTGACATATAACTGCACTACCCTTAGAAAGAATATGAGATGGACGCCAAAAATCTTAATGAATATTATCTAAAGTACCTTTAGTCTGGTGAATTGCTGGAGGTTAAAGTTGACCTTTTTATACTTTCCAAAAATATAATACTCACAAAAGTCTAATGCACTGATATTTTATCCATCAAGAAGGCATCTCTTACTCAACATGCGTATACTTTTCTCACTCATATGCCCTCAAACACATATGCCACAATATGGTGATGTCAGAATAAGACAAAATTGACATAGAAATTGGAACAAAACTTGTGACAATAGTTCTTGTAAAGTATATAAACTACTAGACTTGCAACCCTTCATGACAATAAGAGCACTTTTCTAAACTTTCATAACTCTATCTTCAAGTGCATATTTACACCCAATAATCTCAAGGGTATCTAAAGAAATGAGATTTTGTTTTTCAAATTAGGAACATGTCTAGCATCAATGGGAGTCATCATTATACCATAATACAATTTAATTCGAACTGTACTCTTACCCACAATATTACAAATGATATTATTATCCATTAAAATAACTCCACCATTATAAGCTTCATAAGTGAAAAATAAATCCTATTGGGACATGTATGGTAAGAATAACCTGAATCTAAGATCCATTCATTTTCAAACATTGTCCTATTATTAATCACAAAAAAAATATTTCTTTCACTTTCATCTGTTACGACACTAGTGTCAGCACCATCAGGAGATTTTTTTTCTTATATTTATCATTATTTTTTAGCTTAAAGCATTTAGGCTTAATGTATCTCCTTTGATGACAATAATTGCAAGGCCAAATTTTGATGTCTAAATTTAGATCTCAATTTTGATTTACTAGTGCTACAATTTTAGATTTTGATTTACTAAAGCTTTGTAAATTATTTTTTTCATAGTGAAATTTTGTTCCCCCTACGCCCATGGATGTAGGTTATTAACCAAATTATGTAGATTTTTGTATCTCTTTTATTTCTTTTCTAGTTATTTTAGTTTTCTCTACATCATTATTTTGTTATCGTCTTGTATAATTTTGCCACTAGAATTTTAGTTTGTTCTCGGGACCTAGCCCAAACAAAATCTTACACAATAATAATGGTTATTAAAGTATTTATTTTTAAATATTTCTATTCTTTTATTATTGTACTTTTTTTTTGTTAAATCAATTATTGTCATTCACTTAAAAATTTAAAATTTGTTATTATGTCATTCCAAAATAATTTTTTTTAGTAGATTTAATTGAGATGGTTGAAAATTTAGAAGTAATTTTCATGGTAATCCCACAGTATATGAATTGGTGTCCAAACAAAATTCATTCTAGATCAAATTTTATCAGGAAAGAACCTTAGGGTATAAGTGGATAGCAACTCATTTAAGTTAAATTTGTAGAAATATAATAAAAAATTATTAAATATGTAGAGTGGGGCCTAAAGTGGAATAAAAAATAGAAAATTTAATGTGTTGTGTATATAAAATTCTCGATAAATAAAAATATATAAAATAATAATTTTTAAATTAAGTGATTTTGCATTGGGATGAACCAAATACACCCTTAGAGTTGGTCTACATATTTTGAAGGCCTCGTGCAGGATGAAAGAAAGTGGGGAGGAAGGGGAAAAAGAAAAAAAAGAAGGGGGGAGGGGGTATATTGAAATTCTTTTTGTTACTTGAGACCTTTTTTTTTTAATAAGATTTTTTTAAAGAGTACCAACACTCTTTTTTCTTACTCGAGAGTCAAGACTATAGTAAGCAATTCTCTTCAATCGTGCTGGAATAAATCAAAGGAAAATATTACTATATTTTTCATGCTTCCCTTTTAATTCCTCTAAAACTATCTCTATTGCAATTTGTTAAAAAATATTTTTAAAAAAAGGTGAAATGGTATTGATACATGATGTTAAAATGGTCAATTCATCTTTTCTCCATCTATCTTCAAACAATTCTCAATCTACCTGGAGGTTGCAACTGTTCTGGTCTGTCCCTAAAATTACACTGGACCCACCTGGTCAATCGTAGCCCATGTTACCAAGCCCAAGCCATGTTGTAGTTTGGGCTAATTGTGTGATTCGATTTGGGCCAATGATCGGTCTTGAACAACGGCTATGGTAGGCTTGGAAAGGGTCGGCTCAGCATGGACATGCCCGTGGGCCTCCATTTGCCGCATCGACTTTACTCGTTTCGTTTCTAACAGTGCAGCTAATTGTTACTTGGGATTCTTTAACTGCTGGTGTAATTGGGAAGAATTTTTAAAATTTCACTTGATTTAAAATAATATTAATTTAACTACTAATTTTTATTTCTCGAAAACTAATATAGACTCAAAGTACATTATATTATCTCTTTGACTTAACTTAAATCTTATCTTAATTTCACATATTTAATAATTTTTTTATTCTATTTAAACAAACTAATCTCATTTTAATTCTTAAATAGGTCATTAAATGTGCCTCCTCCACTTCAGGTAAACAAAGGAGGGAGAGAGGGAGAAAAGGAAGAGAAGAAAAACTTTTATTTTCACTAAGAAAAATATATTATTTTTATTTAATCGGTATAGTAAGAAAATAAATGATAAATATTTTCTTAATTTATGTCTCAATTTGTATAAATTTAGATAAATTATTTTTCTAACGTGAAAGAAAAATATTCCCTTATATCTTTCTTTTTTAATTAAGTAATTTAAATTGTCCCTTTACCTTTAGATTTACATCCCTTCTATTTTCTTTCATCTTTTCACCCCAATCAAATATACTATTAATTTCTTAATTTTGGCTAAAAATCTCCTTAAAAATTCCTTCAATTTCAAATTTGTCCAACAAGTGTAATTTTGTTTACATTAATTCTCTTTGTTAATATTTTGCATTGGTTGTCAAGTAAAAAAAAATAATGTAGAAAACTTATGATTTTGTTTTAAATTAAACATTCACTATAAATTTAAAAAAAAAAATTAATTAACTGTTCAATTTAATTACTGTGCTTCTTCTGAAAGAGTTGAACACAGGTCCAGATCCTATGCACATTTTATTTATTTGTATATAAATAATATTGAAATTTGACGTTTCTAATTTTCTACAAAATAAATTATTAAAAAAGAAAAATAAAGAAAGCTTTGTATAGTAGTTTTTTTTTAAGGAGGAAAAAAAAAAAACGATTCATCTTGGAGTCGGAATACATCCCTTGGAATGATTTACGTGCTTGGTGGGCCTAAGTCTGAGGATTGGACAACTCACGAAATTTTTGGACTGGATTGATTAGGACCCAATTGGGCTCGGTCAGGCCGACCCACTTGACACCTATACCATTGAATTTTAGACTTCATTAGTGCCGTGCCAAAATATAAATATTAAAATATTAGGCAAGAAAAAAGTAGTATGTTAATTGGTTAGTGTTATAAAATTAGGGTAGTGTTAGAATAAAATCTACACACTACACACTAAGAAAATTCTAACTATTATTTGCACAAAAATTTCTCTTCAAACTTCTCTCTTTCTTTCTCTAACAATTCTTTCTCTAATCTTTCTTTCACTAATCTTTCTTTCACAAAATGATGGTGTCTTACAAGCTTAGAGAATAGCTCTATTTATAGAGCTCTAATTAGTGGAATACATCATGGCATACATCATCTTCAACTAATCTCAATTAATGGTGTCTCCACTAAATGGTGGACATCCATAAAAATCTTCTAATAATTCACATAAATCCATAATTAGTGGAGCCTCCACTAATTAATGGAGATTCCAATAATTCATAACACTCCCCCTTGAATGTCCATCCATTACATAAAGAATATGCCTCGTTAAAACCTTACTAGATAAAAACCCAGTGGGAAAAAAATCTAGTGAAGGAAAAAGAGTACACTATTCTATATGTCTGTTTATTACTCCTCCTGATGAGATGATTCCTTTAAATCTTTAAACCGACGCATACCGATTTTATATCTCAACTTCTCAAATGTTGCAGTCGGTAAAGTCTTCGTGAAAATATCTGCGAGGTTATCACATGACTCAATTTGTAGCACATCAATTTCACCTTTCTTCTGGAGTTCATGAGTAAAGAAGAATTTTGGTGAAATATGTTTTGTCCGATCTCCTTTAATATATCCTCCTCGTAGTTGGGCTATGCAAGCTGCATTGTCTTCATAAAAAGGAGTTGGAATACTTTTGATTGATGATAATCCACAACTTTCTCGAATATAATGAATCATGGATCTTAGCCATACACATTTTCGACTTGCTTCATGAATGGCTATAATTTCAGCATGATTTGAAGAAGTAGCTGCTATAGATTGTTTCGTAGAACGCCATGATATAGCAGTATTTCCACATGTAAATAGATAGTCCGTTTGAGAACGTGCTTTATGTGGATCAGATAAATAACCAGCATCTGCATAACCTATCAATGTTGGACTGGTTTTATTTGAATAAAATAATCCGAGATCAATTGTACCTTGGAGATATCGAAGGACTTGTTTAATTCCATTCCAATGTCGTCGTGTTGGTGAAGAACTAAATCTTGCTAATAAATTGACAGCAAAAGCAATATCAGGTCTTGTATTATTTGTAAGATACATTAATGCACCAATTGCACTGAGATATGGTACTTTAGGACCAAGGAGTTCTTCATCATTTTCTTGAGGTCGGAAATAATCTTTATCCACATTTAATGATCGGACGATCATTGGAATACTCAATGGATGTGCTTTGTCCATGTAAAATCTTTTTAGCACTTTTGTTGTATATGTTGATTGATGAATAAATGTTCCACTCTCCAAATGTTCAATTTGTAAACCAAGGCAAAATTTGGTTTTACCAAAATCCTTGATTTCGAATTCTCTTTTTAAATAATCAATTGTTTCTTGAAACTCTTCAGGAGTTCCAATAAGATTAATATCATCAACATATATAGCTAATATCACAAATTTAGAACCAGATTTTTTAATAAAAACACATGAACATACCTGGTCATTTTTAAATCCCGCTTTCAATAAATATTCACTAAGACGTGTGAACCACATGCGCCCAGATTGCTTCAGGCCATATAATGATTTCTGCAACTTGATAGAGTAATTTTCACGAGGATAATGTTTATATGCTTCAGGCATATGAAATCCTTCGGGGATTTTCATGTAAACATCATTTTCTAAATTTCCATATAAGTAAGCAGTGACAACATCTAATAGGCGCATATTTATCTTTCCATGTACTGCCAAACTGATAAGATATCGGAGTGTAATAGCATCAACAATAGGAGAATAAGTTTCATCATAGTCAATACCTGGTCTTTGTGAAAAACCTTGGGCTACTAATCGCGCTTTATATCGAACGATTTCACTCTTGTTATTGCGCTTTCGCACAAATATCTATTTGTAGCCAACAGGTTTTACACCTTCTGGTGTTCGGACTGCAGTCCGAAGACTTCACGTTTTGTCGGTGCATTTAACTCCGATTGAATCGCATCTTTCCATTGCGACCAATCTTTTCTATGCCGACATTCATCAATCGATATTGGTTCGGGATCATCATTATCCCGTGTAACATCAAAAGATATATTGTATGCAAATATATTATCAATAACGGTTTTTATCCGATTCCAACTTCTATCGAAGTGGTATAATTGATAGAAATTTCGGTGTTACTTTCATCAACTTCGGTTCTTTGTCATTAGTTCTCTCTTGGTTTTTATCATTCTTTTCTTCAATATGATCTTTTGGATCATTTAATCCTCTTTTCTTTCGAGGATTTTTATCTTTAGAACCAAGAGGTCGGCCACGCTTCGGCGTGTTTTTGACTCAGCGACTATAGGTATAATATTTTGTTCTGCTGGAACTTCAATTCGAATAGGAGCATTTATAGTTGGAATATGCGATTTTGTAACTCTTCCGGAGTCAACAAAAGCGTCCGGCATTTGATTTGCAATGCTTTGCAAATGAATTATCTTTTGAACTTCAAGTTCACATGCGCTTGTGCGCGGATCAAGATAATTTAATGATGTTGTCCAAGCAAGATCCTTTTTATCTTGTTTTGGTTCTCCCCTAATTTAGGGAATAATGATTCATCAAAATGACAATCGACAAATCTTCTTGTGAATACATCTCCTGTCGGGGGTTCAACATACCTGATAATAGAGGGAGAATCATATCCAACGTATATCCCATTTCTTCTTTGAGGACCCATCTTTGTACGTTGGTTTGGTGCAATTGGAATATATACAACACACCCAAAATTTCTTAAATGAGCAATATTTGGTTCTGACCCAAAAGCCAATTGCAAATGAGAGAATTTATGATAACTAGTTGGTCTTATACGTACAAATGTTGCAGCATGTAGAATAGCATGTCCCCAGACAGATGTTGGGAGATTTGTTTTCATTAATAATGGTCTAACAATTAATTGTAATCGTTTAATCAAAGATTCAGCAAGACCATTTTGTGTGTGAACATGAGCTACAGGATGTTCAACATTAATCCCAATTGACATGCAATATGCATAAAAAACATGTGATGAAAATTCACCAGCATTATCCAAACGGATATTTTTAATATGATGGTCCGAAAATTGTGCTCGTAATTTAATTATTTGAGTAAGTAATCTCGCAAACGCCAGGTTGCGAGTAGATAATAAACATACATGTGACCATCGGGATGATGCATCAATTAAGACCATAAAATATTTGAACGGTCCACATGGTGGATCAATAGGTCCACAAATATCTCCGTGAATCCGTTCGAGAAATGTAAGACTTTCAGCTCATACTTTTACTGGTGATGGTTTAACAATTAATTTTCCTAGGGAACATGCAGTACATGCGAATTTTTCTGATGTTAATATCCTTTTATTTTTTAAAGGATGACCATGTGTATTTTCAATTATTCTTCTCATCATGGTAGATCCCCGGATGACCCAACCGGTCATGCCAAATGCTAAAAGTAATAGGATCAGTAAACTTCTGGTTTATTAGATGATGAATTTCAATTGTACGTATTTTTACAAAATATAGACCAGTAAAAAAAAACGGCAGTTTTTCTAATACCGATTTCTTACCCAAATGCATTTGAGTAATAAAAAGATGCTCAATCCCATTTTCCTCATTTGTTTCAACATGATACCCATTTCTGCGGATATCTTTAAAACTCAATAAATTTCTTTTGGATTTTGAGGAAAATAGTGCCTTACCAATAATAATTGTTGTTCCTTTAGTCAACAATATACTAGCTCTTCCGGAGCCCTCAATTACATTTGCATTACCGTTTATAGTATAAATATTTATTTCTCCCATTTTGAGATCAGAAAAATATTTCTCATTTTTTAGTATGGTGTGTGTAGTTTCACTATCAATAATGCATACATCATCAGTAACAACAGCCATCTGAACACAAATATATATATGTAAACGTAAATATTATTAGAATAGAATGAAAATGAAAATACAAAAATATCAGGATGGGGCTTTAGTTCTTCTGGACACTGCCATCACCAATTAAATGGTCCATCCTACCGTCTGGGTGTTCAAAAAAATCCGATACATCCATATGGGTAATATTGATATTAAGATCTTCAGGATCAATATCATCATCCTCAGCATTATTTATTAGATGTTGAGAAAAATTTGCTTCCACATTTTTATTTTTCAATGAAACTTGATACAATTCAACTAAATGCTTAGCCGTACGACATTTTTGTGACCAATGACCTTTCATGCCACATCTATAACATATATCCTCATGCTTTTCTTCAATTTCTTTTTCTTTTCCCTTATGATCTTTTCTGTTCCACTTCAGGTGGCCAGTATTTCTCACAGTTTGATTATGATTGTGATAAGGGAAATATCGAGCGTGTCTACGACCACGGCCACGACCACGACCACGACTATAACGATGGCTTCTGCTAGAGCCAACAACATTCACTTCTGGGAGTGCTGCTGAGCCAGTTGGTCTGGCTTCATGATTTTTCAATAATAACTCATTATTCTTCTCTGCAATGAGGAGGGTAATAATTAAATCTGTAAATTTTGTATACCCCTTTTCTCGATATTGTTGCTGTAGGACAATATTTGAGGCATGAAAGGTAGAGAATGTCTTCTCCAACATATCTTCATCAGTCACTTTTTCTCCGCATAATTTTAATTGAGATGTAATTTTATACATTGCGGAGCTATATTTATTCACGATTTTAAAATCTTACAACCTCAGGTGCAACCATTCATACCGTGCAGTGGGTAGTACGACCATCTTCAGGTGGTCAAATCTTTCTTTTAAATTTACCCACAGGCCATATGGATCTTTTTCGGTAAGATATTCCATTTTCAAATTTTCATCGAGATGACGACGAATAAAAATCAAAGCTTTAGCCTTGTGTTGTGCAGATGCACTATTATTTGCTTGAATAGTTTCACTAAGGCCTTCAGCATTTAGATGCATTTCTGCATCGAGAACCCATGACATATAATTTTTTCCAGAAATATCAAGAGTTACAAATTCGAGTTTAGCGAGGTTAGCCATAGAGATCAATAAATGCGTACCTGTCTTCTGGCTTTGGTAACGGCAGAAACTCGTGCTTCGTCTTCTGGTTTTAATAACGACAGAGACTCGTGCTGATAACGTGTTATAAAATTAGGGTAGTGTTAGAATAAAATCTACACACTACACACTAAGAAAATTCTAACTATTCTTTGCACAAAAATTTCTCTTCAAACTTCTCTCTTTCTTTCTCTAACAATTCTTTCTCTAATCTTTCTTTCACTAATCTTTCTTTCACAAAATGATGGTGTCTTACAAGCTTAGAGAATAGCTCTATTTATAGAGCTCTAATTAGTGGAATACATCATGACATACATCATCTTCAACTAATCTCAATTAATGGTGTCTCCACTAAATAGTAGACATCCATAAAAATCTTCTAATAATTCACATAAATCTATAATTAGTGGAGCCTCCACTAATTAATAGAGATTCCAATAATTCATAACAGTTAGATAATAGTATATATTTTTAGTTTACATTTTATTACTTATAAAAAATTTAAAAATATTAAATATAATAAGTTGTACACACCATAGAATGCATACTAGATTAGATTCAACACAAAAAAAAAAAAAACATTAATAATTGGATAGTATTATAATGTTCTGATAAATAAATGGCAAACATAGCTCTAAAATTATTTATTTTGTTGTAAATTCAACTTAAATCTTTTCTTTTTAGTTTCTATAGACTGATGGCTAAAACTAATTTTTAAAAATGGTACTGAAAAGAAAACAAAATAGAACCAAACTAGGACAAAATAAATAAACAATTTTTAGTCTCTTTTTACATAATAATAATATATTATAATTATGTTATGAATTATTGGAATCTTTATTAATTAGTGGAGGCTCCACTAATTATGGATTTATGTGAATTATTATAGAAGATTTTTATGGATGTTCACTATTTAGTGGAGACACCACTAATTGAGATTAGTGGAAGATGATGTATGTCATGATGTATTCCACTAATTAGAGCTCTATAAATAGAGCTATTCTCTAAGTTTGTAATACACCATTATTTTATGAAAGAAATATTAGTGAAAGAAAGATTAGAGAAAATTGTGAGAGAAGAGAAAGAGAGAAATTCTTGTGCAAAATGGTTAGAGTTTTATTAGTGTGTAGTATGAAGATTTTATTCTAACACTACCATAATTTTATAACAAATTACAATTTGTTTTTCTTTTTTTAAAAAAAATATTCCAGCCATCCACCATTTAAAGAAAGTATTAAAATGAGACCTCTGCCAAAACCCACGCTGTCCGCCGATTGGGTGGAATGTCTTGCAGTAGCAGACCATACTGTGTAGGGTTTTTCCTCATTCACTTCAAAACCCCAACTGCAGATTCACTTAACCACTCAGGTATGCTCTTAGTCTTAAGCTGTTAATTTTGTAATCCGATCATAAATTCAGTCATCATTGCTTCTTGATTATTATTCTATTCTGTTTTTGCTTTGCTTTTCTCTTTCTTTTATCCCCATTTTCTCTATTTGGTTCATTGCTGGGTATCTGATTCAAAATCACAGGTCGAAATGTAGTTATAATTTTTTTTTCTTCCCTTAAATTTTTTGTGTTACCGTCTGCCATTTTATTGTTTGTGAGAGTAAGAATAAGTATAGGAGTGATTGGTGTTCAAATTTGCGGTTTTGCAACTGTTCGGGATGTTGAAGTAGTGGGATTTGTCATTTGGAAGTTTCCCTAGTGTCACTATTATCATTTTTATTTCGTGGAAGAGCATATAAGAGTCTTTAATGAGGTTAAATGGGTGTCTGGGCAACCACTTTTAAGCAGAGTGCTAAGGGCGGATGTGCTTATTTTGTTGTTAAATTGGTTTACTTTCAGTAGAAAGTGAAGCTATATTGGGTCTCTATGTCACTTCAATGTAGGCCACAGAGGATCCTTGTTTTCCGCATTGCCCTTTTTTACTTTTGTCTAATTTATTTATAGAAAAACGGCATGATTCCCACAAAATTTGTGGTTCTTAGTTGGCCCTTAATTATGCTATATGTGCACTGCTGAAAGCTGTCTGCCGGATTTTTTATGTTTCATCATGGTGCGAGAGGCTATCAAATAAAAATCTTGCTTAATTTGCTTCTGTTTTTTTTTTTTTTTTCCTAGGCCTTTGGGGAGATGCGTACACGTATATAACAGTTGATGCAATCAGATACATAGAGAAGCATCCTAAAGTTTCTACTTCTTTATTTGTCATTTTATATTCTAGGTGCTACCGATTTTGCAGGCAATGTATGCAATCAAAGGTGGTTGGGTTGGGCAAACATTTGCCCTGGCTACAAGTAGTGACTCTGGAGGGAAGAAATCAAGGATTAGGCGTTCAAAGGAGGAGAGGAAGGCAATGGTGGAATCTTTTGTAAAGAAGTAATTTCACTAACCTCTCCCATGCTTTACAGGCTTTCTAGTCATCTGAATTTTTAGCTTTAGTTGGCAAAATGATGATACATTACTGTTGTTTTGCTTAACTGATCGTGAGTCCCATGCATCTCCTGCATATTAGTCTCATTTCCTTCCTGCACCACTTATTTGGGCAAAATTCCAGTAACAAGCTTGTAAAGCTGTCATCAATGTCCTTATGCATGTGACTTTTTCATACATTCACCCTTTCCCCCTAAATGAATTCAGAAAAATCCTAACAGTCTTGTAATTGCAATTTGTTAGGAATAAATTTGGTTTATTATGGAGTTCTGTGATTATATTCCATGATGATCCAAAAGTGCTAGGTTTTGTTCAACTTAGAATGGCATTTGCGTAACAGCCACTGAGCTGAGCTTTTGAATAAGTCCCTGTCCACATTCAGCAACAGTTATGGGTATTTAGTTCTAGGATGGCTGCTGGTTGCGGGAGCTGGTCAATAACCATGAGTACTTAGGTGAGGGCTAGTTTTCCTTTAATGTAGAATGTGTTTTGCCTAACAGCTGGCTGGTTGTGCTTTTGAGTGTGAGCTGTCCATATTATGCAATAATTACAAATACTTGTAGTTTGGCTGCTGCTGGTGGCAACTGGTTAATATTGATGGATATTTTTTGTTGGATGGTTGGTTCAGGAGCTTTAGATGATCAGGTCCACATCTGACCTGCATGCACCAACCTGGAGTGAACCATTTTATGGGCTTGTAATGAGAGGATTGTTACGCCTGTGAGTAATTTAAGACAATTCACATAAAAAATTAAATGCTGACCAAATAGTATAGAGCATCAAACTGAATAGTTTCTTCTCCGTAAGGATTATGGTCTACGTGCTGTAATTTTGCTGGTCCTCTTAGCCCAGAGAATAAAAAGGCTTTGAAAAAAAGGTGAATTCCTGTTCTCTCCATCTTACCTAATTGTTCTATTCCCCTCTTTCTTTCTTTATGTGGGTTGCATCAAATTTTAATTGTATATTATAGTTTTTTTTTTCACAGTTAGTAGAGTTGTAAATCAAACACAAATGAATTGAGTATTACATTTTCGAGCTGGATCATAATCGAATACTGTTCGAGTTCGTTTGATTAACAGTCAAGCTTGAGTTTGTGTTCATGTTCGTTTGATTATTGTTTGACAATATTCAATGTTCATTCGAGGTTGTAAAACTCGATCAGTGTTTGAGTTCAAAATTTTCAAATCCAAGGTGGTTTATTTCATATTTTTAATCCTAAAATTTTATTTAAAAAAACTAATATCAATTTTTAATTTGAAAATAATAGTTTATATATATATATATATATATATATATATATATATATATATATATATACACACACACAAGCCTTTGTTTATGGATGTTCGGTTCATTTAACAGCTCTAACAGTTAGTGTATTCTCAAATTTCTTTTCAGCTTGTCTAATCTGTGTATTGGAGTAAACCTTAGTCATACTCATTTGGTTTCATGGATTGATTACTTGCAGCTACCAGAAATTAAATAATGGAAACTTCCCATCCCTCAATCTTACACATAAGGAAGTTGGTGGATCTTTCTATACTGTTAGGGAAATTGTTCGAGAAATCATCCAAGAAAATAGAGTTTTGGGTCCAGCTAAATTTCCTTCAGAAGAGCAGGATAACTACAAGATTTTGGAAAAATTTCCTTTAGGATCTATTTCTATTGAACCTGAAGCTTGTTTGGCACCATCAGAAGAAACACATGTTACATTTCAGGTGACACCCAATCAATACCAGGATAGAAGTGAAGAAGATATTTTAAATTCTAATGGGCAATCCTGTGGATCTGAGCACCAGAGGTTACTTTTAGATAGTGAGCAAGTAGTTAATGGTAGTAATCTGGTAGGAAAAGAGGATTTCAGTCTTGAATTACCACTTGGAACGCAAGCTATATGTGATCATCATCAACTCGCTAATGCTGGACAGCTTTTCAGTTCTACTGAGTTGAATCATCAGGAGCTTAACAATGTTGGACTTAGCACTGCTAATGAGGCAATTGAAGAAGATGAAGAGTCTGGGGAACCAATTTTAGTTAGAACTATGACAATTCCTGTCCACGGAATTAGTCAAGAACGTGATCAAAAAACTAACAAAGAAGAAGTTCCACGTTCTGGAGAGGAATATCCTGGAAATGGGCAACTGAGGTCCAAAGGTGAAGAAGCTGTCAATGAAATAAGTCAGGCACTGGAAAAAACAAATGAATGCGGAGAACCAATTGATAGAAGGCAAGTAGCTGAAGATACTCCGACTTCAGCCATAATCCAGGCCAAGGATCTGGAAGTATCAAAGGGAAGAACTGGTATAAAACCTGATGTACTTGTGGAGAAATTTCCACTGCGTCCAATTACTAAGACAATTCATGGCTTTGAAGTGGGCTTAAGTGAACGAACTGATATACCTAAAACTTTGGAAGCGAAGGGTATTGAACGTGACAGCACTATTTCTTCTCATTTGGATGAGGAAGACGTTGCAGACTCAGCCAGCCCAGCACTGGAAAAGATTAGTGAACCAGTGGAGGAAAAAGCAGTCCTGAATATTGAAGATTCAGCTCTGGAAAGTTCAGAATTATCAACTACCAAAGAAACCCTTGAAGTTCAGATCTCTTCTCTTGTTGGAGAAAAGGTACTCTCTTTTTCGAGTGTTAAAGCTACCTAATGGTAATTGATATTGATGAGTTCAGGACTTTTGAGATTTATCAAAAATTTATGTATTCTTGTTCGTCTCTTGAGTCTTAAGATTCATACTAAGGGGTGGAAAATATTCTTTTGTACTTAAGATTTCTTTAATAGAATATTAATATATTATCTTTGATTTAAAATTTTTTTTTTGATTAAATATCAAAATGATCATATTAGATTAATATTTCAAAAAAGAAAAACAATTTAGTAATTGCAGTTCATAAGAAAGGGACGGATGGGTTCTCTATTTATGACGGTTGATTGGTGAAATTGGAATTGTCTGCAGCGCTTCTTCTTAACATTTTGGAATATAGAAGGTTTCACTCTCAATCCATAGACAGCATATAAGGTTGGGAAGGAGGATAGCTAAAACACATGGAATAATTTTTTTTGGGAAACGTGTACCTGTTGCTGATGCATGTGACTTCAAGTAACTCAGCATCCAATGACTTTGAAGGAGACTTGAATTTCAGGCTTCTGATAGAGAATTGATAAAAAAGTTTTACTTGTGGATAATATAACTATGTGACTTTACCATGTTTAGGGATTTATGTGTGTTCCCTTGTTTAGAACATTTTGTTTCATTCTTGTGGGTAGATTAAGAAGAATTTCAGATTTACCTTAGAAGATATTTCTAAATTATATACAGGAAACATTTCTTTTACCATTATTGGCTTCCACCATTTTTGAAGGCGTTATAGGAAAGAAGACATTAGATACCACTTGAACTTAAAAATTATTCATTGCCAAAAGAGAAAGAGAAAAAACAAATCTAATTCCTAACTTGTTCCTTGATATTTTACATTGTGGTTTCACGAGTTATTAAGACACCATCTCTAAGGTTTTTTATGTGATCATCAACTGCCTTGAAATTTATGTAAAATTTTGGCCTCTAAAAAATTACATCATGCAGGATATCCAAGAAATATAAGTGTCTCCTTTATCTATCTCTTATTATCAGCCTTATTTTTATTTTTCACTCACGATCATTTGGAAAAGAAGTAAAAGAATGTAGATGTTGTGGAAAAAGAAAAAGAAAATAGGAACGGGAGCAAGGCCTTCTTCTTTGGTGTATAGGCTACGAGCATAGATTTAAAGGTCTTCAATGACAGAAAACAGAGTTTTGCAATTTGATTTAGGTTATTGCATTAGGTTATACAAACTTAATGGCTTGTATCAGGTTGTTGCATCTGCCAAAGAGTAGCCATGTATAGCATCAATGGATCCATTTAGTTTATGTGTATCCAAATAAAATACATTGGTTAAGTTGAAAAGAACACTTGTGCAAAAATATTTTGAAATACAGATCAACAGGCCCAGCTGTGCCACTGCGAAGCAACCATTAAGCAGAAACTGTTGAAATGTGATTGGTATAAGGGGCTGCATGGCAGAGTATGATGAACATGAACATGAACTTATTTCTGCTAACAAGTTCTATAATGTTATAATTTTTCTTGTTCAGAGTCCAATGAATGCTAGCATGTCTGGGTGATTTAACACCTACTAACATACTCAAGATTTTTTTCCTGGTCATAAGTTAAATCATTTACAATGTCACTTACAGCTATACAATCTGTTATATTGTTGCTGTAGATGCTAATGTGTCTCGGTTATTAGCATCAGTTTATTGGTTTCTTTAGAAAGATTGAGATGCTAATATAGTGATTGACATCTAGGTTTCTCAATGTCTTGTTATTTTCTTGCTGGTGTGTGGTTGGTCATGTTAAATTTTGAACTTTGCGAGCATCATGTTATTTCGAACTTGCGCTTTGTCTTAATTAACATTGTGCTTTGTCTTAATGTTTAGTTTGTTAACTTGTCATATCAGATGTTGTAGCTTAGAGACGCATAGAATTTCATTCACATTATTGGTTTTGGCTATTTTTTTGATTTTTAATTGGAGAAAGTTTGATGGTTGGTTGGGACTGGAAGTTTTTTCCTGTATTTGTGGAGGGGCCATAATTTCCTTAGATTGTGATTGGTCAAAGTGAGTATCTTCGCATGACTGTGTCTGTGGTGTTTTGGGCTTGCATATGCAAAATTGCAGTTCTTGCCATTTGACCCTTTTGTGTTGTTGTTGTTTTTTTTCTTTTTTTTGGGCGGGGGTGGGTGGGGGTGGCGGTGCAAAAGTGAGTATCTTCACATAATTGCTGATTATTATAGCATTCTTTTACAGCCTGTAAATGGTACTGAGAGGATCAATAATGAGAAGAATCTCAACAGTGTAAACTCTAGTGTTGCTCATGGACAGCCTACTTCTGCAGAAAGCCTTGCAAGTAAAAGCAGGATAAGTATCCAACATGATAGTAGCAACAAGAAAGAAAGCAGTTCAAACAAAACTCTAGACAGAATTAATCTGTAAGTATCCACTGGAAAACATCTGTAGACATATTCCTGCAATTCAAAGTAATGTTCGTAACCCCTAATTAAGTTTTGTGCTTTTGCATGTACTCTTGGGCAGTGAAACATGGGACAGGGCATCACTGAAGCCGGCTGGACCTGAAAGTAATCCGCTTGTGGAACTATTTAAAGCATTTATTAATGCTATTGTGAAGTTTTTGACCGAATAGGATTTATTGGTGTATTTCCTTCCTGTTTGGAGAGAGCATATGCAAAGGTGTTGCGCTTGTAGCATTTGTTTTCTGTTTAAAGTTTGCTTTCCTTATACATCTATGATATGGTACCTCAAAATTAATCCAGAATGTGTTTTGCATCTCCTATAGTGTTCACACTTATGCCCCAGATTTCTCTTTCATTCCCAGATACCTCGAGTTATAAAAACCATAGGTTTAAAGCTCAATTCTCTATTTCAAAGCTTCAAGGTACCTTAGTGTATGTAAAATAAAGTGGGTTTTTCTTGAGCCTTAAGAATTGTTCCTAAAGCTTTTGGAATCAATGTACTTGCCAATAATAGGGCTTCACTGGCAAGCGCACTTCACAGATTCTGAAACATGCAAGGATCTCAGTCTAAAAGCATGGCAAATGCAAACCTATGCTAAAACTCATGATGGTGGTTTTGTTTTTCACCAAAAAACTGACGGATTGCTGTCACTATGCCATCCCACTGATATTTTGCCAGTCTGGTTTGCATCCATTGTTCTTTCTGCTTTCGTGACTGAGATCCGTGAAAGAGACTAGAGAATTTTGAGCATTCACTCCAAAGTAAAAAGTTTTCCAAACTTTTGTGGAGTTGGGCCACAATGTAAAGTTATGCTTCCTGAAAAGGACTAATGTGACTTAAAGAGAAAAATGGTCCTCCAATTCTTTGGTTTTCCCCATTCTACTTTGCCTTGAATTCAAGACTTATCTGTTAAAAGAACAATGACAAAAATAAGATGATTTATATATTATTTTTGTACGTGTCAATCTAAACATCAACAAAATCAAAAGGTTGATATCAAAATCACACAAACTTAGCCTTCATTTCATTAGTTACAAATTATCTTTGGTCCAAAATTAAGCAATTTACACAGTATACATTATTGCTGCAACAAAATAACCAATTAGAAAAGAGAGAGAAAAAAAAAACCAAGAATTAAACAATTCATTATTTTTTTCAATTTAAACGTCATTTTCTTATCATTACTTCTTGTGTTCTAGACCATTTCTTCATGGATGTGAGCAATTTTGTTGTTTACTGGCTCCCATTCAAGAATCTGAAGCTCTGTCTGAGTACTTCTGACTATTTACAACAAAGAAAAACAGGCAAATTTCAGTCACCATGCTTATAAATTAGGGCCAAATAGAGGAGGAGATGAGGAGAACCAAAAATCTTGAACAGAGAGCTAAGCAGATGCAGTTAGTTCCGAGCATCCAGTGATTTGAGTTATTCAGAGGAAGCTTTCAGACAAGTCTGTTTATGTGTCTGTTTATGTGTTTTTTGTCTTGGAGAACCCCCACTTACCTTTCAAACTCTACTGTTCAAACATCCGCCATGGTAGTTCAGGTTCACATCTCACACTCTATTTCTAAAACCAAAGATAAGATCACATGCAGCTATTTGTGTTGTCTATTTTTTTTTTTTCCCTTAATTTATATGTGTTCCAAAATTCGATGCTTCTGAAATGGTATCACAATACATTTTAACTTCGCATTTGAGGCATGTATATTTGGATAATAATTCTTTTAAGATAAATTTGTTTAAATATAATAAAAAATTATAAAAAATGTGAGGTCAAATTGAAGTTAGAATGGATTCAAAGAAAAAAAAACTGTAGTATATAGTGAGAATATAACAATTCTTAAAAAATAAAAATTATTTAAATTATAATTATTTTTAATTAAATAGATAACGATTGAAAAGAACTCTAATTCAATTATAACCAACTATAATTTTCTCAGAACCTAGCTATGTCGTGGAAAATAAAAGCAGTTAAAATAATAACTCTTTATAATAAAAAATTTTCTAATCCTAACTACTTGAAAAAGAAAGATTAAACGTGTAATTATAATATATTCATAAAGTACCACTCGTGTATCCACTTTGAAGATTCTTACGGTGTGATTTAACATGCATTTCCTATCAGTTTGGTGGTCATTTCCTTACCTATCTATATGGCTATGGGCAATAGGCAAAATGTCCTTTATTTCGATGGAAATTTCGCAAACTTTCCTACTCACCCAAAAGAGCATAATTTTCACGGCGAAAACGAAGCAAGCCAACTAACGAAAGAGCAATCTGGCCATGATAACATATTCTATTCTATTTTGTTGACTTTTTCCCTTCATTTATGCCTCGATTTCCTTCAGTTTATGTACTTGCAAGCTTGTCTAATTATCCGACGTGTAACTATATAATTTTTTTTAAATATAAGTTAAGGGACGTTTGTAATTTTCTGTTCGTATATAGGTTGCTCACCAAAAAACTACTATTAGGGCTCATAAAAATTGCAAACACAAGATTTGTAGCTGCTTCTTGACTAGTAGTTGATTCCCTCCCTCCCTCCCAACTCTCATCTTTTAGGTGGAATATCACAAGTCTGGAATCAGATTTGAATTATTGAAGGCTAGCACAAGGCTCTGCAGACCATATGAATGGTATGATGTCAAAGAAAAACTCTGAGAGAAGACACCTCTACTAAAAAAATATAACAAATAAGTAATTAAATATTTTCGTTGTAATTTATTATTATTGTCTTCTATATATAGTCAATATTATTTATGCGTGATGCATATATTAAAAAATAATTATTATAATAAAACGAGAATTGATATTTATTATTTTCATAAGTTATAAGTCGTAATTTCTTATAATTACATGATAAAGTATGTCATCTTGAATAACAAGTATAATGCTTTTGGTTAATCACAAACACAGCTGGAAGCACAGTACCAAATGAGCTGCCTTTTGGCAACACCATCTTACACCCTGTGCATGCTTTTTAGCCCCATGTGTTAAATACCTGTATTGTAACTTATAACTGGAAAGTAGACATTAATATCTTTGATAACTATTGAGATGGAATATATTACTACTATGATAGATCCCAAGGCCCCAAAGCTAGTCAAAGAACAAAACTGGTTGCTTCCTACTTTTGCTGCTCTCTTTAGCGAGTTTACTCTCATATTTTACATGGGATTTTGAGGAGCAAATCTTTTGGTTTCTTGGAAGTAGTAGTTTTATAAGGAGTGGTTCCAAAGATATGTGAAAAAAAAGGAAAGGATAAATTATAAAGAAAGAGGGGAAAAGGGACGAATGTTTGTGCAATTTCTACGTAAGGAATAAAGTGACTGTTTAAATATTACTCTCTTCGTACTTATTTATTTGTCACAATTGAAAAGTTTTAGTATCATTTTTTATCTATTACATTAAAAAAATTTAAGTGTCATTAATGTTAATTTTATTGCTATATCCTTATATTAAATAGTTTTAAAAAATAAAAATATAATAATTTTAGAAAAAGAGTTGAACAAACAAAGTAAAAAAAATAGTTAAGGAAAATATTAAATTCAATAGTACTTTTGAAATGTATAAATAAAGTTATATAAATTTAAGAAAATAATTATTTTTTTTAAAATTATGTGAAATAGTTAAATATAACAAATAAATAATGACAAAGGAAAAATAACATATCCAATAAAGAAAAGTCTTGTGTTTTTTGCCCAAATAAGTGAGCTATAGGATTCAATGGTTGCAATTTCTATGTACTATTTTGGTGAACTTTTGAACAATTACCGAGGAGGATTGAGATTTTGCACAAGTCATGCAAAGAGAGTTGGGTGTCACAGTGCCATGGAATTCAGCAAAGACATCATTAATCAAAAAAACTTCTACATTTTCCAACCTAGTGGAAAGCTAATGCAACCACTGGTACTTGGAGAAGTGCTTAGAAGTGGAAAAAGGATCATATTTTCCAAAACCACAGAGTGAGAACTTTTCCTTTTTTTATTTTTTAGGAGACAGTATGAGAAGCACTAAGTACTATGGTCAACATAGTTGTGGGACCTTGCAAATTTTACATGGGCATAAATTTTTTTTTTAAAAAATATACTATGTCAGTACATGTTTTAATAATACTCATAAATATAAAATGAGAATAAAGATAATTTTTTATACGCATTTGGTAAATGTTGAATACAACAACTTTTAATAAAAAAATATAAATTTTCTGATTAAATTATTATCTGTGCATATAAAAAGTCCAGTTCACTTAATAACCGAAAATTTTAATAACACTATAACAATGTCTCATGGTAACAACTAACTAGCAAATTACTCTCAAATGGTGAGAGGCAATCGAAAAGTGGGTGCCATGAAATTCACCACAACCATGATTAATCAGTAGCACTACTAATTAAGAAAAGTTAGATTCTCCAGCCTATTGATAAGGACTAAAGGCACAAAATGGTTATAAGGAGATGGGAAGCAAGAGGATTATGTCCAAACTTATATAATGACTGTCTCTTTTCCAACTAACAATGGTGAGGTCAAAGACCTAATACAAGGTAATTATGGTGCCAAGAAATCATCCTTGGATCCATCGGCGGCATGGGAGGTTGGAGTGGTGGTAAAGATTAATCAAAGAATGATAAGGGGAACACTTCACGTGAAAAGATTCATTCATGAGTTGGATAGAGCATTTGGTAAGTCCAACCAAAAACTAAGCTCATTTTTATAGTGAGATCTGGTAGATAGGCGTATTTAAGGCTCAATCATGGTATCCTATGCACGTTTCCTTCTCACTTCCTATTCAATTTTCTTCCATCCTCTTCTTCTCTGTCCTCTGGTTCGATGTCTTAGGCACTATTGATTCAATAGTTGAAAATATAATAGAATTATATCAATAGCAAGATGAAAGAAATCTTTATTTCTAATACTCTGTAAAACTGTTACTGAAATATAATTTATATATATATACACGTTTCATTTTACTTATTATGAAGAATAAGATTAAAGTGAATTTAAAAAAACAAAAGTGTTAGAAAATTATGTAACAATTTATATACATTTGGTTACAATTATATGTACAATTATCATAATAATATATTGTGTATATTTTTAAAATAACGATATTCTACTAAAAATTTAATTAGTGTACATGATTATTTTAAACTGTCTTATTTTTTACATTTTCAATCTTCACTGTTAAATAATCATATATTATTCTTCACTATAGATATAGATAGATCAAATACGAGGTAATCCTATCTTCTTGTCATCTTTGGATATCAGTCAATGTAGAAATGACTATATAATAAGCAGTGAGTGGGAGCACTTGAGAATGAGAATACATAAAAGAAAAACCCCTCTGGGGATTGAGAGATACCATCTTTATGGACGGAAAAGCAATGCCTTCATTTTGCTGTTTATGATTTAAAGACAAAAAGGAATACTTAGCGTCAAGAAGACAACTAACTTTCAACAAATATCATGTTATCACTGTCCTATCAAAGAAATCAAGGAAAACTCCATTGATTGGTCTTAAGAAAATTTTGAGCTAAATCCCATTTTAAAATAAATAAAATTTTTATTACTCAAAAGATAAATCTCGTGACCAACAAAACTTAAAAAAATCCCCAGCCAAAAGTAAATTTATATGCCAAAGGCATATGTTAAAGTGGGTGTGGGGCCCTCAAACGTGAGTTGCAAACTTCCACATGACAATGCCAAAAAGTGAAAGCCATGAAATTTCCTTTGCTGGAACAGTATAACTTACTCATTACTCCCATTACTTCTAATTTATTTCACCTCTCAATTTTTATTATTTTTTTATAATCTAAATATTCAAATTTTGCTCACTTATTTTTGAGACTATGAGCCATTAGTACTCCGGTCAATAACTATATAAATTCGGAGTCTAATCACACTCTGGTAAAGTAAAATAGATTCTTAATGTCCAAATTAAGATTAATAGTTAGTACTATCTTTATTTTATAATATAAGTCATTTTAGATTTATGTATAGGTATTAAAGGTTCATAAATTTTAGGTAATTTTAAAATTATATTTTTAAAAATACTCCTAATTAAGTCTTTGTCTATTTTGGTAATTGAAAAGAGTTAGGTCATAATTAGTGAAAAGAGAAAAATTGCAAGGAGGGGTAGAGTTGGAAAAAAGTAATAAATTTTTATAAAACGACATATATTGTACCTCCTCCGTCCATTTTTATCTATCTATTTTAATTAAGATTTTTGTCTCAATTTATCTATCCCATTAGCAAATCAAGACGATATTAATTATTATTTTTTCACAAATACCCATCTTTAATACAATGAGTATTGTGCACTTGTAGTGAGGAATGGAAGTAAATTAAATATGCTTATAACACGTAAAGGTTTGGAATTTGATTACTCTTTAATAAAGAGAGAGATTCTTTGAGAGTAAAATATAAAATGTTAATTAATTAACCGAAAAATCTTATTTTTTTTAAAACTTGTAAATCGATTAAAATGGACAGATAAAAGGGAATGAAAGGAATAATTTTTTTTTCAAATCTAAAACGATTTATATTATAAGATAAAAATAATAATATTTTATTTACTCTATCAGTTATGTCATTCCGTAAAATAATTCACGACTTATTTATGACTACTATTGAATTGACTCATC
The DNA here is from genome assembly GCA_026120185.1 of Voacanga thouarsii. Lineage (NCBI taxonomy): Eukaryota > Viridiplantae > Streptophyta > Magnoliopsida > Gentianales > Apocynaceae > Voacanga > Voacanga thouarsii. Next base: position 1,942,214 of record JANUWF010001064.1, on the reverse strand, counting down.
AATTCGCCATTTACTGCGCTCAATCTTTAATTTTCAAGGAGAATGTAGGATAGAGGATTAGGATCAATCAGAAAATTGCTAAGGTTATTCTACTGCCTTGTCTCTGTGTCGCATTATTTTTTCAATCCCTATAAGATATAGTCAGAGCACATATAATACAACTTGAACCAAAGTGGTGATCCCAAATCTCATATATTACTACTATCTAACAGTTAACAAGAGAGGGTTACCTTTCATAAGCTAATAATTTAGTTCTTGACTACTTTGACTTTTAGTTACAACTTACAAGATCAAAGGGTTCTTTTTTTTTTTTTTTAACATTTTATACATTATGAGATCGACAATGTGGTAAAATTTAAAATGTATTTTTCATTAGTTGAGATAGCAGTTTTTTTTTTTTAAATCGAAACTCATATTATGATAAAAACTATTATGTGTTTCACTTGTTTTGTAATTTTTTTTCAAAAGTATATTACTTTACAATTTTTTTAAATGAAAAATAGATTTAATATAAATATATAAATTTATTTATAAAATATTAATAGTTCATTATTCGTTCCAACTATATTGTAAGGTTGATATCTAAATTTATAAATTTTTTATAAAAATTAAAATCATACTTAATTTTTTTATAAAAAAAAATTAACTTAAATAATCTCAATCTCAATCTGCATTCATCCTAAGTATTAATTAATAGTGATGGTATAAAAAGTTTTTGGAGAGAAAATGTATTGTTGAAGGAAATGCAAAAGGGTTGTGATTAAAGGTGAAAGGAATGAGTGCATGAGATCATGGGATACATTTGGAGCTACATATGTCGAAGGGAGAAGGATCGCGACAAGGGTGAAATAGACATGTAAGAAAAGTTGCTCTACTTGTGTAAGAATAAAGAATGCTTACGACACCTTCTTCCTCTCAATTACCTTCCATTGCACGCCTCTCCTCTCTACTCTACCCTTTTTCCACACATATATAAGGCCCATGGCTTCCATTTCTTGTTTTACAACCTCTTCTTCTTCTCTCCCAATCTCTCAAAGGCCCCTCTCTGATTCCACCCACCACCCATACCCAAACCAAGAAAGGAGTTAGAAAGAAGAAGAACCCAGAAAAACCATGTCCACAGATCTAGAATTACGACAAGAGTTGCTCGAAATTCGATTGCCAGCAATCACCATGAACGTCTCACAGTCTTCAGAGATTACCCAGGACGGGGCCAGCTCTGAAGAAGATAGTCAAACGCCTAATATTGTGAAACCAACAAAAATTGGCAGCGGCAGCTCTGAAGAAGAGTGCCAAACGCCAAAGTCCTCGAAACACATGATTCCAAAGATCCTCAGCTGCCCACCAGCGCCGAGGAAGCCAAGGAAGGTGGCATCTTGCAAGAGAAAATTGTTTGAGCTGCAGTTCTTCGAGGTCGTGGCTCGGGATGAAGTGGACTCATTTTTCAGACAATTTGATGCCAATTCTAAGAGAAGGTGTCTTGTGTGAAAAACCGGATGCCGTTTAAGGAAAAAGAAGATTTTTCCACAGTGTTAAAGATAGTCCACAAGGATTATGTGTATGTATTACACTTTGGTTACTTCTTATATGTGAATTATTTGATTCATTTTCATCTTTTTTTTTTTTTAATCTGTTTCTGAGAATTCAGATAATTCGGATCTGAATTCCAAGGTTTAGAATCAGAATTTGCCCAATCGTGTAATCTCTGTATAACGTTTTTGTTGCCTTATCTTAATTTCTGTTACAATTACTAACACTACTTAAAAGTATCAAACTCGAGACTTTAACAAAAATTTGGTGGGCTGAATTATTGCCTTAGCTCGATGTTCACCATTGATGGGTTCAGATAAAGAAAGTGGTCACGAGTCTAATGAGATCGATGGTGTAAAAATGCAGAGAAAGGGAAGGGAAAGGGATAGAGGTAGATGGTGGGTTGGTAATTGAATCTTGATTGCGTTCGTTTGAAGAAAGGAAGTTGTGAACTTTTTCAAGGAATCCATTGAATGGAAAAACAGCTAAAATTTTAATATTATTTTTTTCTTTTAGGTAAGATCAAAGATAACATGGTTGATCAATCTTGATCTGCATGATGCTGTTTGACATTATTGTTGTTGAGTGACTCACACGGCTTTCGGAGGAGATAACCATCATTTTCAATTATATATATATAGTATAAAATAGAGGGAGAGAAAGGGGAAAGAGAAAGGGGGGCGTTTTTGTCTTTATGGCCACAAACAAAATGAAGTAGTGTAACTCGCTATGTAATATGTATATACTTTTGTGTATTTTGAAAATTCTATTAATTTTAATTTTGGACATGTTTTAAACAAGATGCTTATTAGGACGGTTGGTATATATCAATTCAGGAAAATGCAAGGTAGGTTAATTAGAAAGAAAACTGTGGCAATAATAGTAAGAAAAGCCAAACATGCATCCGGAGACAAATTATTTTTTCAATTTAACACGATTTAATACTATATTAAATTATATTTATCTCGTGTTTTGATTAGAGGAGAGAATATATCCCTAAGATGTCTCCTTTTCTAAAACTATTCTTTGTAACCAATCACATCTAGAATGTTATCCAATTAATAAAAAAAATGAAAAAAAACTTTCCAAAACCAATCACATATTTAAACAACTATCCAATCAATATTTCCGAACTCAACCGATACATAAGCACGTACTAAGGTCAATTTCCATCTCAAACTAAAATAACTTTAATTTAAATATTTTTATTTTTTAAAAACGGTCATATACTCACTATCCATCATAATCTTTCTCTTTAACCCCACTTAAACCTTATATCTACTTTACATATTTAATAGTTTTTTATTATATTCACACATTCTCATTCTAATCTAATTTCTATCCAAATACAGTTTACATTATTGAATTAGAATTTCAATGATTGAATATTGATTAGATTGATACGTTTACTATTCAAGCATTGGATTCTCTCTTTCCCTCTTAATGTCTTGATGTTTTTTGGTTTTTTTTTTTTGGGGGGGTGGGTGGTTGTGTGTTAAAGAAAATGAAAGCCGCATGGAGCTATTTATTAGGTAGTATATGAAACTAGTCTAGGAGTATGCATGAGAGTTCAAACAAAAGCCTGAAATTTCTAAAATCTAACGAGTTGATTTCAATTTGTTGCAAGTCTAAGGTTACATTTGGAGAAAAAAAAAAAAAAGAAGAAAAAGTCATTTACGTACGTAGGTGGCAGTGGGATTTATTTGACTTGCAAAATTTTCCAGCAACATCCGTTTGAATATGAACTAGGAAAAAACCGTAGGTTGTGGCGCAATATAATGTTTCCAACGATGCATTAACCAAACATTATCTATATACTATACATAGTTAACGTGTCAATGAAACGGATTATTGATCTGAAAACACCAATTTCTCTATTGACTTAAATTCATTCTCTTTAAATTTTATTTATGTATATATATAATGCCAATTAGTGTTTGTATATAATTGGCTTACGTGATTCTTAGCTAAGGCACGGTACAAAACAGTGTTTTGAGAATCAGACTTTTCAAACTTTCATGAGCCAATTCAAGGTTTTTTTTTTGTTTTTTTTAATGGCGATTCATTTGGAAGTGCTGATGAATGATGTAATTTAATGTATTGAATTATCATTTTTATCATGTCAAAATATGTGCTTTTAAATTCTCTCTCCTCAATTTCTTTTCCGAAGTCACCACATGTCCCATTACTCCTCTCTCTCTCTCTCTCTCTCTTTTTCTCATTTTTTTCAAATAAAAATTTACTATCATCATCATTATTATTATTATTATTATTATTATTAGACTCCCATCGAAAACTCTATTTGAAATACAAATGCAGGGTGGCACCTAGACGCTCCTACATTTGCATCCTTTTTTTCTTCTTAAAAATTAAAATTTTTAGAAAACAATGTAGTATGTAACTTCTTTTCATCCTTCTAAAAATTTTACAAATTTATAATATTATTCTCTATTTTATCTATTCTAATAATTTATCCAACTCTAAATTTGTGTTTCTGTCACCGAGTAAATTATATCCTCAGATAGACATGATAATAAATATATGATCCTGCCAATAATATGTCGGGGGCCTGTTTCACTAATTTATTAAAATACAATGTTACAAAAATAATTGTATAGAATTAAATAGCAAAAAACAAAAAAAAAATTACTGAATTTAATCCATAAAAAATGAGAAAAATAAAAAAACTCCAGTCCAAAAAATAAAATAAAATAAAATAAAAAGAGCTCTTGGATCTTGATTCTTTTCTTGTATATGGTTTTAACTGATGGACAAAAAGAAGCAGTCTACCGTGATTGATTGCTGAGTAAGCTTCACTCTTACGCATCACTGCCCAAATCTCCATTCACAATTAAAAGTAGATTATCAAACTTTAATGAAGATTACGTTAACATAATCACATGTTATGTGAAGAAGAAGAAGAAGAAGAAATCCCCTTTCCTGCAGAGCTTAAACCATAAGTCACTCTGTCTGCCTTCGTTTTGACGGAATAAAGAGCATTTGCATTTTGCACAGAGAGAGAGAGAGAGGGCGGGCGGGGGGGGGGGAGTGGAGGGGAGGGGGAGGGATGGTGGAAAGGGAGAACTAATCTAATTAGAAACTGCAATTTATTATTTATTATTATTTTATCAATTATAATCAGAATACTTATTGTCTTAAGAATATCAATATTGAAATTAGAAAATAAGTAATCAATAGTGATATGATAAAAAATAATGTTAAACAAAATTATAGGGGTAAAACTATAAAATTTATAAATACTTTTATGAAAATCTTTTCTAAGAGTAAAATGTGAAGTTTTCAAAAAATTTGGTAGGTGGCTTATGGCTGCAACCCACAAGGTAAAGTTTCAGGCTTTTCACTTTTTTCCCCCCCTTGTATTTTTATTTTTTACTGTATCACTAATTTCTGTGAATTTCTATAATTGTTAGAGAACTCTATTTGAGATACCTTGTCATAGAATTTTACATCAGAATTTAGTTATCCCCCTGAATTTGTCTATGGGGCTGTTTATTATGGCATCTACATAAAAGAAAATTCCAGTGAAAATGATAGTATAAACGATATAAAAGGTAATGTTAATGAAGTATTATTGATAGTATGATTTCTTTTTATACATTAAAATAAAATGATATTCTTGTTATTATAATTATATATATAATTTTATATATGTATATATATTTAATTAATAGTTTAACACTTAAACACGATAATTCATACTTCAAGATATTAAATTCAATAATAATAATAATAATAATAATAATACTCTACTAAGTGACTTTGATTTTTTACTTTCATTTTGAGTCGGCAGCCATGTGACTAACACAAATCTTTTTTTATAATTTTTTTTGTTGGCTAAACGTCCAATAAAATAAAAATTAGTGAATGTCTTTGGAAGGGTATCAAAAGTTGGACTTAAACAAAGTTAATCAAAATCATAGTTTATAATATATAATCTAAAAACTTTGATATTCAATCATCATATATATTCTTTTAATATTCTACTACGTATCTATTCATATATATATAAATATATTCAAGACTAATTTTTCTTGAGTTTTAATTTAACTAAAAATATCTCTAAATATATTGTTCGAGATTAATCCTTCCTGAGCAAGCATAAAAGGTAAAGTACTCCCAATAAATATGACCAAAGACTTGCTGGTCATATTTATTTCCTTTTTGTTGCCAAGAGCAAAGAAAAAGAGCAGACATGAAACTGAAAAAAGGAAAAGAAGATCTCAGAAAAGCGATTGAGAAAAGGGATATCAAACAGATCCCTTTTGCCTCCTGTCTTGCCATTGACAATGTATTAGTCCTATGATTCTTGCTCTTCAAGAAAGTTTAGCCCTCGTCTCTTGGAATTCACATAGAACTCCCTTTTTTTCCCCTTTAATTAAAAAAAAAGAAAAGAAATAGGACTAGAAGTTGGTAGGTTCTATGTCCTTATATAATATTGTACTTGCATGGAACCTAAACAGAATTCTCTGAGGGATTTGTAATCAAAACTTTGGGAACTGCGAACACAAGAATTTGGACATATTGGCTTTGAAACGTTTGTCACTACATGGTATGGTCGTCCAATCATTCAATGAAATGATAAGGGTGGGTAGCATGACATTTTTTCCCGCTTCAAAATAAAATTTATTTATTTTTCTATTTTTTTAAAGAGTAAGTAATTCATATTTCTAATGCATTTAGGCACTTCTTATATGAAGAAATATCATTTACTTTCTCCTATACTTGGAATATTAAGTGATGAACCTATCTCTAATATATATTAAATTTAAGATTTTTTTTATTTGATGAGAATAGTATCTTTTATATAAATACATATACCTTTCGCTCTTTTCATACAATTTTGAATATTTCAACGGTCGGTGTTTTTTTGTTATTTTAATTTATACCCTTATTATTTATATCTTTGAATAGAATGAAAGTGGAAGAATGTCTCATTAGTTATAGAAAAAGGCCTGATAGAATTAGATAGGATAATTTCTACCTTGTTAACCGATAGTGAAAGAACAAAATCCCGATACATAACAATACCTAATATGGATAAAAATAGAGAAATTGATAGAAATAACTTTCACGATCCAGAATAGGGAAAAAAAAAAAGAGGCAGTCTGGAACCAATTCAAAGAAAAAATCTGCCGACTAGAAGTTGTTGGATAATAAATTATACAGGAGTAGTCCACCCCCCATCCATTAACATGGCTCTATTTCCAAATGCCCAAATTCAACTTACAAAGCCAAAAGCTAACTTTGAAGTGGAGTTGTTTTCGGCTAAATAATTGAAAAGGACTAAAACTTGAAATTCTACTATTTGTAAGCCTAGCAATTGGGCCAGAAATGTGGACTGTAGGGTAGGATGGAAGGCCAGCCACATGAGGCTTGGAAAGGCTACTTTCCAAATTCGGCCTGTCCATACTTCCTGGGCCAGTGCAATCGCTTTCCATGAGGAGACTACTCATTTCACCTATTTTATTACTACCACCCAAACTTAATAATAGAGAAATTCTTACATGAATTCGGTGCATGGCTCCACATGTGCACTGGGCACAACCATATCCACAACTTGACACATGTTCCGATGGAATAAAATATTTCAAAATTTTATTTGCTGTGATTTTTTCATTTTTTTCTCCAACCACGGTTCAACCCTTGTTGTAAAAATTTTGAAATCTCACTGCCACACTAGATTTGATCTCACTGTCTTCTCAAAATAATACAGCCCAGTACACTCTCTCTCTGTACTTCAGCGCGCAACCACCCTACCCCCTCCTCCGGACCACCACCGACCCCGACTTCCGTTTCTCCCTCTCGATTTAGCTTCAGTAACACTCACCGGAGGCTTAGTTGCGGTTTAAGAAATCCACATTCCCTTCCTCAAGCACTCGGTGGCCATCACATTGGAAGACCTAACTCCAAACAGTTGCCCTTCCAACAACACCCCCTCCTCCGGTGACAATCAGAACTTTGCTTGGTTGCGATTTAGGTAACCCACATTCCCATCTTTTTTTTTTTTTGGGTGAGATTTTCATAAAAAATAAGATTGTTAAGCAATTAAAGGTTCCTGTTTTTGAACTACCATCTGGTTTAACTTGTTCTTTAAATTAGCAGTATGTAAAGAGTATTTCATCTCTTCGGGGAAGTGTTCAATATTCTGCATTTTTTTCATGCATTTTATCCTGACATATGCCTGAGATGCATTGGATTTTACAATCTACTAGGACAGACTCATTGTTGGTCAATAAGCCTTGGAAAAGTTTCCTATTTTTTAACTACCATATGGTTTAACTTGTTCTTTAAATTAGCAGTATGTAAAGAGTATTTCATCTCTTCGGGACAATGTTCAATATTCTGCATTTTGTTCATGCATTCTGTCCTGACTTATGCCTGAGATGCATTGGAATTCTTCTTCTTTATTATCTTTTGACTCCTTAAGATTTGTGTACAAATCTTGATGTGATGAACCGTGACATTTTTGTAGAGGTTTAATGACAATCAGTCAGGAATTTTTAAGGTGGCAGTAGTTTTTTACAAATGGTGTTTAGAAGTGAAAGAGTAGAGTGTTGGATAAATGCTAGGCTTATGATTTGACACATGGAAGGTCAATTTTGTTTTGTAGGATGTCAAGTTGTACAGATGCTATATTTATTGACAATTTAGAAGATAGTGAAGATGAAGAAGTTCAATTTGTGCACCAAACAAGTGAAGAAATTCATTCACAACAAGACAACGACAATGATGAAGTTCAAATTGGGTTTGAGGTTCGAGCGGATGGACAAAATGGTGAGGATGATGAAAATGAAAAGTCATTAATTGAGAAATTAAAAAAAAATCAATGAATGCTGCTGTAGATTGTGTAGAGAAGGCGTATAACTTACACTGTGACTATTCACATGCATATGACTTTAGTGTAAGGAAGGGAAAACAATATTATTTGCACGGAACAAAAAATATTAGGTAAAAAATCTTTCGTTGCTAAAAAAAAAAGTGTTAAAAAATATGAAAGTGATGGTGGTTCTCATGAAAGATTAGAAACAAGAACTTCTTGCAAGGCAATGGTACAGTTTGATGTTGATAAGGATGGTAGTTGGAAGGTTGTCAAACTACACATGGAGCATAACCATGCGATGGCAAAGGCATATGAGAAGCACTTGTTAAGATCAGCCCATCGTATATCACAGGCTCAAAGAGGCACTTTGGAGCAAATGGTTAGTTCTGGAATAAAAACTTCTCAAGCATTTTCTTATCTAACAAAAGAAGGTGGTGGTGTTGCAGATGTTGGGTTCTTAAAAAAAGATGCATACAATGAACTTAACAATAGAAGAAACTCATTGATTGAAAAGGGAGATGCTGAAAAGTTTAGTCAACCACTTCAAGCATAGATCTAGCACTGAAGGAATGTTTTTCTGGGATGTGGAGTTAGATGATGAAGAGTGAATTCACAATTTCTTTTGGAGGGATGGTAGATGCCAGATTGATTATGACTTCTTTGGTGATGTTGTAGTTTTTTATGCTACATATAGAACCAACAAATATAACATTGTGTGTGCACCGTTCATTGGGGTAAATCACCATTAGCAGACCATTATATTTGCTTGTGCATTTTTATCTGATGAGACTGCTACATCATTTGAGTGGGCATTTAGATATTTTTTGGAGTCAATGAATAATAAGCAACCTTGACATTTATAACTGATCAAGATGTTGCAATCATGAAAGCAACTGATACAGTGTTTTCTAAGAGCCAATATAGATTGTGTTTATGGCACATTTACAAAAATGCCCCACCATACCTAGGAGGCCTCAACAGTGATGTAAAGTTTCAACAAATATTTCATAAGTGCTTGACTGGTTGTGAGACAAAGGAGAAGTTTGATGAGACATGGGCTGAAATGATTTCTACATACAATTTGAATGGATATAAATGGCTAGAAAAGTTGTACAATCTTTGGGAAAGATGGTCTACAGGTCTTACAAATAAATCCTTTAGTGCTGGATTCAAAAGTATTTCAAGAAGTGAGGGTACGAATAGTGTTTTAAATGGCATTGACAGTAAGACTACTTCGCTTACAAAATTTGTAGTTGAGTTTGAGCGAAAACTTGGAGAATGGCGACAAAATGAAGCTGGGGCTGATTTTGTGTATAAACATGGGAAACCAGCCCTTGCAGTTAACAATAGCTTGCTATTGCAACAAGCTGCCTACTTCTATACTCATAAACTATATAAGATGTTCAAAAAAGAGTTTATGGGCATCTTGACCTCATCCCATGACGAAGAATCTTGTGCTGAGTCCGTATTTACTTTTAATATTATTTTGGATACCAAATGGGGACCCAAAACCAGCAAAGTATACATTGATACAGCCACCAATATTGTCAATTGTAGCTGCAAAAAATTTGAGTCCTGTGGGATATTGTGCACACATGTATTGGTAGCTTTGAAGACAAAAAAAGTTTCATCCATTCCAGAAAAATACTTACTAAAAAGGTGGAGTAAAGATACTCGAAAACAGGTAAGTGACATGGACCAAGCAAAGATATTCAACATGGAAGGTACAAGTTCGAATATTGTCTATACAAATCGAGCTATGAGGTTTGCTTATGACCTAGTTTCTAGAAGTCAATCTCATGAGGCAACTAGGCTCATTATGTGGCAATGTCTTGAAAGTATAGCAAGTAGAGTAGAAGAGTATTTTAGAAAAAATTCTATTTTTGATTCACATTCAGGGATTAAAGTTCCAGCTGTAAACATTAGCCATGAGGGAGAGGGTGTGGAGGTTAATGAGACTGCTACCCATATTGTTCAAGATCCAAAAAAAATAAGGACGAGGGATAGAGAAAGAGGTGAAAGGATAAAGGGTCATTTTGAGAAAAGGCAAATGAGTAATTCTAGTCAAAAGGAAGCATCTTCTCAAGGTTATAATATTGTGAAAATAATTTTTAGTTTTGACAATCAATTCATGTTTTGATAATTGTTTCTGCATTTTGGTAACATAATTTTATGGCGTTATTGTGCAGGAAAGAGGCCCAAGCTTCCCATAAAGGGAAGCCAATTATCGTAATCTGAAAATGCAACAAATAATAGTGATTGTCCCCCTGTGTTGTTGAGTATTCCAAACTGGAACAACGAGGTAGTCTTGGACCTTTTCTAAAATTTGCTCAAACCTATAACAGTTTAGAGAATTTACTACATTTTTATATTCTAATCTCGAAACTGATCCATAATGACTATCTTGTAAAAAAAATTTCACAGCAATATGGTTTCATTGTAGGTGCCTAGTGTGGGTGTTTCTATTCAGTCTTTTACAAGCATGTTGCAAGGTTTCACTGTATTGAATAACAATGGTGGAGTAAGACTTCTTTCTCAAGGGCCTGCTTATTCTTAAATTTTTAATTTTTGGCCAAAACAGTAATTTGTGCAAACCTTTGTGCTATAGGGTGATCCATTTGATAATGCAACTCTTGGACGTGTCAATGAACATTGAACGTTGATTCATTCCAGCAGCTAATGGGTTTACATAGTCTGCTTGTTGATCTTATTGGAGTTTGAATGTAGTTTTGATTTCTAAATGTATGGACATAGACAATGGTAAAAGGTGTACAAACAATGTTTTACATTCTAGTTACTTACTAGAAACAATGTTGTAATTTTTGTATTTAAATATATGGATCTACGCGTCTTTCTTGGTTGTTCAAATTTTTGGTTGTGTTGTGGAGCAACCTTGGTTGTTTAGATTTCTAAACTTCTGCGTTTTTTTGCATTTTGGGAGTTTTTAGAAGCATTTTTTATGGTAGCAACCAATTTTGGAGCAGTTTTGATGTCATCTCTGTATTTTTTGAGATTTTTTGGTTGTCCAGATTATGCATTTTTTGAGCAGTTTTAATCATCCATCTTTGCATTTTGCACCAATTTACTGATGGATGATTTCTGTATCTTCTGCATTTTTAGAGTTTTTGGGAGCATTTTTTGTTGTTTTGGTTGCATTTTCTGCATTTCTTTAGCGTTCTACATTTTTTTTGAGTTTTTTGCATTTTCTACAGAATTCTGCATTTTTTGTTGTTCTAGTTGCATTGTGGATGTTCTGGTTGCATTTTCTACATTTCTACACTTTTCTTCAATTTTTGAGTTTTTTGTAGAAATTTGCATTTTTTTTTGTTCTAGTTGCATTGTGGAGGTTTTAGTTACATTTTCTACATTGCACTTTTCTGCAATTCTTGAGTTTTCTGCATTTTCTGGAATTTTTTGTTGTTTTGGTTGCATTGCGGAGGTTCTGGTTGCATTTTCTGCATTTCTGCACTTTTTTGCAATTTTTGAGATTTCTGCATTCTTTTTGTTCCGGTTGCATTATGAAGGTTTTGGTTGCATTTTCTACATCTCTATATTTTTTCTGCATTTTTTGAGTTTTCTCCATTTTTTTGTTGTTCTGGTTGTCTACAGTTTTTTGTAGTGTGTAATTCTTGAAATGTGTTTTCAATTCAACTCACAAATATCAAGAGGATTTAAAGGCTCAACTTTCTCAATAAACACACAAGCAACAATAAGTCCACCAACCTCTCAACCCCTTCTAAAAACAATAAGTCTACCAACCTTCAATCCAATACCAAGCAAATCAGTTCATCAATAAAAAATTTCACAACTTAACACAACCAACCAAACCACAAGCACACAACACAATTTCCATTCTCCTTTATCAACATAATTCACCCACAATATTATCAAAAATCTCAATGTTCAATAATTCTAACAACAGTAAATATGAATGTAATACTTAATTAAATATGCATCCATCAATACCATAAGCAACCTGATTACCTCAACAACAAAAAAACATTTCATTGAATAATGTGTTTTTCACAACTTTCGGATGAGATAATGAACATCATTATCTCAAAACTACCTGCTACTTAGTTACACATATTATAAAAAGTTTACAATGAAAATTCTAGAAAATATTCTACAACAAAGACATAATCCATTCATCAAAGTTGTTGAAATTTTGACATGACAAAATGAAGATGACACTATCCAACAATTGTTTTCCAAGGTTTTCGAACAACTATTATACATAAGCTCATTTTCGAATCAACCATTTCAAAGGAGATTGTGGAGATGGTGGTGGATCAAATTCAATATGTGTTGATGATAATGTACTTTTAGTAGTTGCATTTGTGCATCCCGTATACGTTGTCCACACTTTTTTTGCTTCTTGAAGAGAGGGAAATGATTTGAAGATATTCTCGAGATATTCATTTACTGATTTATGACAATCCACCCTCTCTACAAATACTCTGGTCTGTCTTGCTTGAAATACAATGTAACACTTTCTCGGTGCCATTCTCTGCATAGAAAAATGAAAAACTTTAAAAGAGGACTCAAAATAAGGGAAAATAATTCCAGCAAACTGTAAGGAAATGCACTTCTATCCCAACCAAAAAAAAAAAAAAAAAAAAACCCAAAACACAATTTCTAAATAGTTACTATCACCTAGTACAATGAAATCAAACAACAGAAACCTATCTAAACAGTACTAAGTCCACTATAATGAAATCACCTATAATGAAGTCACCTCATTTTCACATTCATAGACACACTAATCCACTCCAATCAGTACCAAGTCCTGCCACTTCAGTTTCAAACATGCACATACATAAACCTATCTAAACACAAAAAGAAGAAGAACAAAATAAAAAAAATAGATTACAAAAAACCTTAGAAATAAGGTACCAAACTAGTGTCAAACCAGTCTATAGGTTCAAACTTATACAAAAACTTCAGCTAATTCTAGACACCATATCACATTACCTACTTTAAACAATGCCAAAAATTCATCTTCCATTCCAGCACATCATAGGTCCACAAAATTTTATCTATATGAATTTTACAACCTGTTTGGACACACTCATATCTCTTCCACCAAACTAAATAAATTCTCCCAAAACATCTTGTGCAGCACTGAAGGAAATGGTGATTATTAGTTCAATTATGGAATCTACTCTTAAGCATGGAAGGATATTAAAAGGTTCCATAAAAGATTGATTCATCTAAATCTATATTTGTTAGATTTCAAGATAAATGTAAATCACAGGAAATAGAGCCATCATGTTAAGAATAGAAGGAAGATGTTAGATTGTTATGAATGTTAGAAAGGAAAAATAGATTTGGAAAAGCAATAGGAAAATATCCCTCCCTAAAGCAATGATCTTCCCCGAATCAAATACAATAACAATCTCCAACCTTATGATGATCAGTGAAAAAATGAATGAGACACCTGAGAAATTAAGTTCCAAGGACTCACATGTGTGACATAAATACCACCTCTAGCATTCCATCCATTTTGTTGTAACCCAAACTTACTCTTAATAACTTTATGCTAAATGGAATCATTTTTCAGAGTAAACCATCATAACTATTTACCAACCAAAGAAATATTTTTAGACACCAAACTACCAAGGCCTAGAGCTCCTAAGGCCTTAGGTTCTGAAACTACCTACCAGAGCTCCATCCCAGCACATCTTCCATCCTAGCACATCCAACAATAAATATTTAACTATACCCATCTTGCACTTACTGTGGAGATTGAAACCGATATATGGCATACACATCATATACAAATTAGTAAGCACATGATAGGGGCTAAATTACTCATATTTTTCCTAGTTATTTGAGGCTCTTTTGTGATACATTTTGTTTAATAACTAGTCATATTTCGTCATATTTGAAATTTTACCATTGGAAAGGTATTTTGTTCATTATTGCAGATTTTTAGGGTAAAACGAAACAGAAACGTTGTAAAATAGGGGAGAGGCGGCGCCGACTAGGGACCTAGAACCGACGCCGGCCATGCACTGTTGACACGAACTTCGTAGCGACGAAGAAATTGTTGAAATAGAGCAAAATAGAGTGGAACCGGCGCCAACTGCATTGTGGTCTTCATTATGTGAAATTTGGAGAAAAATCGACGAACAAGTAGAGAACCAGAACACAATCGGCGCCGGCTCTGAGAGCCTAGACAGCACTGGCTGTGCCCTGAAGTTAAGGCGGTGCTTGATTTTTCTACGCGATTTTTTGTAATCTGTGGAGTTTTAGTATCTTCCAACTTCTACTCGGCCAAGAACATTGTACTTACGAGTTTAGGCACTTCCTAAGCCTATAAATAGATGAAAAATATAAGGAAAAATGAGAGAATTCATTGATCATCATAGAAAATCACTAAATCAAAGGAGAAATTCTTCAATTCAAGGAGGGTTGTGCAGGAAGCTCTTCAAAAGAAGAAGAACGAGGGTTGTCTATGAGTGCTTTCTTTTACTTTCTTTTCTTTTTCTTGAACAATGAGATGTTAATTGTTTTATTATAATTTGACATTGTTATAGATATTCATGATTTTTAGAGTCATTTGATCTTTTGATTGATTGATTGTTATTCTTGGTATTTAATTACTTGGATTGATTGATTGTTTCCTTCCATTGGCTTGCTTGGGAAAGGGGTTGGTGGAGGTTTCAATTTGATTAATTTCATATTTGTTGTCTCTTAACTTACTTGAGAAAGAGATTAATTATTAAGAACTGGTAATTAAAGGTTAATTGATGTCTGCCAGAGTATTGATTCATTGGTTAATTTTATACTTTAAATTTGCCAGAGTATGAAAATTTAATCAAATGATTGTGTTTAATGCATCTTTTGGGTAAGACTGGGTGAGATAAAGTATGTGATGCTAAGTTATCTAGAAGATAGGGATTCAAGGATTGGGAAAGAAGTGAGTCTACTTTAATCCTTCATAATGTCAAGAGAATAATTGGTTATGATAAAGGTTGGGTACTTTAATATCATGGTTGTCTAAACAATGGTTTAAATTGCACACTTCTCCATCCTTGACATGTATATATTTTTATTTTATTTTTTCTTTTTATTTCGTTTTCACTTTATGAAGTCGATTAAACAATGAAAGAAATGTGATTAATGTATACTTGTTCATTGAGGATCAATACTCGTTTGAATTCTATGCTATGTTCATGATGAGTACGCTTACTCATATGTGTAATTTGTGGTTAACGTTTTAATGTAAACTTGATTAGGAATGTGCTTAGTTTTTATATGATTCTTATACCCAAATCCTTACGCATCAGCACAACTAACCTAATAACACGAGTAAAATTTCTGTTGAAGGGTTAGCAAGAAAACAAGAGTCAGCGAATACAATTCAAAACAAAAAATTATTTAAACAGTCTTGAATTTTCAGTACCAATCGCATTGTTCGGAGTTGTCTTCCAATGTGATGGCAGCCGAGTGCTTCTTCACGAAGGGAATGTGGGATACCCAAACTGCAACCAAGCTGCTAGCAAGTGAAGATCTAAACCAAGAGGGAGATTCAAAAGACGGGGTGGGTGGTGGTCCGGATGAAGGTGTGGGATTGTTAGGAGTTGTGTCTTTCAATGTGATGGTGACCGAGTGCTTGACGAAGGAAATGTGGGTTCCCCAAACTGCAACCAAGTCGCCGACAAGTGAGTTCTCTAAACCGAGAGAGAGATCCGGAAGACGGGGTGGGTGGCGGTTTGGAGGAGGGAGTGGGGTGGTAGAGTACTGAAGCTAAATAGAGGGGGAGATTCGGAAGACGGGATGGGTGGTGGTCCGGACGAAGGGGTGGGGTGGTAGATTACTGAAGCTAAATTGAGAGGGAGAAATGGAAGTCGGGGTTGGTGGTGGTCCAGAGGAGGGGGTGGGGTGGTCGCGTGCTGAAGTATAGAGAGAAAGTGTACCGGGTTGTATTGTTTTGAGAAGATAGTGAGGTCAGATTTGGTGTGGCTGTGAGATTTCAAATTTTTCGCAATCAGGGTTGAACCGTGGTTGGAGAAAAAAAAAGGAAAAAATGAAAAAATCACAGCAAATAAATTTTCGGAATATTTTATTCCACCAGGACATGTGTCAAGTTGTGGATGTGGTTGGGCCCGCCCACTTGTGCACCGAGTTCATATAAGAATTTCCCTTAATAATATGGAAAATTCTTCTATAGACTATAGATTCGTGTACAACATGTATTGATGAATTGTGTTATATAACTTTTATTGTATGAAGTACAATCTTTCAATGCATGTAGTTCACGTAGATCAGATCCATACTAAAATTTTCGTAATAATATAGTCCATTCTTCTAAAATTTATATTTCTGTATTCATTTCCATTTTAATTCAAAATTCAATTTAATTAACAATAATAATTTAAATGAAGAAGATAAATTGTTGAAAATGGTAACTTATTACAAGTAAATTATGACTAGTTTGCATAGGATGTGCTAAACTAGTTAGGGATCTCGCTTATTACGTATTATTTACAGGTAAAGTCATAAATTTTTAGAAAAAATAAATGTAGATTTAAAATTGTCAAGTGATCATATTATTTAGTGTATTTAGTACTCAATCGATTTGAGATATAGTGTCTATATTTCTATTTGGAATATTTAAAATTAAATATCTATTTTTTAAACATATACTTTTGTAAACTTCCACAAATAGTATCCTGCTTTCAATAGTTTCAAGCTCTATTAATTCATTTTTTCCCTAAATTTTCATAACTAAACTCCTCCCATTAAGGGTTTTAAGCTCCACAAATTCTTTTTTTTTTCCAAAATTTCTACAACAAACCTCCTCAATTTAAGGATTACAAACTCCATTAATACATATATTCTATTACTAAATTTTCTAATTAATAAAAATAAAATAGTACTTTTAAATTTTTATATCAAATAAAAGTAGGATATTCAAATTCGAAGTAAGGGATATAATATTTACATCTAATTCTATATATTTAGAGTGCATTTAAATTGAAATTGTTATATAAATATAAATATATATAATGTAAGTAAGAATTTTGATTTTTATAAAAATTTATGAGTTTAAAAATCAACATTGTAATTTACTTAAAATGAACAACACAATAGTTGATATTTCACAAATAAATTTTATCTATATTTTTTTTAGTCCAAAAAAGCCCTAAAACAATTGTATTTTTTCTCAAAAAAAATTCCAATGTTTAGTGTTTTTGACATATGCAAGATAAATTGACAAGTTACTCCTTCAATCAGACAAGATGAAATCATACCAATCTTGCCATCGATGTAAATTGCCATCAGACAATTAGAGCTGTATTCGAACATGAACGAACTGAGTATCACATTTTCGAGCTTGAGTTCGAATATAATCGAACGCTGTTCGAGTTCGTTTGTTTATTATTCGAGCTCGAGTTCGTGTTCGAGTTCGTTCGATTATTGTTTGATAATGTTCGAGTTCGTTTAAGTTCGAGTTCGAAAAATTCAATTAACGTTTGAGTTCGAATTGTTCGAGTTCGTTTATTTTATATTTGATATTTTAAAATTTATAAAAATAATAATTCAAATTTTAATTAAAAATAATTGAATATTATAATATTAAATAAATATATAATAATATTATTAATATTAATATTAATATTATAATTATAATATAAGATTTATTCTTAATAAATCTTAATATTATAAAATATAAATAAAATATAATTAATTTAAATATATATATATATATAATATGTTCGCGAACGTTCGAATATGTTCGTGAACATGTTCGAGTTCGTTCGTTTATTATTCGAGCTCGAGTTCGTGTTCGAGTTCGTTTGTTTATTAAACAAACGAGCCTTATTCGAACACGAACGAACTCGAACGAGTTTTTGTTCGCGAACATTCGGTTTGTTTACAGCTTTACAGACAATATGAATCTCCATCCGCGTCATCAGCATTTCCATGAAAAATTCTAAATAGCATTATTCTTACCAGGAATCATGTTGGAAAAATTATTAATTTTGTTGAAAAATTGTATTCTTTTTGCAATATTGAGAAAAAGACTGGAACATTTATTTCTTAAATGCCCTCTAATTGGTAGTAGATGGATTAGGTCTAAATGGCAATCATGCAGGAGAGACGCTCGAAGGATGGACTCAAAAATAATTTTCAGCTAAGCCTTACATGGCAGAAGCATTAGCAGCATTGCAGGCTCTCCAAAAGGCCTTAGAATGAAGGAGATGCTTTGAAGGTCATTTTTAAGCCAGGGACAAAACTAGAGATTTGGGGTTGAGGAGATAAATTATATATAAAAAATATAGAAGGATAATGTTATGATTTTTTAAATTTTTTTGAGGGGGCGAAATAGAAATTTTTTAAATTTTTTAAATTTTCAAAAATTTTTAAAATCAAATATGAGATTTAAAAAAATTTTTGAAGGGCAGGGTGTGCCTAGTTTCGTCTCTGATTTAAGCCATTAATGGCAAAGACCTTGGAGTGATTTGGAGAGTTTTTTCCATTATTGAGGAGGGTAGAGCTTAAAATTTTCATATGTTCCAAGATATTGTAATAGGTCTACAGATAACTTGGCAAAATGGGCTAGGAATTCAGAATGTTTTTGGCAAAGGTCCTGCCAAAGTCATATCGGTAGTCTCTAATGCTGATGTCAAGTTCCTATGACACTTTTGGATGTAATTAGGGTTGGCAATCGTATCGTGTTTGGGTTGACGGATCGTGTCAACTTGAAATAATTACACTTGATAGGTCAACCCGAACACGATCCGATTAATAAACGTATCGTGTCGTGTCGACCCATTTATTTTCGTGTCGTGTTCGTATTATAAAACGGGTTGACATGACATGACACAATTAGATACAAAAATTAAATAGATAATTACTAAATTCGTCAACCCGAATACCTACTAAACCCGCCAATCTGTGCACCATTACACAAAAAATTTGAAAAAATCAAATCAAATTATATAAAATTAAAAAACTAATAAAATAGTCCGTAAAGTCATAAATAACCAATAAAATAACAAACCATCTAGCTAAATATTTAGAGATCTTAATAAATTCATAAGATTTAATCTTAAAAATCTAAACAAATGTAATTTTGTAATAAAATTGGATTATTCAAGAAATTATTTTCTCTAGATATTTAGAACAACAATTTTGTCGTAACATGACAGGAATTTTAAAGAGCAAATGGAGAGCAAAAAACGAGCACGAAAGGAAGGCTTGTTCTTGTAGGGTGTAATTCAAATTGTCTTTATCCCAATGTCAGAAATAACATAGTATACGAATTGGTTAATCGATGCTGAGTGAACCTTACCCTCTGGTAAATGCACCACACGAGTTTCTTTTCATTCTATATTCGATTCGACCTGTAGGCATATTACATACGTTATTTCATAAAGGTCTAACCTTCCCTTTTAGACTTGCATAAGGTCGTTGCTTATCAACTCGTACTAATATTATTATTATAGACACTAAATAATAATTAATTAAGAATGATTCATTTACTATATATCAAGCAAATAACCACATTAATATCATTTATTTTCTTTAAGATGTCTCATATAATTAAACAAAATAGACACACAAACAATTTAATTAATTTATATAATAAAATTTAATTCAATTAATTCATGTAAAAAATTAAATTATCTAATTTTCTATAGTAAAATTTGTAGGGTATTACAAAAAGTATTAAATATAAATATTAAAAAAAGTTAAACGGGTTCGCGGGTTGAAACGGGTTAAAACAGGTTGAACCCGTTTATGATCTGTACACGTTTAAAGTTAAACGGGTCAACCTGTTTTGACCCGAACCTGCGAAACTCCAATCCTAACCCGCTATAACCGTATCGTGTTCGTGTCGTATTGGCGTGTCGTGTTCAATATTGCCGCCCCTAGATGTAATGGCCAAGAATGGGATGACCTAATGAATGATTACTTATCCATTTAGCCGCCCACTCCCCCCCCCCCCCTCCTCCCGCCCCCCCCAAAAAAAAAAAAAGTATGAGTGCACCTAAAGGTTGCTCCTTTGAAGTTATTTTATTTTTTTTTGGGACAAAGGTGTCTTCATATTATTTTGAATATCTATTTTTTTTAAAAATAAATATATTTCTTATAAACTTTAATAATTAACTTATTTCATTTAAAGGTTATAAACTTCACTATTCAAAAATATTTTACTACTAACTTTTCTAATTAATAAAGATAAGTTGATGCTTTTAAATCTTTATATTAAATCAAAATAAAACTTTAAATTTTGCATAAAAGAAATGAAATATTTATGACCAGTCTTATTTATGTACTTGGATTGAAATTATTAAAAAAAATTTAAAAATACACGTATGATTTTGAATATTATAAAAAAAATGACAATTTAAATATCAATATTATGATTTATGTGGAGTGAATAATAAAACTATTAAAATTTATAAAATAAAATTTATTTGAATTAAATCTAATTTTTATTTAAATAAATTTAAAAATAAGTTTTTTTTTTATAAAAAAATCCAATGATTAGTAATATTTGTTAAGTTATCTTGCCATCGATGTTCTTTTATATTATTTTAGGTTTTTTTTTCTTTTGACAAAAGTGCTTTCAAATTATTGTGAATATCCCTTTTTTAAAGAAATATACTTTTTTTTTTCTAAATTAGCTCCATTAGTTTATGTGTTTTGTCATTAACTTTTTAGTTAATAAAGATATGGTGAATTTTTTATTTTTATATCAAATCAAAATAAAATATTTAAATTTGAAACGAGAAAATATAATATTTACATCCAATCATAGCTATTTAGTGTTTTGGCCTTTGCATAATAATTTAACAACTCAGAACTTCATCTAAAAGAAATCGTATCAATCCTGCTATCATAATATCTCTTATATATATATATATATATATATATATATATATATATATATATATATATATATATATATATATATATATATATATAAGACAGTGCTTTTCACGAACACATTAAATAAGTCTACAAAATCAGGCCAAATCAATATGCTGAAACTGTATGATCACCAAATCTATCATATGCTATAATATTTCTGGATTCGGATCTGCATAATTTGACGTCGTAAATAGAACAGTAATAGTTATACATTTTTTATAAAAATATATACAATGCATAACAATTTACATAAACAAAACGATATCATTTTATTAAAAAAAAGAATATCAGAGCACCTAATTAAGTATTAGATCTTTCATACTTTTAATTCTCACTATTAGACAGTTACATGAATATCCGTATACAACTTAAATAATTTCCCTTCTAATAATCATTTAGCGGCTATAGTCAAATAAGAATACTATTCCCCTCGTCAAAAATTAAATATATAAATATATATTTTATAATATTTAAAAATAAATATTCACTGTTTTAAAATAAATAGATACATATATTTTAAAATTTTAGAACTAACTTTCTCTACTTAAAAGTATAAGTTTGCCCTAATTTACTATCATCTTTTTAATAAATAATAACTTATCTATAACTAATTATTCTTTTGAATCTTTATATAAACTAAAAATGACATACTTTTTCCATCCCAACTAAATAAAAAGAGATTGATTTAGTATGGAATTTTATTAAAAATAAAATTATAATATAATATAATAAAAATAAAAAATATGTAAGTTATAGAATATTTACATCAAATCTAAATATATAAAAATAATATATAAAATCTATATTGATTATTTTATATTATATAAAATATTAAAAAATTTCTTTTAAAAAAGTATAAATTAGTTTAAAATAATAAGCAAATTAATTTCGGTAAATGAAATTAATATAAATAAATATTAGCATGTGACGCGGAGCATAGAGTGCAGAGGCTACAAGCTATAAAACCATTGGTGCGGTTAGCCAATTGAGCTACGCAAAGAAAGAAGAGAAGGCGATCGGCAAAAGGATGGGTTTCAGCGAGAAGCCAGAAGCTGTGCTGAAGGAGTCATGGGAGTTCATGAGGCAGAACATTCCTCAACTCAGTCTCCGTTTCTTCACATTGTAAGTGTCTCTCTGTCACTGCCTTTTGTTTTACCTTTCCAGAAATTCCAACCTTCGCATCTTCTGATCTTCATCTATCCTGAGAAACTCCATGGACATGCAGTTCTATATAGTACCCTATATGCTGTATATATTGCTTCTTTTTTGTTCTTCATTTGACTTCTTGGGCTTATAATTAAAAAACCAGGATTCTGGAGATAGCACCAGCGGCAAAGGGCATGTTCTCGTTTCTGAAGGACACAGATGAAGTCCCAGAGAACAATCCAAAGCTGAAGGCTCATGCCATCAAAGTTTTCAAGATTGTCAGTTCTCTATCCATAAACTTACATACATATACTGGATTGCAGTTTGAGGCCTTTTTTTTCATTTTTTTTTTCAAATTATCACTTTGCATTTTATCTGGGCCGATCTACTGCGTAAGATTTTGGAACCATACGTTCTTGATAAGGAACGTGGCAGAGGATCCTGAGGGCATATGCATGGGTCGTGCACCGGATCCTGTATTCCCGATCCTGTCGCATTCTCTATCGCACACCCCCAGTGCCACGTGTCACTTTTTTTTTTCCTCCCCATTTTTAATTTGTGATGATTGATTGCATCTCCATACGATACGCCTCCCCGGCTCAAGCACAAACAGATATTATATATGTATATTCGGTCAAATTATTAACCTTTGTCCCATTTATCATGCATACAAGAGACAAAATATGTCTGATTGATAATTTTATATAAAATATTTAAGATATTTACGATAAAAAATAAAAAATAAAATTACAAAAAGTGTTATTTTTTAACGATATACTTTCATATTTAATCCTATATAATTATGAACTTACATTGAAAATATGAGAATATCATCAGTTTAGAAAAGGTCTTGACAAAATTGGGTTAATTTGTCACTTATATTAGACATGCGAGTCAGCAGTTCAGCTGAGGGAGAAAGGCGAGGTTGTGGTGGCCGATACAACTCTCAAATACTTGGGATCTGTCCATCTTCAGAAAGGGGTGATTGCACCCCATTTTGAGGTACTAAAAATCTATGGTTTCAGTCCATCGATCTATCTAGTTAAAGCTAGCTGCAATACTATTGAATATTAATTAATCATGGTCTGGAGTAGATTGTGAAAGAAGCATTGCTGAGAACTGTGAAAGAGGCAATGGGAGAAAAATGGAGTGTGGAAATGAATGATGCATGGAGTGAAGCCTATGATCAATTGGCCGCTGCTATTAAGGCTGAGATGCAGGCCGAGGCTGCTGCTCTTTCTGCTAAGGCCGACTCTTGATCCCATTATAGCCTGCAGAAATTGGGAGACTGCCCTCCTTTATCCTTATATATGGCTTTTGTACAATAAACACACATGGTAATGATAGACTGCGTGTGTGCTTGTACAATACATTGTACTGCTTTTACTAAATTATCAGTTGTATGAGACGTTTTCTTCTCGTCTATGGTGTGTAAGGATGGTGAAGGCAGTACTAATACAAAGGCTGGTGCATTTGTCTATTTTCTCTCCTTTGTATTTTATTTATTTAGGATGTATGAGGTGTACTGGTACAATTTTTTACTTATTTTATATATCCTATTGTGTAATTGATTTATTTTATATTAATGATATCATATATTTAGGGAAAAAAAATCATCATCTTTCCAAACATACATACATACATATATATATATATATATATATATATATTTATCATCATCATCATCATCATCATCATCATCATCATCATCATCATCATCATCATCATCATCATCATCATCATCATCTTTTCCTGTTAAATACTTGTTGACATCATCTTTAGTCGATCTGTTGTAACAATAACTTTGAGTCGAATCCGATATGAATTTTGTTAAGCCGATGATAACGTCAAAAAAGTCTTCAACCGATGTACCCGCTCAACATCAGAACTAAGAACTGACGAGTCGTTCTCCCGTATCTCGACACGATCGGTAAAACACTATTGTTCGTAACTACCAAGGACAAGCCATGAAGCGAGAATTTCGGATAGTCGGCAACCCCGCCATAGCAAGCATAAAACGGATAAGGATTCCCAGAACGAGAACAACCCAACAAACACATCTACAAGACTATCAATTTTTCAGTTTTCAATTCTTTTTTCTGCATTTTCTTTGTCTTCAGTTTTCTTTACAGCTTTGTTTACAGCTTTTGTTTAGTTTTTTTCAGAAGTTTTCCCTTTTTGCTTTATTTAAGTTTTCCATATGGCATCCGTATGCAATATTCCTGCTTTCTTAAACCATTTCTATAGTAAGTTCAAAGAACCCATGTTTTTTAAAAGTCTGGCTCTTACATTCATCTTTCCATCAGACTGTTTATGTTTATCGGAAGAGTAGCCGATCGCCAATTTCATTGGCTCCTCTTTTGTAAGGTAACATAAATTGGCACGCTCAGTGGGACTACGGGTAGTTGCTGCATGCAACTGCATTCCGAACGCATTATGTCAAATCCTCAACAGCAGTCATCGGGGCCCTTATCGGATTCCTCCGATCAGCCTACAGTTCGGGCTTTACGGGGAGCTTTTGATCTTACGACGACAACGTCCAATAATGCTCAGGTCACCATCCCTGAGCAACAAGGGGCACAGTCATCATCTCCTCCCCAAGTGTCCCAATTGGCACCCACGTCTTTAACTACTATACGACATGGAGCAATGTACAGGTGAACTCATTCAAAGCCTTATTTATTGATTCGCCACAGTGTTCCAACCATTACCTCAGAACGAACTCCATAACTTTGAACGGAGGCAAAACGTTCACAGGATATCTCAGGCAGTTATGTACCCTCCTGCCTTGACCTTTGGCGCACCATCTTATGGGTCAGTACAATTGTTGAGCCGGGAGTAGCCGCTTCCAATGCTCGAGGGGCACCAAGGGAGTTTGGGATTAACTGCATAAGGCATGGTTCCTGTAGAGCCTTTCTTAGGGAGAACCTCATCATACCCGGTCACGGGGGTCCAGGCACCAATAGGGGTGTAAGTATCTTACGACCAGACAACAGCTCCTAACAGACGTGTTTGTTCCCTGTATGGAGGGCCATAGAACTACATTACAACCATCCCTTCTATGTATCCTGCCGCAACAACAGCTTATCCGATGCATGGAGCAGGATACCCTAATATGGCCTAATTCTCAAGATATGTTTCCCGACCAGTTACGCTAATTAAGTCCCCCCATGCAGAATCAGCAACCAATACCATCGGCCAATGTCAATGCAATGACAGAAGCATTGCATCGACAAACTAGGGATTGACTAGTTTATCAGAAACCGTATCCCGAGTAGGTGGATTCTATGGCAGTGCTATGTGGAGAATTCGAAAACAGTGACTGATATAAATTGTAATTATTTTCTTTGTCTTTAACAGGGGTGGCGTTTACTTGGTTTGCAAATCTGATGCCCAGTTATGTGTGTTCATGGGCAGATATGGAACGAATTTTTCATGAACGTTTCTTCAACCGGCACCTGAGGTTTCCATAGCAGATCTCCTGGTGATCAAGCAAAAATCATCCAAAGGTGTAGCAGAGTTCATTGAGTGTTTCCGATAGATTAAGACCAAATGCACCACTCAACTGCCACAAATGGAGTATGCCAGAATAGCCATCAGCAGAATGCATCCGCAACTTAAGGAACGTCTCATTCTCTAGGACTTTTCTGATTTATCCCGCTTATTGTTTCAGGCCGTCAGAATAGAGGAAATGATTAAGGAAAAAGAGAAGAGGTGGGCTGTTAAGCTCTCTCATAGGCAAACGATGATATCAGTTATGGACGACGTTATGGGCAACGAGGAGGAACAGTTGTTGGAGCTAATGGCGGCAAAACTAGTAAAAGGTGCATCATACACTTATGTTTTTCTGAAACTTGGCAAAGGGAAGGAGGAGGTTTCCCTGGCGGGGCCATCCACTTATATATTCGACGTATTAAAGGCCGAGCAAATCTTCGATCAGATGGTCAAGGACAAACAGATCCGTTTACCTCTCGGCCACAAAATCCCAAGTCTAGAGGAGCTGAAGTGCAGCAAGAAATACTATAAGTGGCATAATTCATTTTATTATTGTGTTGTTTTCAGGAACACAATTCAGAAGGCTTTGCAAGAAGGAATGGTGAGATTTGCTGACAAACGTGAAGAAACTCTAGTCGATACAGTCCCGTTCCTAGCGGCTGATGCAAGTATGGTATAGACATGTAAAAAGGATGTAGAGCATGAATTGGGAGATTCTTCTGTAAAGGAATAGTGCAAAGCCTTGGAAGGGAAAAGAACAATGTTCTAAAAATTGGACGATCGACCATCAGTTTTCACCCGGCTTACCACTCCGACCTTCGCAGTTTATTTCCATAGGAAGGATGAGAGGTTTACAATGTATGTACCTCGTAAGGAGCCAGTTTTCCTGGGGTCTCGCCCCTATCTTACAAAAACTCAGAAACGACGGGAACCAAGAAACGGGCTCAGCAGAGACAGACGCCTGAGAGATGGCTAGATAAGCAGGTATGTACTTCCCCGAGTAACAGTCCAATAAATAATTAACAAGTCCAAATAGACTAATATAAAATATCAGGCATTTTATCTAATTTATACTTAAATTAATTTTCTAATTATTCAATCTAGGCATTGGGCCCTGAATAATTAATTAAACAATTAAACTAGATGAAATATATACTCTTTCTTGGGCCTTTTATTTTATTCTAGTCCAATAATAAATTAGACTACTTAAATAAAATAAAATCCATAATTATCTAGACCAACTCCTTAACCCAAATATGTCAGGACTTAAAGGCTATTTCGGGAACCAAAAGACATATCGCTTTAGCTACTAAAATGACCAAAAGACCCATACTATATAATTGCTATATTTATATATCACCATAAGGAAATATTGACCCCAAGGACAACGCTATGTTAGCAAAGTTTCAGACCTACAGGTGTAATGACTAAAATACCCTTCTACGCACCGCTGTACATTTAGAGAGAATGAGTATACTAACACCTATCTAAAAGACATCTACCATCTTTAGACCTCTAGTTCAATGATCCACGACTCCTAGAATATTTTCACTTTCCAAGAGAGCTACCATAAAGCAAACATCCAAGTCATGTTCCCTAAGGCCCTGGATATTTAGATCATTTGAACAGTCACAAGAGGCAAGATAGCTCAGAAACTATCTTATACACGTTTGTCTTAACTAACTAGCCGCATATACTCAACATACAAGTATATCGGCTCTACGAAAGAACCTCAACTACAGTATATCAAAGTACATATTTCTAACTTCGTCAAACCACCAACTCATACTCAAGCAGTAGAGTATTAGTCCACACTGTAGTAGTAATAGTCTAGATTTCTTCTAAATAGTACTTTTAAAAACTACTATTATAGGTTTTGTTTTACGTATTAGAAATACGTCCATGCTATAAAGTGAGTGGACTACTCACTGGCTAAAGGTAAGCCATTTCCCATTTGAAATTCATAATACAATAATCTAAATATGATGAGATTCCTATTCTCATCAATCGGTTAAGAACAAACATTTATGTGTTAAGTGACTCGTGATCCATACCTTACTGTGAGAGACCACAATTCACATAGATCGCTTACTTAAATACAATGGGCTTTATCCAAATGTGAATCGTGCATAAATAAAATGAAAATTCACAAACAAATTTTGATAATAATTTTTTTTATTAATAAATTAGATAATTACATCAGAAAACTAGTCTAGAGGGCATACATTTCAACAATCTCCCACTTGCACTCTAAAACTAAAAAAGTTTGTAGGTGCCCACCCCTATAGCGTCTAAGTGTCTCTTGAAGACTCTTTCAACCAAAGGCTTAGGGATCTGTCAGATTGTTCTTCAAGGCTATCTGTTTCACCATGATTTCCCGTCTCTAGATGAAATCCTGGATCAGGTGGTACTTCCTTTCAATGTGCTTCCCATCTTGTGGTTCCTAGGTTCTTTAGATTGTGAGACTGCTCCAAAGTTATCACAATACACTACAATCGGTCTGCTTATGTATAGCACAACTCCAAGTTCTGAAAGGAACTTCCGGAGCTAGACTGCTTCCTTGGATGCCTCCGAAGCTACCACATACTCAACTTCCATGATTGAGTCAGCAATGCAAGATTACTTGATACTCCTCCATGAAACAGTTCCTCCAAATAAGGTGAAGACATATCCACTAGTAAATTTTCTCCCATCCTTATCTACCTGAAAGTCTGAGTTTGTATATCCAGTATGAACTAAGTCGTCTGCCCTATAACCCAGCATATAATCTTTTGTACCACTGAGATATTTGAAAATATACTTTACAGCTTGCCAATGAATCTCCTCAGGGTTTAACTGATATCTGCTAACTAAGCCTACAACCAAGCAGATATCTGGCCTAGTGCACAGCATGGCGTACATGAGACTTCCCACAGCCGAAGCGTAGGGAATTCTACTCATCCTGTCTTTTTCCTCTTAAGATTTAGGACATTCCTTAGAATAAGAAGACAGTCCATGTTTGCAAAGAATTAAAACTCCTTTGCATGAGTCCATGCTAAACTTGGCCAGTATTTTGTCAATATATGTCGTTTGGGATAATCCTAATATTCTTTACTTCTTATTTCTAATAAGTTTAATCTCGAGAACGTAATTGGCTTCTCCCAAATCCTTCATATTGAATTGACTAAACAGCCAAACCTTAGTAGACGAAAATGTTCCTACATCATTCCCAATTAATAGAATATCATCTACATATAGGACAAGAAAAATTACATTTATGCCTTCTAATTCCCTGTACACGCATAGTTCATCCTCGTTTTAAATGAAATCATAAGATTTTACAGTCTCATCAAAATGAATGTTCCATGTTCTAGATACTTGCTTAAGTCCATAAATGGACTTCTTAAACTTGCATGTTCTTGGCCTTTAGTAATAAAACTTTTTGGTTGGGACATATAGATATCTTCGTTAAGATGACCATTAAGAAAGGTCGTCTTGACATCCATTTGTCATATCTCGTAGTCGAAATGACATGCAATGGTAGGGAGGATATGAATAGACTTAAGCATGGCTACTGGGGAAAAGGTTTCATCATAATCAATTCCTTCTTTCTAAGTATACACTTTCACCACAAGTCTAGCTTTGAAAGTTTCCACATTCCTATCTGCTCCCCTCTTCCTTTTGTATAGCCACTTATACCCAATAGGTTTTATCCCTTCAGGTGAAGCTACAAGATCCCAAACCTGATTGAAGTACATAAACTCAATCTCAATTGTCATTGTTTCATGCCATAGATTTGTATCAGTATCAGCAATAGCCTCCTCGTATCTAGTGGGATCTTATTCCTGATGGTCAGAGTCGAGCTCGAAAGCTTCTCCTGTCCATCTTTCTGGAACTCTAGATATCCTCACACTACGACAAAGCTCCGTTTGTACAGGTTCTTGAGGTTATGCCTCTTCTTATTCCATAATCAAGTCTGAAGAAGTTAATTCCGAAGATAACTTCTTCTCAAGTTCCAACCTTGTTGAACCATTAGTGGAAGTACTTTGATCATCCTCCAAGTATCTAACAATAGTACTTACCAGCATTTTCTGCTCCTTGAGATGATAAGAGTAACCCCCTTTTATCCCTTTTGGATACCTAATAAAGTAGCATAATTCTAATCTTGGTTCTAACTTGTCTCCCTTGATCAGTACATAAACTAAACAATCTCATATCCTGAGATGATTTAGACTTAGCTTAAGGTCAGTCCACATCTCATAGGGCATCTTAGGTATTAACTTGGAAGGCACCAAGTTCAAAATATATGCTGTTGTTTCCAAGGCATATCCCCAAAAAGAGACTGAAAGAATAGCATGGGACATCATGCTTCGGACAATTTTCATTAATGTCATGTTCCTTCTCTTAGCTACTCCATTCTGCTGGGGTATACCCGGCTCAGAGAGTTGGGATACTATCCCATGATGTACCATGTAATCCTTGAACTCACTGAGGAGGTACTCCCTACCACGATCTGATCATAAATTTTTTATCAGTTTACCTGTTTGATGCTCCACTTTAGCTTTAAACTCTTTGAAATTGTCAAAAGAGTCAGACTTTCGCCTCATCAGGTAGATATATCCAAACCTTGTACAATCATCCATGAAAGTGATGAAGTACTCAAAACCCTCTCTAGCTTGTGTAGACAAAAGACCACACACATCAGTATGAATAAGACCCAATATCTCCTTGGCTCTATCAGCCTTTTAGGTGAATGACCTTTTGACCATTTTTCCCATAAGATAGGATTCACACTGAGGCCAACTTTTCAATCTTAATGTGCCAAGAGCTCATCATGGTTTAACATATGAATTCTGGTTGAATTAATATGACCCAACCTTAGATGCCAAAGATATCAATTATTGACATTGGTCTTTTTCTTCTTACTTAAAGGTTCAGATTGAGCGTTATTTATTTGATTGTTTATAGGATTTAAAAAGAATAAGTTTCCATACATGTGCCCTATACATAAAACTTCTCCATTTCTATTGATAATAATCCCAGAATGGAAAGAAACAGAATATCCATGACTTATTAGCTTTGCAACTAAAATCAAATTCTGTCTAAAATCGGGTACATATAAAATATCCTTCAAAATAACTACTTTATTACAACAAAAAATAAGATCTAGCTCTCTCACTACAAGAGCCTATACTTATACTCTATTTCCTACTCGTAGTCTATGCTCGCCCTTCTGAAGTCTTTTTATTTTCTTAAACCCCTACAAGGAATTACAAATATGATAAGTGGCTCCAGAATCAACAATTTAAGTGGAAGTTAATCCAACCATTGAAATTGACTCTAGATAGAGAACAATACCTGTAGGATTTTTCTTGGCCTGAAGTTCTAGACACTCCTTTTTCTAATGTCCCTTCTACCCACACTTGAAGCACTTACCCTTGGGCTTATTAGGCTGGTTCTGTTGGAAGTATGCCCTCTTAGACTAGATTTCTGATATAAAAATCGAATATTTTAATAAAAAAATTTATTTTAATTTGTGCACAATGTCGTTTGGAAAAGACCCATTGTGTTTAAGTAAGTGATCCATGTGAATTGAGGTCTTTTACAGTAAGGTATGGATCACGGGTTATTTAACACATAGACATTCGTTATTAACTTATTGATGAGAATGAGAATTTCATCATGTCTAGGTTATTATGTTATGAATTCCAAATGGGGAATGGCTTACCTTTAGCCAGTGAATAGTCCACTCACTTCATGACATAAGCGTATTTCGAGTACGTAGAATAGGACCTGTAGTAGTGATTTCTTAAAAGTACTATATGGTAGAAACCTAAACTACTACTGCTACAGCGTGGACTAATACTCTACGACTTGAGTATGAGTTGGTGGTCTGACGAAGCTGGAAGCATATACTTTGATATTGAAGGAATTGACATAACAGAGCATGCAAACTCAGTGGACGAAAATGGAGAATATGAACATGATATCAGAGAATTGGAGCAGCATGGTGGGATAAAAACATACCTATTGGAGCCTTTAAAACTTAAAAAACATAGTTGAATGCATTGAAGCTCAAAACACAGCTTCTTCATCATCCGTCCAGTGAGCTTCCACTGTCCAGTGCACTGCATCCTTTCTTCTCCTCCGGTGAAGCTTTAATGCTAGGCTTTTTAATTCACGGAATATGACCCAGCCATAATTTCTTTTGGTGAGCAAAGACAATGGGAAGAAGGAAAAAAAAAAAAAACTCTCAAAGGATTGCTCCATGTCTTTCACACTTTTCACTGGCTTTTCCTTCACTACCTCGGTTGGCATTTATAGGCAGTCTTTATGAACCAAACCCAGAAGCCAGAAAACCAAGAGACACAAATGTTTTCTCGGTTGGCTTCCTTTGGTTTCAAAACCAAAAGCCAGTGAAGAAGAAAAATCAAGAGACACGAGAGAGACAGAGAGCCAAGAGACATCCGGAAAACATATTTCTATTTTTTTTCCTTTTCTTTTATTTTATTTTTTCACACAGAAAGCCAAGAGTCATGAAACCAAAAATAATTATTTTGATAAAAATAATATTCTTGAGATTTAATACCCGAATATTATTTACAAAATAAATTTTGGCTTCACTCTAAACTCTTCTAAACTATGTTCGGAAAAATCTTATGGTCCAGGCTATTAGGCCAAAATAATATTTATTATTTTTCTTGGACCCGAAAAATCTAAAATAATAAACATTAATTATTTTTCTTGGGATTAAATAAATAACCCAATAAATAATTAAGTAATAATTATTTTTCCTCTAGTTTAAGTGCCGGTTAATTTTTTAATTATTCAAATTGGACCCAGGTCCTGAATAATTAATTAACCAATTAAATCAGATATGTTATAAAATTAGGGTAGTGTTAGAATAAAATCTTCACACTACACACTAATAAAACTCTAACTATTTTGCACAAGAATTTCTCTCTTTCTTTTCTCTCACAATTTTCTCTAATATTTCTTTCACTAAATAATGGTGTATTACAAGTTTAGAGAATAGCTCTATTTATAGAGCTCTAATTAGCGGATTACATCATGGCATACATCATCTTCCACTAATCTTAATTAGTGGTGTCTCCACTAAATGGTGGACATCCATAAAAATCTTCTAATAATTCACATAAATCCATAATTAGTGGAGCCTCCACTAATTAATAAAGATTTCAATAATTCATAATACTCCCCCTTGGATGTCCATCCATTACATAAAGAATATGCCTCGTTAAAACCTTACTAGATAAAAACCCAGTGGGAAAAAAATCTAGTGAAGGAAAAAGAGTACACTATTCTATATGTCCATTTATTACTCCCCCGATGAGATGATTCCTTTAAATCTTTAAACCGACGCATACCGATTTTATATCTCAACTTTTCAAATGTTGCGATCGGTAAAGTCTTCGTGAAAATATCTCGCGAGGTTATCACATGACCAAATTTGTAGCACATCAATTTCACCTTTCTTCTGGAGTTCATGAGTAAAGAAGAATTTTGGTGAAATATGTTTTGTCCGATCTCCTTTAATATATCCTCCTCGTAATTGAGCTATGCAAGCTGCATTGTCTTCATAAAGAGGAGTTGGAATACCTTTGATTGATGATAATCCACAACTTTCTCGGATATAATGAATCATGGATCTTAGCCATACACATTCTCGACTTGCTTCATGAATGGCTATAATTTCAAGCATGATTTGAAGAAGTAGTTGCTATAGATTATTTCGTAGAACGTCATGATATAGCAAGTATTTCCACATGTAAATAGATAGCCCGTTTGAGAACGTGCTTTATGTGGATCAGATAAATAACCAGACATCTCGCATAACCTATCAATGTTGGACTGGTTTTATTTGAATAAAATAATCCGAGATCAATTGTACCTTGGAGATATCGAAGGACTTGTTTAATTCCATTCCAATGTCGTCGTGTTGGTGAAGAACTAAATCTTGCTAAAAAATTGACAACGAAAAGCAATATCGAGTCGTGTATTATTAGCAAGATACATCAATTCACCAATTGCACTCGAGATATGGTACTTCAGGACCTAGGAGTTCTTCATCATTTTCTTGAGGTCGGAAAGGATCTTTATCCACATTTAATGATCGCACGATCATTGGAATACTCAATGGATGTGCTTTGTCCATGTAAAATCTTTTTAGCACTTTTGCTGTATATGTTGATTGATGAATAAATGTTCCACTCTCCAAATGTTCAATTTGTAAACCAAGGCAAAATTTGGTTTTACCAAAATCCTTGATTTCGAATTCTCTTTTTAAATAATCAATTGTTTCTTGGAGCTCTTCAGGAGTTCCAATAAGATTAATATCATCAACATATATAGCTAATATCACAAATTTAGAACCAGATTTCTTAATAAAAACGCATGGACATACCTGACCATTTTTAAATCCCGCTTTCAATAAATATTCACTAAGACGTGTAAACCACATGCGCCAGATTGCTTCAGGCCATATAATGATTTACGCAACTTGATGGAGTAATTTTCACGAGGATAATGTTTATATGCTTGAGCATATGAAATCCTTCGAGGATTTTCATGTAAACATCATTTTCTAAATTTCCATACAAGTAAGCAGATGACAACATCTAATAGGTGCATATCTATCTTTTCATGTCTTGCCAAACCGATAAGATATCGGAGTGTAATAGCATCAACAACAGGAGAATAAGTTTCATCATAATCAATACCTGGTCTTTGTGAAAAACCTTGGGCTACTAATCGCGCTTTATATCGAACGATTTCACTCTTTTCATTGCGCTTTCGCACAAATATCCATTTGTAGCCAACGGGTTTTATACCTTCGGTGTTCGGACTGTAGGTCCGAAGACTTCACGTTTTGCCAGTGCATTTAACTCCGATTGAATCGCATCTTTCCATTGCAGACCAATCTTTTCTATGCCGACATTCATCAAGCTGATATTGGTTCGGGATCATCATTATCCTGTGAAACATCAAGAGATATATTGTATGCAAATATATTATCAATAACAGTTTCTATCCGATTCCAACTTCTACCGGAAGTGGTATAATTGATAGAAATTTCGGTGTTACTTTCATCAACTTCGGTTCTTTGTCATCGGTTCTCTCTTGGTCTTTATCATTCTTTTCTTCAATATGATCTTCGGATCATTTAATCCTCTTTTCTTTCGAGGATTTTTATCTTTAGAACCAAGAGGTCGGCCACGCTTCAGCGTGTTTTTGACTCAACGACTATAGGTATAATATTTTGTTCTACTGGAACTTCAATTCGAATATGAGCATTTATAGTTGGAATATGCGATTTTGTAACTCTTCCGGAGTCAACAAAAGCGTCGGCATTTGATTTGCAATGCTTTGCAAATGAATTATCTTTTGAACTTCAAGTTCACATGCGCTTGTGCGCGGATCAAGATAATTTAATGATGTTGTCCAAGCAAGATCCTTTTTATCTTGTTTTGGTTCTCCCCTAATTTAGGGAATAATGATTCATCAAAATGACAATCAAGCAAATCTTGTCGTGAATACATCTCTGTCGGGGGTTCAACATACCCGATAATAGAGGGAGAATCATATCCAACGTATATCCCCTTTCTTCTTTGAGGACCCATCTTTGTACGTTGGTTTGGTGCAATTGGAATATATACAACACACCCAAAAATTCTTAAATGAGCAATATTTGGTTCGACCCAAAAGCCAATTGCAAAGGAGAGAATTTATGATAACTAGCTGGTCTTATACGTACAAGTGTTGCAAGTATGTAGAATAGCATGTCCCAGTGCAGATGTGGGGAGATTTGTTTTCATTAATAATGGTCTAGCAATTAATTGTAATCGTTTAATCAAAGATTCGAGCAAGACCATTACGTGTGTGAACATGAGCTACAGGATGTTCAACATTAATCCCAATTGACATGCAATATGCATCAAAAGCATGTGATGAAAATTCACCGACATTATCCAAACGGATATTTTTAATGTGATGGTCCGGAAATTGTGCTCGTAATTTAATTATTTGAGCAAGTAATCTCGCAAACGCCAGAGTTGCGAGTAGATAATAAACATACATGTGACCATCGGGATGATGCATCAATTAAGACCATAAAATATTTGAACGGTCCACATGGTGGATCAATAGGTCCACAAATATCTCCGTGAATCCGTTCGAAAAATGTAGGACTTTCAGCTCCTACTTTTACTGGTGATGGTTTAACAATTAATTTTCCTAGGGAACATGCAGTACATGCGAATTTTTCTAATGTTAATATCCTTTTATTTTTTAAAGGATGACCATGTGTATTCTCAATGATTCTTCTCATCATGGTAGATCCCGGATGACCCAACCGGTCATGCCAAATGCTAAAAGTAATAGGATCAGTAAACTTACGGTTTACTAGATGATGAATTTCAATTGTACGTATTTTTACAAAATATAGACCAGTAGAAAAAGACGGCAGTTTTTCTAATACCGATTTCTTGCCCAAATGCATTTGAGTAATAAAAAGATGCTCAATCCCATTTTCCTCATTTGTTTCAACATGATACCCATTTCTCGGATATCTTTAAAACTTAATAAATTTCTTCTGGATTTTGAGGAAAATAGTGCCTTATCAATAATAATTGTTGTTCCTTTAGGCAACAATATACTAGCTCTTCGGAGCCCTCAATTACATTTGCACTACCGTTTATCGTATAAATATTTATTTCTCCCATTTTGAGATCGAGAAAAATATTTCTCATTTTTTAGTATGGTGTGTGTAGTTCCACTATCAATAATGCATACATCATCATTAATAACAGACCATCCGAACACAAATATATATATGTAAACGTAAATATTATTAGAATAGAATGAAAATGAAAATACAAAAATATCGAGGTGAGGCTTTAATTCTTTTGGACACTTGCCATCACCAATTAAATGGTCTATCCTACCGTCTGGGTGTTCAAAAAAATCCGATACATCCATATGGGTAATATTGATATTAAGATCTTCAGGATCACTATCGTCATCCTCAGCATTATTTATTGTATGTTGAGAAAAATTTGCTTCCACATTTTTATTTTTCAATGAAGCTTGATACAATTCAATTAAATGCTTAGCCGTACGACAGTTTCGTGACCAATGACCTTTCATGCCACATCTATAACATATATCCTTATACTTTTCTTTAATTTCTTTTTCTTTTCCCTTTTGATCTTTTCTGTTCCACTTCGGTGGCGGTATTTCTCACGATTTGATTATAATTGTGATAAGGGAAATATCGAGCGTGTCTATGACCATAACCACGACCACGGTCACGGCCACGGCCACGACCACGACAATAACGATGGCTTGCTCGGAGCCAACAACATTCACTTCAGGAGTCTTGTAGAGCCGATTGATCCGGCTTCATGATTTCTCAATAATAACTCATTATTTTTCTCTGCAATGAGGAGGGCAGTAATTAAATCGTAAATTTTGTATACCCCTTTTCTCGATATTGTTGTCTGCAGGACAATATTCGAGGCATGAAAGGTGGAGAATGTCTTCTCCAACATATCTTCATCGATCACTTTTTCTCCGCATAATTTTAATTGAGATGTAATTTTATACATTGCGGAGCTATATTCATTCACGGTTTTAAAATCTTGCAACCTCGGGTGCAACCATTCATACCGTGCGAGTAGGCAGTACGACCATCTTCAGGTGGTCAAATCTTTCTTTTAAATTTACCCATAGGCCATATGGATCTTTTTCGGTAAGATATTCCATTTTCAAATTTTCATCGAGATGACGACGAATAAAAATCAAAGTTTTAGCCTTGTGTTGTGCAGATGCACTATTATTTGCTTGAATAGTTTCACTAAGGCCTTCGACATTTAGATGCATTTACGCATCGAGAACCCATGACATATAATTTTTTCCAGAAATATCAAGGGCTACAAATTCAAGTTTCGCGATGTTAGCCATAGAGATCAATAAATGCGTACATGTCTTCTGGCTTTGGTAACGGCAGAAACTCGTGCCTAGTCTTCTGGCTTTTGTACCGGTAGAGACTCGTGCTGATAACGTGTTATAAAATTAGGGTAGTGTTAGAATAAAATCTTCACACTACACACTAATAAAACTCTAACTATTTTGCACAAGAATTTCTCTCTTTCTTTTCTCTCACAATTTTCTCTAATCTTTCTTTCACAAAATAATGGTGTATTACAAGTTTAGAGAATAGCTCTATTTATAGAGCTCTAATTAGTGGATTACATCATGGCATACATCATCTTCCACTAATCTTAATTAGTGGTGTCTCCACTAAATGGTGGACATCCATAAAAATCTTCTAATAATTCACATAAATCCATAATTAGTGGAGCCTCCACTAATTAATAAAGATTTCAATAATTCATAATAAGATAATAAATTTATCTCTATTTATTTTATTTCAGTCCAAAAATAAATTAGACTTCCTGAATAAAATAAGACTCTCTCAACTGAGATCATTTTCTCAACCCAAAAATTAATTAGGACTTACGGGCTATTCCAAGGACCAAAAAGACACATCGCCTTGGCTACTAAAATGACCAAAATACCCTTACTATATAAATAGATATATTTTGCATTTTAAATATTTCCTAATATCACCATAATGAAATATTAACCTCAAGGACAATGGAATAATTGCAATTTCAAAAAAAAAAAAAAAATCTGTCGCAAATCCGTAACAACTTGCTACGGATTTGCGACGGAATAATTGCAATTTCAAAAAAATAAAAAAATCTGTCGCAAATCCGTAACAACTTGCTACAGATTTGCGACGGAATAATTGCAATTTCAAAAAAATAAAAAATCCATCGCAAATCCGTAGCAGCTGAATATTCCGTTGCTACGGATTTGCAACGGAATAATTACAAATAAAATAAATAAATAAATCCATCGCAAATTCGTAGCAACATGCTACAGATTTGCGACGGAATAATTAAAATTTCAACAACAATAAAAACTCCGTCGCATATCCATAGCAAGTTGCTACGGATTTGCGACCGAACAATTACAATTAAAAAAATAAAAAAATCTGTCGCAAATCCGTAGCAACTTGCTGCGGATTTGCGACGGAATAATTACAATTTAAAAAAAATTAAAAAAATTCGTCACAAATCCGCTGCAAGTTAAGACCAAATTTGTCAAAATTAATTTTAAAAAACCTGTAACAAATATTTAAACAAATTTTCTCATAAATATCAAATCTATAATGTTTTTTAACGTGAAAAAAATCTAATAAAACAAATAAAATTTCGAAAACAATAATAAATTACAACATACCAAATCATAAAGTAAAACTACAATAATCCAAACATGTGTATACACATAAGTATCACAATAGATAAATAATGTTAAAAATACAATCATGTAGCTAAAGGGGTGGTAGAATGTTTCATAGCGACTATGACTTCATTCATCCACCAGAAAACACTGTCAAACAAGAAACAAAAAGGAGAATAGGAGGCTACTAAAGTTTGACACGTAGAACTACTATGCACAAGGTAGTACTTTGGAAACACAGCCTATCATCCAACAAGAGCCAACATATCAATCCAAAAATTAGTACACAGCTTGATATTTCTAAGAATGCTTTTCACACATTATCATAGTTGAAGAAGTTGAAGTTCCCAAGATATCATTTACAATCACTTCATTTTGTTCCCCTCCTCAATGTGAAACAACTGACTTGAAATGATTTGATGACTGAAATTTAGACTGAGTTGTATCAGATTCCTCAGCTTCGTTAAAATTAATTGCTCATGTTCCACTAATTTGCTTCCTATAAACCAAACAAGTGCCTGATCAGAAATTTCAGAAATCATATAGATCTCTCCTATATGTATAAAATCTTGGGAAGCAATTGGATAAGATATTAGAAGTTACTTACCCATACTATTAAGACTAAAAGTATAAGAGGAGTTCCAGGGAAAAAAAGACTGACAAAAACAAAAACAATGATATTTTTGAAGAATTCCAAGATAGAGAGCATTTACTGATTTTTTTTTTTTTATGGACTGCTATTCCAAGTACTACCATGATGTATTACAACTTTACTATGTTAGACGAGAGAACTTAATGCTAGATTAAAGTAAATGAACAATAAAGGATAATGAAGAATAAAGGATAACTCTAATAGAAAGGGATTGAGGAAAGTGGAAAGATATGGGGCTTTAGCAGATATGGCTTATGGTATGAAATTCTAGAGCTGAAATTTTTACACAGCAAACTACATGGAAAATCAATTGAAGATGTACTAAATGCAGGCAGTGCTGGCGAAAGAATAACTGTACTTACTTTCTTGTTGACTTCAGAACGGAACACCTCCGCTACTTGAGCTTCTTTCAACCGATTACATATCTAATAACAAAAAATGTGATGAGGACCAGATAATCGCAATGAACAAAGAAAAATAAATAGAAAAATAATAGGAGAAAACTCTACATTTCTCCAAGTTTTATGACCTTGAACTCCTTGATAACCAAGGTCTTGTTTAATATCCGAGACAACAAGAACTGTGCAAGGTGAAAGATAATTAACAATCAAGTTCTAGAAATGCTCTTTCTAAAACAGTTAGATGTGGTGTCAAATCCATTGACATTATAGGTTCCTTTCTTTACCCAAGTCCCTCATTCTCTATCCCAAGAATGTTGACTAGGGTCCCCTAGATAAGTGAATAGACACCCCCTCAACAATTATAACCACAGCAACTCAACCAAATCTGAAAATACATAAGAAAATAGAAAACATAAAGCATAAATCAAAATATAAAGAAATATAAATTATATTCTAATTGCAAAGCAATAATATTCAAAGACAGCAAGATATCCAAACTAAGTAGATAAAAACCAAAAAAATAAAGCAATGAATATTTTATAATTCCCAAGAAAATATCAATTGCCGTGTAGCCTCATAATCCACAAATAGAGGAATTCATTTCCCTACAATATCTAGAGCAAATCTAATCAACAAGACCAATTTAGTCAACCCTACTCTTCATCTCAAATTCCACAATACAATCACATCTCAAAATCCTCAATAACATTAAGCAAATTAAGCATCCATTTTGACTAATTCAATAGAATATATATATATATATATATATATATATATATATATATATATATATCTCATAATCTACACCATTTTCTTCTTAACATCAAGGGCTTGAAGCAGAATCAATCCCCTATAGTGTAAAACCGGCCATTGGTTTACATTGCACCAAAACAGTCCACTAACTTCAATTACTCAAATTACATTTCCAACAATGGCAGTCTTCCTTTTTTATGTCATAACTTATAGCGTATCAATTTCCTACTTTCTCTAACATCTCAGGGCATGCCTAAGTTCAGCCACAACAACACAGCATCCAAGAATACATAAAAAAATAAATTACATAAACAACTTGTTAAAGTACCTCAAGCACTCTTTTCCCCCTAAAACTCAATTGGCCATCTCGAATGTCATGTTTGAGGATATTAACAAGATCAATAGAGCTGTCCCAAGATTTTATATAGCCTGCAACAAAGCCGTATGTCATCTTAGATTAAAATTCAAAACGTAGGTAATCCAAGCTTTTGGGATTTGCTGCAATAGGGAAAAAAAAGGGATTAAAAAAAAAGTTGAAGTCACCAATCAGATCATAATCAATACGAACAAACTCATATGAAAATAGATGCTAGAATTTTACAAGCATACACCATCAGGTTTTGAAGATACGATTTCTGAACCACCAAACCTAATTATATCAGCCACACTAATTCTATTCTGCAAGAAGAAAATATAATATAGATCAATTCCATAAATTCACCCCCTAGAAAAATTTGATAATGATAGGAACATGGAGTGATAAGAATGTGGAGATGACTAGTCAATCATGCTTCAATTTATGTTTGTGCATTAATAAGTTTCATGTTCTTAACCCAAGGAATCTAGTTTACAGGTGAATGTCCAATTTTTTCATCAGCAAGACATGAACTTAGATAAATTAAAAAGCAATCCATATTAAGGGCCAAATTGCAAGGGGCAAAGCAAATCAACAGAGCCAGTGCCCTTAACGGAAGAAGGGATAGAATCCGTTTTCCAAGAATATTCAAATGTTAATGTTAGATAAACAAATAGTCATAAGGTGAGTAATTATTAAGTATAAGTGGTCTCTAGAAGAAAGATAGTAGGAAGGAATAGAAGAACATGGACAGAACACACAATATATAGCGCGACAAACGAAGGTGAAAGAAGAGGAATAAAAAGATCATGCTGATGTAAATTGCCAGAAGGCAATTGCTAATATAAAGTCTTTGAACACACTAACACATGTTACAAATTCAAATTGCTAAAATGAATGTCACCCACTTCATAGCTAACTTTACAATTTGGTTAGAAATGTAATCAGACTGAAAATTTTGCATCCATATAACCAGTCCACACATTAATGTAAAGATTTGTGCTTCTAACTAGAGCATATTTTCCCCCTTATTTTCCTATAAGACCATTATCATAGTACATGTGTTTTCCCAAAATAAGAAAAAGTCAAAATACTGAAAGCATTTAAGCAAGAAAAACAGCTAGTAGTATTCTTAATTCAACTGGCATTAATTAGGTGAGGTTAAATCAAGATCTAAAAAGAGTCCTAGTAACTAAAACTCAGATCCCTTGATAAACACAAACATA
Source organism: Voacanga thouarsii (assembly GCA_026120185.1). Lineage (NCBI taxonomy): Eukaryota > Viridiplantae > Streptophyta > Magnoliopsida > Gentianales > Apocynaceae > Voacanga > Voacanga thouarsii. The sequence goes on along the minus strand of JANUWF010001064.1, from coordinate 1,899,613 downwards.
TACATGAACACCAACATATAAAATGCTACTAAAATATCATATTGGACATTTGACACAAGAGTCAAGTAAACAAAGCCAAATAAAAGAACCAAACTTGCTTAGAAAAACCACATCAATAATACAATAAAAAACAAAAACTCGTACCCTTTACTACAAGATCTATTTTTTTCATATGAAAATCAAAATTTCAAGATTATAAGACCCCAAAATTTCAAACTTGAATTTGTACTTAGATGAATGCTATATAGAAAAAAGAAAGAAAAAACAATGCAGGGTGTGAGATCAATTGCAAACAAATTAACTGAATTTAGAAGCTCCGTGATAAGTAACAATTGGAACTTTATAGCAAATAATATAAGAACTATTCAATACTCAGCAATGCACAAAAAAAAAAATATCATTGCTTCATAAAGAAAGATTATGAACTTGCTGACTTCTAAAAATCCCACTTCAGAGCAAAAGCTGATTGCAGGAGTAAGTTGAGAGAGCCCAGGGGGCGCGAGTGGGACAGCCGCGGGAAGGGAGAGCCGCGTGGGGGAGGGCCACAAGGGGGAGAGCCGGTGTAATACCCCACCCAAAACTACCTTTGACTATGGGGAAAAGTCATGCATTGCATAGCATTTTGCATTTTATGTGGTAGCTTAGAATTATTTTATTTGCATGGATGCATGTGAATTTTTCCGTTGCTCTTGCATTTGAATTAATGGAGGTGAAATAGTGTGTTGTTAAAGATTTGGTTAAGGGAGGTTTGGTCGAAGATTTGGAAGGATGAGTATTGGGGTGGTAAGAACTTCTTGTAGGAAGAATTAGTATTGGAATTGATTTGGAATAGCGGGGAGGATGGTGATTTTTCCATGGTGGCCTGAGTTCGAATCCTATCTCTTGTGAATCCTAGTTTCTCTTCTTGAAGATTCTTTTCCTTAGAGTTTCCATGTCTTGGCCGAAAAGATATAGCAAACCTAGAGAAATTTTAGTGCCAACATTCCAAGGAAATAAGTCTCTATATTTATTCCCTAAATTCAAGGACTTGGATGTGAATAAAGTTCACTCTTAATTTTTAACTTTTATTCCTTAGGATTTTCGAAAAAAAAACCCTAGTTAATAATTAAAATTTCAGCTTGATTTTAGCTTAATAGATGTTGCCATGGATAGTTAGAATTAAAGAGTCATTCTTCTAGTAGGAAACCTTGTTGGTTTTAAACCTAGAACTTTAGCTAAAAATCTGGAAAATTTTTCCAGCTAGTGCCGCCACTTCTTGAAGGAATTTTAGCTCAACCCAAACTCTTCCAAAGCTAGGAAATCTTATCCTAAATCCTTTAGCAAATCAGATTTTATTTCAATCCTAATTTAACTAGGTTTTGCTACCTTTTCCTAGCTGAAATTCGGCAGCCTTGTGCAAGCACAAGCTGTTTGAAAACTCCAGCACTCCTAGGTGCAATACAACACTCCAAACCCTAACTCAAAACATCTAGAACACTCCTCATAAATTCAAATTACCCTAGCTGCACAAAACAAGATTTTTATCTCCAAAAAAAAACTACAGATTTCGGCCAGCTTGCACTCCTACACAAACCGAAATTCTGCACACCAAAACACACCAAAATCCTCAGTTGATCAAGCCAATTTTCTGCGCCTAAAACCCTCATATTTTCTTTGAAAATTGCGGCAGAACCACAGCTACAACAGACCAGAATTTCTCCTCTTATTGTTCAGCAATTTCGTACAGCAAAACCACTGCACGCGCACAGAAATTTCAGCTCTTCAAACCTTCTCAAACTCTTCTTTGTTCGGCCCAAAATTCTGAACACATTCAGCCCTTCCCTTGAGCAATATTTCAGCCAGTACAAAGAAGCAAATTACAGAATATTTTCTCCCTTAAACCCTCCCAAAGTCGGCATCAATAAGGCACACCATAAGCTGCAATTTTTTCCCTTGCTGTCCAAGAAATCTAAAGCCATTAGGAGTCTTCCTAAACACCACCATCTAACCCTAAACCAATCTTCTCTAACCCTAAAGCATAGTAGCCAATTACCCTCTCTATTCTACACAAAAAATTCTAGCAAGAACTCCACAGCAATTTTCGAAAATCTTAAGACCAATAATACCTAGCAAAAATCGAACACACCTTAAGGTAAGCAAAAATCCTCTCAACCTCTTGATGCCGTTTTCTCTAATGATTCTTTTCTCCTTCTTCTTCCCTTAAATCACGCCACATAGAGGCTGATTTCATCTTCTTCTTTAATTTTCTGTCAAGAGGAGCAAAGGAGGTAGCTTTTCTTTTCTTTTCAAGCGAACTCGGGACGATCACCATAGGAGCATCGAGACATCATTATCCGGTTGTTGCAAGGTAAGGGAATACCCACCCTTGATGTCGAAAGTAAGGTTTAATGATGTCTAGTAGGTGGATGAGCATATGGTCATGGTATATGATCTTTGGGAATTGGATAGTTCACTTGGATTTAAATAGGGGATTGCGAGTTGTTGTGAAAATAAATAAGATTAGAGCATGTTCGAATTAATTGAGACACTGATCATGATATTATATGGTGTAGATCAGGAGGATAATTGAGGAAAGCAAGCTGTGGTTTTATCTCATTTATCTGAGGCATATCAAGTAAGTCCTTGCATAAACTCTTTTGTTAAATGTTGTGATGGTAAGTACTTGTATAAACTCTTTGATTAAATGTTGTGATGGCAAGTCTATGTTGTAAAGTTTAGTAAAGCTATTGTTGAACTGTGATTATTTGGATTGTAAACGTGGAAGATTATTCTTTAAACGGTTTTGTCAAACTAATGATTTTATCAAGAAAACTATTCTTTCCTAAATTTTTAGAAAACTCTTTTGGAGAAAAACCACGTTGTACAAAGCCAAGGTTTGGAAATGTTGTGAATCAGGAATTGACGGATATGTTCGTTGAGTACTCAATAAGGGTAAGCTAACAATACTAGTCTTGGAGGGCTAACGTAAGTCTTCTGGCAATAGGCCACCTCCAGAAGATGAACTCTGCTTGAAAAGGCGATAGTGTTGGTTGGTTAGGCTAGTCCGAGCTAGCATTTGTACCTGGTATGGTATTATTTATATTCCAGGCATGGACACCTGGATGATTTTGTTGGATGTAGAGATGGAGGAGTATCTCACCCGGTGAGCTGTACACTCACCTTGATCAGAACGCCCAACATGTGGTAATCTGGTCCGGACAAGGTACACAAAGTGTGGTGCCTTGGACATTTTGTTCTCATGGAGCCCAACGTGGGGTGACATGACTGTTTGTTCGAGTGGATGATTTATTTTGTACAAAGTGTGACAATGAGAAAAACCCACTCCTTGCGAAAAGAGATTGTTTATGACTTACCAAATTATTTCTACAAATATTTTACACTTTGCATACACGTACTATTCAAAACACCATGTGCACACACAGGACTTACTGAGATTTATTTTCACACGGTTTTACATCAAGTTTTCAGGAGATAGATTGTGCTGAGTCAGCGGGGCTTTGACAGTAGAGGCTTTTACTATTTTTTCCTATGTTGTTCTAGGAGACTTTTGTCGTTTATACTTCTAAACAATATTTCTTTTATTTCGTATTGCTCCAATTTGAGCCTGATGTAATAAGAGTATTTCTTCATTTATCAAAGTTGATTCTTTCGGAGATTACCTTTATATTTTATACCTCGTTTTAAAGACCCCTTGTCCTACGGGACAGGGCGACATCCTCGCCCTTTTAGGGTACGTAGTCGTGGGGTGTTACAGCCGGGGGAAGGGGGGAGGATCGCCGAGGGATGGGGGAGTGCCGCGGGGAGGGGAGAGAGCCGGCCGGGGGAGGGGGGTTGCGCAGGCAGGGGCGGCAGGTGGGGATCGCGCACGCGTGGTGAGATTTGGCTAGAGGGAGGTGGGCAGGGGAGGGAAGAAGGAGGGAGGGGGAAGAAGAAAAGTGTTTGAAATTTTTTTATTATTTTTTTATTTTTAGGTAGATTATCCCAAAAAAATGGACAAAAAATTTAAAAAAAAATGTCACGAATTTGTTAGGGATTAGTAGTAAGTTTGTGATTTCGTGACAAATAATCACATATTAGCCACGGAACACAAAACAAAAATTTGTATATTTATATTCAATATAAAATTATATTATTCAAAATAAAAAAATATTTTATATATTTATATAATTTTAAAATTTCATATACTATCAATTATACTATCTTTTTTATTAACTGATTTTTACATATATATGTATATATATAAATATATATATATATGCATAAATTCATACACAATATAACTCACACACACATATACAATCATAATCACAAATATACATGAACAAATGTGTGTGTGTGTGTGTGTATAATTATTATACAAATTACATTCTATTTTAAATTCGTATAAATTCTTTTTCATGAATAATTAAGTTAGAGATAAAAAAACATAATGTACAAAAAATATTTGACCATTTTAATCAAAATATTTTATTTACATATATATATATATATATATATATATATATTAATGAAATTTTCTTAGTAATGAAAAAACATAATTTTCTTAATCAAAATTATCTATAAAGAACATGCAAGAATATTTTATACAACAAGCAATATTAGTAAGAAAATTATGGACATATTCTATGATAAGAACACTCATGTGTATATAGTATATAAAATTATACAAAAAAAGCCTTAATAAGTAACTTTAAATGTTTTAGATTAATTAAAATTATTTACAACGATAATTTTTTTTAAACTTTATTTTATAGAAAACACCAATCTGTCTCAAATGTTGCGAGGGATTTGCGACGGAATCATTAAATCTATCGCAAATAACTTTCATCGCAAATCCATCTCTAAATTTGCGACGGATTAGCTAGAGCAACTTTTTGAATTTTTTTTCTTCAATTTTTTTTTAAAAAAATATTTCCATCGCAAATCCGTTGCAATTTTTGCAAGGAATTTGCGACGAAATCTCTAAATTCGTCGCAAATAATTTCCATCGCAAATCCGTCTCTAATTTTGCGACGGATTACCTAGAGCAATTTTTTTAAATTTTTTTCTTCAATTTTTTTTAAAAAAATAATTTTCGTCGCAACTAATTTCGTCGTAAATCTGTCTCTAATTTTGCGACGGATTAGCTAGAGCATTTTTTTTTTAAATTTTTTTCTTCAATTTTTTATAAAAAAAATAAATTCCTTCGCAAATCCCTCGCAATTGTTGCGACGGATTTGCAACGGAATCTGTAAATCCGTCGCAAATTCGTCTCTAATTTTGCGACGGATTAGCTAGAGCAGTTTTTTTTTTAATTTTTTTTTCCTTTTTTAAAAAAAATAATTTTCGCCGTCAATCCCTCGCAATTGTTGAGACAGATTTGAGACGAAATCTCTAAATCCGTCGCAAATAATTTTCTTCGCAAATCTGTCTCTAATTTTGCGACGGATTAGCTAGAGCAATTTTTTTAAATTTTTTTAAAAAAATAATTTCCATCGCAAATCCCTCGCAATTTTTGCGACGGATTTGAGATGGAATCCCTAAATCTGTCGCAAATAATTTCCATTACAAATTCGTCTCTAATTTTGCGATGGAATTGCGAGGGCCGATCAACTACATCCCTTAACCCTTTTTTTCCGTTGGTGAGCCATCGCAAATTTGCGACAGATGTCGCAATTTGCTGACTTTCTTGTAGTGGTTAATCTTCCTAAGAAATTATGTCAGTTTTTCTAAGAGTCAAATTAATTTTGGTGCACAAATTTATTTTCACAAACTAAATCCTTTCTTTTATTTTTTGATTTTTTAGAAATATGGGAGGTTCTTTTAGTCCATTGGCCGTTATTCTTAGGGAGAATAAGCTAACGGGACCAAACTATGTGGATTGGAAGAGGAACCTGGACATAATACTCACAGCCGAGGAGTAAAAGTATGTCCTTTATGAAATCTGCCCTGTGGTCGGGGAAGGTTCCACCGCCGAAGAGTAAGAGGCTGAGAAGGTATGGAAGAAGGCTAACGAAATGGCACGCTACTATATGTTATCCTTCTTGTCTAATGTGCTCCAGTCAAAACATGAGCACATTGCTTCTGCGTATGATATTAGTCAGTTATTGGCCACTATGTTCGTAGATAAGAGCCGACCCGCAAGGTAGGAAGCTCTTTGAACTATAATTAACACTAAGATGGCTGAGGGAGCATCAGTCAGAGAGCATATGCTCAAGATGATTGCTACTTTCGAGAAAGCGAAAATCTTAGGGGTTGTTATTGACCCCGAGAGCCAAGTGGATATGGTTCTCGAGTCTCTACCGGATTCTTTTACTCAGTTCAAATTGAATTACAATATGAACAAGTTAAACATGAGTTTAACTGAATTAATGAAGGAACTCCAGATGGCAGAGAAGGTTATGAAGCATCAATCAAAGGCCATGATTGCTAAAGCTTCTTTCTCAAGAATTGGGCCCAAACCCAGAAAGTTCAAAAGAAAGAAGGGAAACGCAGCGGCCTAGCCCAAGACCCAACCCAAAGACAAACCAAATGGCAAGTGCTTCAAATATAGGAAGAAGGGACACTAGAAAAATGAGTGTCCAAATCTTCAAGCCATAAAAAACCCCCCTGGTAATGTTTTCTATCTAGAGTCTATATCAATGGTTGGATCAACTTTCACTTGGATTGTTGATTCAGGAGCCACTGATCATATTTGTAACTCCTTGTAGAGGTTTAGAAAGATTAGAAGACTCAAGAAGGGTGAACATGGGCTACGCATAGGAAATGGAGCACAAGTCTGGGCCCTTGCAGTGGGAGAGCTGGATATTATTTTTTATTGTAATAGGATAGTGATTTTAAAAGATATTTTATATGTACCTAGTTTTCGTTAGAATTTGATTTCAGTCACAAAACTAATAAATCAAGGATATTCTGTCTTTTTCCATTCTGGTATTTTTATCAGTAGAAATGGAGAAAACTTATGTACTCGGTACATATATGGAAATCTATTCTTCTTAAACCCTATTAACAATCAATCAAATAACGCTTAATCTGAACATTTAACTAAGAAGAGAAAGATCTGTGTCAATGACTCATACCTTTGGCATCCGAGGTTGGGTCACATCAACTCAACCAGGATTCAGAGGCTAATCCATAATGGGCCTTTGGGCTTATTGAGACTGGAAAATTTGCCCCAGTATGAATCCTGCCTAATGGGAAAGATGACCAAAAGGTCTTTTACCCCAAAGGCGGATAGAGCCAAGGAAATATTGAGTCTTGTTCACACTGATGTGTGTGGTCCCTTGTCTACACTAGCTAGAGGAGGTTTTGAGTACTTCATTACTTTCACGGATAATTGTACAAGGTTTGGTTATATTTACCTGATGGGGTGCAAGTCTGACTTTTTTGATAAATTCAAGGAGTTTAAGACTGAAGTGAAGTGTCGGACAGATAAATTAATCAAGACCTTACGATCGAATCGTGGTAGAGATGTTGGGAATGTGCCCTCTTAGACTAGGTTTCTGATGTAAATATCGAATATGTTAATAAAAGAATTTATTTCAGAAATTATTTGTGAATTTTCTTTTTGTTTGTGCACAATGTTCGTTTGGAAAAAACCCACTGTGTTTAAGTAAGTGATCCATGTGAATGGAAATCTTTCACAGTAAGGTATGGATCACGGGTTACTTAACACATAAACGTTCGTTCTTAACTGATTGATGAGAATGAGAATCTCATCATATCTAGGTTATTATGTTATGAATTCCAAATGGTGAATGGCTTACCTTTAGCCAGTGAATAGTCAACTCACTTTATGACATAAGCGTATTTCGAATACATAGAATAGGACCTATAGTAGTGGTTTCTTAAAAGTACTATATGGTAGAAACCTAGACTACTACCGCTACAGCGTGGACTAGTACTCTACGACTTGAATATGAGTTGGAAGTCTGACGAAACTGGAAGCATATACTTTGATATGCTATACTTGAGGTTCTATCGTAGGGCCAATATACTTGCATGTTGGGTACGTGTAACTAGTTAGTTAAGACAGACTTGTACAAGATAGTTTCAACACTATATCACCCCTTGTGGTTGTTTGAATGATCTAAATGTTCAGGGCCCTGGGAAACATGACTTGGATGTTTGCTTTAGGGTAGCTCCTTTGGAAAGCGGAAACACTCTAGGAAGTCGTGGATCATTGGATTAGAAGTCTAAGGATGGTAGATGTCATTTAGAGGGGTGTTAGTACACTTCTTCCTCTCTAAATGTACGGCGATATGTAGAGGGGTATTTTAGTCATTTTACCTGTAGGTCGAAGACTTTGCTAATGTAGCATTGTCCTTGGGATCAATATTTTCTTATGGTAATATTAGGAAATATTTAAAATGTAAAATACGTCTATTTATATAGTAGGGATATTTTGGTTATTTTAGTAGTCAAGGGAATGTGTCTTTTTGGTCCTCGAAATAGCCCGTAAATCCTAATTAATTTTTGGGTTGAAGAACTGGTCTCAATTATAGAGGGTTTTATTTTATTCAGGAAGTCTAATTTATTATTAGATTAGAATAAAATAAATTGAGAGAAATTTATTATCTGGTTTAATTGGTTAATTAATTATTCAGGGCCGAGGTCCAATTTGAATAATTATAAAATTAACTTGGACTTAAAATAGTGGAAAATAATTAATACTTAATTATTTATTGAGTTTTATTTAATTAATCTCAAGAAATAAATAATTAAAATTTAATTATTTTTTAGTTCATTTAGACACATTAATTATTTATTGGGTTATTTATTTAATCCAAAGAAAAATAATTAATGTTTATTATTTTGGCCTTTTTGGGTCTAAGAAAAATAATAAATATTATTTTGGCTCAATAGCTTGGACCATAGGATTTTTTCGAATACAGTTCAGAAGAGTTTTGGGAGAAGCCAAAATTTATTTTGTTAATAATATTCGGGTGTTTGAAATATTAAATTTTAGGAATATTATTTTTATCAAAATAATTATTTTTTGTTTCATGACTCTTGGCTTTCTGTGTGAAAAAATAAAATAAAATGAAAAGTCTCACCCTCTCGTTGTGTGTCTCTTGGTTTACTGGCTTTTGGTTTTGTTCTTGTTTACCATAAGAAGCCATCAAAGCCAACGAGGAGAGATAGTGTGTCTGATCTTCTTCTCACCTAAATTCAGTGCTCATCAACTAAAATTAGGTTGAGGAATATTCTGAGAATTGAAAAGCCAAGCATTGCACCGGAGGAGAGCCTGACATTTTTGCACTGGAGACATCTTCAAACGGGTAGCAAGAAGTTGTTCTTGTGCTTCAATTCATTCAACCATAATCTTCAAAGTTTAAGGCACCAAGAGGTATGATTTTCATGCTTCCATACTGCTGCAATGCTCTGTTCTATTTCTTGTCTCCATTTTTGTTCCTGTATGCATGCTCTCTGTTTGTTTTCAAATCCTACAGGAGAGTACCTCCTGGGTGAATTCAAGGACTACATGGTACATGATGGGATAGTATCCCAACTTTCTGTGTCGGAGACACCTCAGCAGAACGGAGTAGCTGAGAGAATGAACATGACATTGATGGAAATGGTCCGGAGTATGATGTCTCATGCTACTCTTTCAATGTCTTTTTGGGGATATGTCCTGGAAACAGCGGCATACATTCTGAACTTGGTGCCTTCCAAGTCAGTACCGAGGACTCCCTATGAGATGTGGATTGGGCGTAAGCCAAGTTTGAATCATCTCAAGATATGGGGTTGTCCAGCTTACGTACTGGTCAAGAGAGACAAGTTGGAACCAAGATCAGAATTGTGTTATTTGTTGGGTACCCAAAAGGGACAAAGGATAGTTATTTTTATCATCCTATGGAGTAGAAGGTACTAATCAGTACCAATTCTAGATACTTAGAAGATGATCAAAGTTCTTCCACGAAAGGTTCAACTAGGTTGGAACTTGAGGAGAAGTTATCTATGGAATCAACTTCTTCTGACCCGATTGTGGAACAAGAAGAGGCACAGTCTCAAGAGCCTGTACAAATGGAGCCTCGTCGTAGTGAGAGAGTGTCTAGGGTTTCGGAGAGATGGACTGGAGAAGTTTTTTAGCTGGTCTCCGACCATTAGAAACAAGACCCCACTAGATACGAGGAAACTATTGCTAATGCTGATGCAAATCTATGTCATGAAGTAATAAAAGTCGAGATTGAGTCTATGTACTTCAATCAGGTTTGGGATCTTATAACTTCACCTGAAGGGATAAAACCTATTGGGTGTAAATGGGTATACAAGAGGAAGAGGGGAGTAGATGAGAACGTGGAAACCTTCAAAGCTAGGCTTGTGGCGAAAGGGTATACTCAGAAAGAAGGAATCGATTATGAGGAAACCTTTTTCCCAATGGCCATGCTTAAGTCTATCCATATCCTCCTTGCCATAGTATGCCATTATGACTACGAGATATGGCAAATGGATGTCAAGACGGCATTTTTAAATGGCCATCTTAGCGAAGACATCTATATGTCCCAACCTGAAGACTTTATTGATGAAGGTCAAGAACATATGGTTTGCAAGCTTAAGAAGTCCATTTATGAATTTAAGCAAGCATTGAGAGTATGGAACATTCGTTTTGATGAGACTGTAAAGTCTTACGATTTTATTCAAAACGAGGATGAACCATGCGTGTACAGGAAACTTAAAGGTATTAATGTGATTTTTCTTGTCTTGTATGTGGATGACATTCTACTCATTGGAAATGATGTAGAGTCATTGTCATCTACAAAGGTTTGGCTGTTTAGTCAACTCAGTATGAAGGACTTGGGAGAAGCCAACTACATTCTCAGGATTAAGCTTCTTAGAAATAGGAAGTAGAGAATGTTAGAATTATTCCAAACGGCATACATTGACAAGATGCTAGCCAAATACAACATGGACTCATGCAAGGGAACTCTAATTCCTTGCAGAAATGGATTGTCATTTACTTCAAGGGACTGTCTTAAGTCTCACGAAGAAAGGGACAGAATGAGTAGGATTCCCTACGCTTCGGCTGTGGGAAGTCTCATGTACGCCATTCTATGTACTAGGCTAGATATCTGCTTTGTCGTAGGCTTAGTTAGCAGATATCAGTCAAACCTTGAGGAAGTTTATTGGCAAGCTGTAAAGCATATTCTTAAGTACCTCAAGGGAACGAGAGATTATATGCTGGTTTATAGGGCTGATGACTTGGTTCCTACAGGATACAGAGACTCAGACTTGCAGGCGGATAAGGATGAGAGAAAATCCACTAGTGGATATGTCTTCACCTTATTTGGAGGAGCAATTTCATGGAGGAGTATCAAGCAATCTTACATTGCTGACTCAACCATGGAAGCTGAGTATGTAGCAGCTTCGGCGGCATCCAAGGAAGTAGTCTGGCTCTAGAAGTTCTTTTCAGAACTTGGAGTCGTGTCACATATGGATAGGCCGATTGTGATGTATTGCGACAACATTGGAGCAGTATCACAATCCAAGGAACCTCGGAACTACAAGAAGGGGAAGCATATCGAGAGGAAGTACCACTTGATCCGAGATTTCATACAGAGACGGGAAGTCGTGGCCTCCAAAAATAATCTAGCAAATCCATTCACTAAGCCTTTGGCTGAGAGAGTCTTCAAGAGACACTTAGATGCCATTAGGGTGGGCACCTATGGACTTACCTAGTCTCAGAGTGCAAGTAGAAGATTGTTAGAAATATGCCCTCTTAGACTAGATTTCTGATATAAAAATTGAATATTTTAATAAATAAATTTATTTTAATTTGTGCACAATGTCGTTTGGAAAAGACCCATTGTGTTTAAGTAAGTGGTCCATGTGAATTGAGGTCTTTCACAGTAAAGTATGGATTACGGGTTACTTAACACATAGACATTCATTCTTAACCGATTGATGAGAATGAGAATCTCATCATGTCTAGATTATTATGTTATGAATTCCAAATGGGGAATGTCTTACCTTTAGCCAGTGAATAGTCCACTCACTTCATGACATAAGCGTATTTCAAGTACGTAGAATAGAACCTGTAGTAGTAGTTTCTTAAAAGTACTATATGGTAGAAACCTAGACTACTATCGCTACAACGTGGACTAATACTCTACGACTTGAGTATGAGATGGTGGTCTGACAAAGCTGGAAGCATATACTTTGATATGCTATAGTTGAGGTTCTATCATAGGGCTAATATACTTGCATGTTGGGTATATGTGACTAGTTAGTTAAGACAGACTTGTACAAGATAGTTTCTATGCTATATCTCCCCTTGTGGTTGTCTGAATAATCTGAATGTCCAGGGCCCTGGGAAACATGACTTGGATGTTTGCTTTAGGGTAACTCCCTTGGAAAGCGGAAACACTCCAGGAAGTCGTGGATCATTGGACTAGAGGCCTAAGGATGGTAGATGTCATTTAGAGAGGTGTTAATACATTTCTTCCTCTCTGAATGTACGGCGATGTATAGAGGGGTGTGTTTAGTCATTACACTTGTAGGTCGGAGACTTTGCTAATGCAACATTGTTATTAGGGTCAATATTTCCTTATAGTGATATTAGAAAATATTTAAAATGCAAAATACAGCTATTTATATAGCAGGGGTATTTTGGTCATTTTAGTAGCCAAGGCGATGTGTCTTTTTGGTCCTCGAAATAGCCCGTAAGTTCTAATTAATTTTGGGTTGAGGAATTAGTCTCAGTTAAAGAGGAATATATACTCAAAATGTTATTTGATAACATAGTGGGGTTTATTGCGAGAAAGAGAAGTTGATGAACCAATTTATAATTTTGAGAATTTTATTGGTTCCAATTGCAATTGAAGAATTGTTTGGAATTCTCAGATTTGGAATAAGAGACTTTCATCTCTTGAGGTGAATAAAAAGAAAACCTAGTTTTCTTTTCCTAAGCCCTCTCTTTCTCGTGACCTTTGGTTCTCCTCTTGATATAGTTAACCAAAGAGCAAAGAAGGGAGAACTCTCTCTCTTGTGACCTTTGGTTCTCTTGTTCTTTATATTAGCAAAGAATACAAGAGGTTGGGAGGTTATTGATTTTCTGTTCAACCTTTGGTTCACCAAGAAAGTTGAGAGGATTCCTCCTCTTAAGATCATTCCTCTTCACCATTTATTTCACCAACAAAGAATTAGGTAGTGGAATATTCCGACAACCAAAAAGCTTTGGCGTTCATGCAAACAAAGCGGAGTAGGAGGTTAGCAGGTTTTCAATCGGAAACTTCATCAAGCGAGCAAAAAGGGGTTGTCCCTATGGTTCAATCCATTCTTTCACAACCTAAGAGTTTTAAGGCACCCAGAGGTATGTTTTAAATGCTTCCATACTACTGCTCTTCGTGGTTTTTCTTTGCCTCTGTTTGTTCTCCATTTCTGCAGCATGCTCCTTTGTTTTCTGTCAAACCAATAGGTTCTTGGGTTGGCCGGTGCATTTCTCTTCTTCTTCTTGAACTTCCTGGGCTCAGTTTTAGAAGAAAAAGTCCTAGCAATTATAGTATTGAATTGTGGCTTCATGACCTTCTCTGCCACCTGGAGCTCTTTCATTAACTCGGTTAAGCTCATGTTTAACTTGTTCATGTTATAATTTAACTTGAATTGAGTAAAAAAACCTGAAAGAGATTCGAGAACCATATCCACTTGGCTCTCGGGGTCAATAACAGCTCCTAGGACTTCTGCTTTCTCGAAAGCAGCAATCATCTTGAGCATATGTTCTCTAACTGATGCTCCCTTAGCCATCTTAGTGTTGATGATTGTTCAAATAGCCTCATGCCTTGTGGTCCGACTCTTATCTGTGAACATCTTGGCTAATGATTGGCTAATGTCGTATGCAATGGCAATGTACTCGTGTTTAGACTGAAGCACATTAGACATGGAGGTCAACATATAGCATCGAGCCATCTCGTTAGCCTTCTTCCACACTTTCTCAACTTCTCACTCCTCAATAGTGGAACCCTCCCCGATAACAGGACAGATGTCGTATAGGACATACTTATACTCCTCAGCAGTGAGTATTATGTCTAAGTTCCTTTTTCATTTCACATAATTTGGACCTGTTAACTTTTCTCACAGAAAATGACGACCAAAGAACTAAAAGAACCTCCACTAACCATTTCTGAAAAATCGAAAATAAAAAAACTCAGTTTGTGAAAAATAAAATAATTTGTGACTTTATCCTCATATTAAATCCGATAATAGTTAACCCTATCACTATTATCCTTAATATGATTAATTTAACTCTTAGGAAAACTGACATAGCTTATTGGGAAGATTAATAGTTTCTTAAGCAAAGAAATAAGCATGGTAGAAAATTGTAAATGTTTTCATGCTTTTCTATTCTTTTAATCTAAGTGTCCAAATAATATAATTAAACACATTAATAAATTAATGGTCTTATTTAATCCTAAATTTCCTTTACTATTATTTTTCATACAAAATTTCAAAAAATATTAATTATTGCAATAAAAATAACTTCGCCTGGTATGGGTGAAGGCTTAAAATGGCAAAAATAACGAAAACGAAGACATGTTAGGAAACGAAAATTTTACCTCTGTGATGAAGTAACCCTCTTCGGATTGGTGTAGATGTCTGTATAAGGATATTCGAGATTAGTGGCTCATGTCCTTACAAACGTCTATTGTGTCTCATCCACGCGAAACTTTCGATCTTCTGAAATGGTGCCCGTAGCAGAGCCGATGAAGGCTTGAAATTTGGGTTTTGATCAACTTTGACAAAGCTTCAACGAAGCTTTCTGTGAATGTAAAATTGAAATACGCAATGCTATTTTCTGTGACTTGCTTCTGTGAAATTGGAATCTCACTGATAGCTCACACAACCCTATTAATTGCATGATTTCCTCTGCCTTTTCAATCCTTCACTGAGAGAGTATAATTGCGTGAAAACAGAAAGCCCATGCTTTCAGTTATCTTCACGCCAAACAATACGGGATTCATCTCGTGTTGTCTTTTTTATTATTCTTAATTAATTAATTAATTTAATTAATAATTAATTAAATAAATTTTTTATAAATTTTATTTTATCTTGGTCTTATTTATTAGGCCAGATAAATTATTTATTCTTGGGCTTGAATACCCATAAATAATAAATCTTAATTATTTATATTCTAGGCTTTATTAAACAATCCAATAAATAATAGCAAGCTCAAATAGACAAAATAAAATTTTATACCTTTTACCTAGTTCCAAATTAATTTTTTAATTGTTCAATCCGGGCCTTAGGCCTTGAATAATTAATTAACCATTTAAACTAGATAAAATAAATACTCTTTCTCGAATATTTTATTTTATTTTAATCTAATAATAAATTAGACTAATAAAATAAAAATTCATAAATATCAAGATCAACTTCTTAACCCAATTCTTTCATGACTTAAGGGCCATTTCGAGAATCAAAAGACATATCGCATTGGCTACTAAAATAATCAAAATATCCCTACTATAGAAATAGCTATATTTTGCATTTTAAATATTTCTTAATATCACTATAAGAAAATATTAACCCCAAGGATAATGCTGTATTAGCAAAGTCTTTGACCTATAGGTGTAATGACTAAAATACTCATCTACGCATCGCCGTGAAATTAGAGAGGAAGAGTGTACTAATACCTCTCTAATAGACATCTACTATCCTTAGATTTCTAATCCAATGATCCACGACTCCTGAAATGTTTTTACTTTTCAAGAGAGTTGCCCTAAAGTAAATATCCAAGTCATATTTCCTAGGGCCCTAGATAATTAGATCATTTGAACAGTCACAAGAGACGATATAGCATAGAAGTTATCTTGTAGAAGTCTGTCTTAACTAACTAATCATATATACCCAATATATAAGTATATTAGTTCTACGAAAGAACCTCAATTACAGTATATCAAAGTATATACTTATAGCTTCGTCAGACTACCAACTCATACTCAAGCAGTAGAGTATTAATTCACGCTGTAGCAGTAACAGTTTTGGTTTCTTTTAAATAGTACTTTTAGAAACTACTATTATAGGTCATATTCTACGTATTTGAAATACACTCATGCTATGAAGGGAGTGGACTACTCACTGGCTAAAGGTAAGCCATTCCCCATTTGAAATTCATAACACAATAACATATACATAATGAGATTCTCATTCTCATCAATTGGTTAAGAACAAACATTTATGTACTAAGTAACCCGTGATCCATACCTTACTGTAAAAGATTACCATTCACATGAATCACTTACTTAAACATAATAGGTCCTTTCCAAACAAAAAAAATCTTGCATAAATAAAATGTAAATTCACAAATAAAATTTGAGAATAAATTATTTTATTAATAAATTCGATAATTATATCCGATAATCTAGTTTAGAGGGCATATATTCCAACAATTGGACCAAAAACAAAAAAAAATTATTGCTGGTTCAGTGCACCCACCACATTAGATCATGGCTCATGGAAAAAACCCATGGACCACGACCCGGCCCACCAATAGCCCAGCTTTCAGTCAAAATTGAAAACCGAGATTTGCGCAATTTGCAAATTGCTTCCTCGCGAAAGAAGCACGAGGAAGGCTTCCTCACGGCGTGCGAGGAAGCCAGAAGCTTCTGCGAGGAAGCTTTCCTCACGCACCGACTCGGTTGCGGCTCCAAGCCGCGGCCCAGTCAGCTCCATTCTCAATCAAGGCAGGCGGCTTGGCTCAGTTCGATTCAACTCGGCTCATCTTCTCCAAATTTTCCTACAGGTTTTCTTCTGTAATTTTGCATTTCTTCTTCTGGTTCTTTCGTCCAGACAACATATAAAATCACTTAACAAGCTCATATACCCTTAAAAATAGTGGGCTTACATGTTTTAACTAAGAAAGCAGTAAATTACAATTTTCCTATACTTCCACTTGTAAAGTTTACACAAAGACTATCCCAAACCAGAAACACCAAAGTTCACAGAAAACAACCAAAATAAATATTTTCTTATTTTATTTAAGTCTAGCATGCTTCTTATATTTGTCAAACCATGGCTCTGATACCACTTGAAGCTTAAAATGGCAAAAATGATTAAATCAAAAGCATGCTTACTGAACAAAAAAATATACAGAGTATCATGGAAGCTGTTTACATCTGTGTTTGAATGACCTTATTGTCATTGAAGAAGATGTCTCAACTGGAATGCTTGAAACCACTGGATCATGTCCTTGTAAACGCCGGCTTCATCTCATTCACGCGAAACTTTTGAGCTTCCGAAATGATACCCTTTTGTTGCCCGTGAAGGCTACTCAGAATGAATCAAAGAACAATGGCCTTGGTTCCTTTTCTTTTATTTTCATGCAACCACAAAGAGAGACCAAGAGAGTAAAACAAAAGTATCATGATTTTTGTTATCCTCTCATGCCAAACAATACAGGATCCATCCCATATTACTTTTTTTTTTTAATTTTATTTTACCCTTGGTCTTATTCATTGGGCCAGATAAAATTATTTACTCTTGGGCTTGAATATCCATAAATTATAAGTCTCAATTATTTATTTTTTGAGCTTCATAAAACAATCTAATAAATAATTGACAAGCCCAAATAGACCAATATAAAATATAAGACCTTCTAATTAGTTTATACCTAGATTAATTTTTTAATTATTTAATCTGGACTTTGGGTCCTGAATAATTATTAAATAATTAAACTAGATAAAATATATACTCTTTCTTGGGCATTTTATTTTATTTTAGTCCAATAATAAATTAAACTACTTAAATAAAATCCATAATTATTAAGACCAATTCGTTAACTCAAATCTGTCAAGACTTAAGGGCTATTTCGGAGACCAAAAGACGCATCATCTTGGCTACTAAAATAACCAAAATACCCCTACTATATAAATAGCTATATTTTATATTTTAAATATTTCCTAATATCACCATAAGGAAATATTGACTCCAAGAACAATGATGCATTAGTAAAGTCCCCAACCTACAGGTGTAATAATTAAAATACCCTCTACACACCGCCGTACATTTAGAGAAGAGAAGTGTACTAACACCTCTCTAAAAGACATCTACCATCCTTAGACCTCTAATCCAATAATTCACGACTCCTGGAATATTTTCACTTTCCAAGGAAGTTACCCTAAAGCAAACATCCAAGTCATATTCCTCAGGGCCCTAGATATTTAGATCAATTGAACAGTCACAAGGGAGGATATAGTGCAAAAGCTATCGTGTACAAGTTTGTCTTAACTAATTAGTCGCATATACTCAATATACAAGTATATCGACCCTACGAAAGAACCTCAACTACAGCATATAAAAGTACATGCTTCCAATTTCGTCAGACCACCAACTCATACTCAAACGGTAGAGTATTAGTCCACACTGTAGTAGCAATAGTCTGAGTTTTTTCTAAATAATACTTTTAGAAACTACTATTACAGGTCATTTTACGTATTCGAAATACGCTCACGCTATTAAGTGAGTGGATTACTCACTGGTTAAAGGTAAGTCTTTCCCTATTTGAAATTCATAACACAATAACCTAAACATAATGAGATTCATATTCTCATCAATCGGTTAAGAATAAATATTTATGTGTTAAGTAACCCATGATCTGTACCTTATTGTGAGAGACTACCATTCACACGGATCACTTACTTAAACACAATGGGTCCTATCTAAATGTAAATCGTGCACAAATAAAATGTAAATTCACAAATTATGAATTTCTTTCACCTCCTTATAATCAAGAGCTATCCAAATGTACACAATGGGTCCTATCCAAAAGTAAATCGGTCCAACACGATTCTCTAAAAAATCAACGGTTTCACTTTATGCAAACAAAATAATTGTACGATTTCACATTATGCAAACAAAATAATTGTACATCCTCTCTTAAAATGTCAATCTATCCTTTCTTGAAATGTCAATTTCTCTCCCTTTTTTTAGGGGGGGGAGGGAAGGGGGGTTGATATATATTAAAATAAATTGATCTATCAGAATACAACTAGCTCAAATTGGATTTGAGCTAAACTTGAGTAATCCACTTATCTAATAATGAGTTAGATGTGATTGATCATTTATTATAACTTTATTTTTTAAAAAAAAAATGTTTTAGGAATTTGAATGCAAAAATAAGCTCAACTTGGACAAAATTAACAAGATAAATAGAGTTCATGCTTAAACTCTGTCTTTTAGTTGGATTTTAGGACATAAGTTTATTTTTTTTAAAAAAATAAAGTATATGATTGAAAACTATAACCTAGATTATGCTGAAACACAAAGACCCAACCCCATCACTGTTTCTGTTTCCTGGTAGGTGTGCTTCAATTTTTTTTAATAATTAGTGTGAAAATATTTGTTTTGATATAATAACATGTTTAGCCATTTATAAAAATTTATGAAATTTTTTATTTTATTGTGGTTATGGATTTTCTTGGGTATAAGCATTGTCAAGTTTTGTCAATTGTCCTGTTAATTTTATAACATACTAGTTGACATTAGCGCAAAGATTTTGTCTGTCTTTAAATGTAATTTGCATAATATTGTTATTATAATAACAAAATAAACTTGCATAATTTGATACTTTGCATAATTATTTGCATAATTTGCAATTGACCTCAAGTATTTACATAAGAAAATTAGATTGACTCTAATGATGAAGAAGAGTAGCTAACAATAGTTATGAATTTCTTTCACCTCCTTAAGGACTTCTTGTAGTGTGATTCCCAATAATTTACCTTCCATTTGTTGTAAGTAAAGGATAGTTGCCCTTAACTTGCTCGAGATTTGCCACGCGCCAAATGCTGCTTACAAGTCAAATATATGTTTGCTCCAAGAGAATTTTGCGAGATGATTTAAGAACAATACCAATAGAGGGATGTATTTCTTCAAAAAAAACATTATTAGTGTTTGTCGGACAATTAAAATGTAATTATGCATTTCTTTTTTTTTTTCTAACCCAAGGTAGACACATTACAAAAATAGGTAATTGAAAAGAAAGTCGTCTCCCTTCTAACTAAGCCATTACAAAATCAGGATCTACTGACCTGTAGATCTGCTGATCATTGAAGAGAAGGTCCTGATTACCTATTCTAGATTCAGTGATTCAATCTCCTATCACTCTAGTGACCAGTGTCCCTTCTTTAGAATAAAACAGAAATACAAAAATTTCCAAATGCTTTTAATTGAAAGATAGGAAACAAATTGAATATTTAACCATCATTTAATGCCAAAATCCTAGAGCAAGCAAAAAACAATTTTGTTTGCAAATATCACAAAACAAGGTAAAATTTTATCTAACCGGGGAAAGGATGAATTCAGATGACGGTTCTTTTATTGACACAACCAAATCCTCCCACTCACTTTGGCTTCCCTAGTGAGGAGGATAGCACAATCCGTGAAGGAGTTTTACTGCAAATTTTATTGTTAGAATAAAGTCCTATTCTTTATGGACACTTAGTTGTATTTGACGTATTCCATGCTTCTGTTACCATTTAGATATGTTTTTGCTAAAGTGGGTTGTTTTTATATTTTCTGTTAAGATTATATTTTGTGCGACTATATAAGCCAACATTATTATCAATAAAACACAAGTCATTGAAATCCAGCTTGTTGTGTACTTGTTCTTTTCTCATATCAAATCAAAGTTCTCAACAATCTGGTATCAAAGCCCCCACTGGGCCTGAGAAATTCTAGCAGCAGCATAGAGGATGACTCAGAAAATGACTACTGATAACTTCATACAGCCAGCTATTCCTTGCTTTGATGGTCACTATGATCATTGGAGCATGCTAATGGAAAATTTTCTACGTTCTAAGGAATATTGGGAGTTGGTGGATCCTGGCTATGTTGAACAAACAAATGCAGCATCATAGTCAGAGGCACAACGAAAGAAGAATGAGAAGATAAAGCTGAAAGATCTGAAAGTCAAGAACTATCTCTTTCAGGCCATTGATCGCACAGTTCTTGACACCATTCTCAAAAAGAATACTGCCAAAGAAATTTGGGATGCCATGAAAAAAAAATATGAAGGAAATGCAAGGGTCAAGAGATCTCATCTTCAAGTTCTCCGCAGAGAATTTGAAACTCTTGAGATGAGGAATAGTGAAGGAGTGACAGAATACTGCTCAAGGGTCATGACAGTGGCAAACAAAATGCGAACTTATGGAGAAGATATGCAAGATGTTAAAGTGGTAGAAAAAATTCTACGCTCTTTAACTGAGAAGTTTAACTATATTGTTTGTTCTGTTGAGGAATCAAAGGATATTGATACTCTCACTATTGATGAGTTACAAAGCTCATTGATAGTTCATGAACAGAAATTTCAGAGGCATCATGGAGAGGAGCAAGCTTTGAAAGTGACACATGATGGAGGAAGAGGTCGTGGTCGTGGTGCCTATGGAGGAAGAGGAAGAGGGAGAAGCCGAGCAAGTTTCAACAAGGAAACGGTGAAGTGTTACAAATGTCATAAACTTAGATATTTTCAATACGAATGTCCTGAGAATAAAGAAGCAAACTATGCAAAATTTGGTGGGGAAGATGAAATGCTTCTAATGCCTTATGTAGAGCTGATGGGGCCAGAAAAAAAGATGCATGGTTCCTTGATTCAGGCTGTTCAAATCACATGTGCAGTGATCAAGCTATGTTCAGTGAACTTGATAAAGGATTTCGGCATTCGGTGAAACTCAGGAATAACACAAGGATGAATGTAATGGGAAAAGGAAGTGTGAATCTATTATTGAATGGAGTCAGTCATGTTGTTACTGAAGTATATTATATTCCTGAGTTAAGAAATAATTTTTTTGAGCATAGGGCAGTTGCAGGAAAGAGGCATGGCTATTCTGATCAAAGAAGGAATGTGCAAGATTTTTCATCCAGAGAGGGGCCTAATTATTCAAACCAATATGAGCACCAATAGAATGTTTATCTTGCTAACTCAGTCACAAGCTTCTTCTCCAACGTAAGTTGGTCAATGCTTTCACACAAAAGCTGAGAACTTGACTCATCTTTGGCACAGAAGATATGGGCACCTAAGCTACAAAGGTTTGAGAACCTTACTGAATAAAAAGATGGTATATGGACTTCCTCAACTCTCAACATCAAGTGTGACAGCACTGACTATATCAATGGGAAACAACATCGTGATCCTATTTCAAAGAAGATTAATTGGAGGGCATCTCAGAAATTGGAACTCATTCATGCAGATATTTGCGGCTCGATCACTCGTACTTCTAATAGCAATAAGAGGTATATCTTATTATTCATTGATGACTATAGTAGAAAAGCTTGGGTGTATTTTTTGACAGAAAAATCAGGGGCTTTTAATTCTTTTAAATTTTTTAATACCATGGTTGAAAAGAAAACAGGGCTATTTATCAAGTGTCTACGCACTGATAGAGGAGGCGAATTCAATTCAAAAGAGTTCAATGAATTCTGCATAGAAAGTGGAGTAAAGAGGCAACTGACCACCGCTTATACGCCACAGCAAAACGGTGTGGCTTAACGGAAGAATAGGACCATAATGAACATGATCCGATCAATATTGTCTGACAAAAGCATTCCCAAAACCTTTTGGCCAGAAGTAGTAAACTGGACTATCTATGTCCTAAACAGGTGTCCAACATTGGCGGTTAAAGACGTTACACCAGAGGAGGCTTAGAGTGGATTGAAGCCATCAGTAGAACATTTTCGAGTTTTCGGTTGCGGAGCACATGTCCATGTTCCAGAAATAGGGAGAACAAAACTTGATAATAGAAGCATTACTTGTGTGCTATTGGGGGTTAGTGAGGAATCAAAAGGTTACAGATTATTTGATCCTATTACTATGAGAGTCATTGTGAGTAAAGATGTCATTTTTGAAAAAGGGAAACAATGGGATTGGGATGAGAGTCTTAAAAAACACATTGTAGTAGATCTAGAGTGGGTGAGAGTGAAGAAGGGGTGAGTGAAAATGAGAATAGAGCTAGTACTGATGAAGAAGTTAGTGATGAGGAAATTAGAGGAGAGGAAGCTAACTCTAGTGAGGGTGAAGACAGGGTAAGAAGACCACCTGGTTGGATGAGTGATTATAATAGTGGAGAGGGCCTATCTGAAGATGAGATTCATATAGCTCAAGTGGTATTAAATGACCCATTATACTTTGAGCAAGCAGTGAAAAGTGCAACTTGGAGGATGGCTATGGACAATGAAATCAAATCCATCGAGAAGAACAAAACGTGGACTCTTACTAAGCTGACAGCTGGAGCAAGAAAAATTGGTATGAAGTGGGTTTACAAAACAAAGTACAATGAATATGGGAAGATTGACAAGCACAAGGCACGTTTGGTTGCGAAAGAGTACTCTCAACAACAAGGAGTAGACTACACGGAAGTTTTTACACCAGTAGAAAGGATGGATATAGTGAGGATGATCATTGCTCTAGCCGTACAAAAGGATTGGAAGATTTTTCAATTGGATGTTAAGTCAGCTTTTCTCCATGGCGAACTTAGTGAAGATGTTTACGTGGAACAGCCAAGAGGATATGAAAAAAGGGGCAGTGAGCATCTAGTCTATAAATTACACAAAGCTTTGTACGGATTAAAACAAGCTCCACAAGTTTGGTTTAGTCGAATTGAAGCACACTTCAGCAAAGAAGGTTTACAAAGGTGCGATAGCGAGCAGACATTGTTCACAAAGAAAAACAGGGAAGGAAAAATTATCATTGTAAGTGTTTACGTTGATGATTTAATTTTTCCTGGTGATGATGAAGTTGTGATGTCTGAGTTTAAAAACTCTATGTTGAAAGAGTTTGATATGACTGATTTGGGAAAGATGAGATTTTTTCTTGGAATTGAGGTGTTACAAAAATTTGATGGCATTTTTATATGCCAAAGAAATTATGCCATAGAAATTTTGGAGAAGTTTGGCATGAATGATAGTAATTTGGTAGGGAGTCCAATTGTTCCAAGTTTTAAAGTAAGCAAGGATGAAGATGGAATCTCTATTGATGAAACTTATTACAAGCAACTAGTTAGGAGTTTAATGTATCTCACTGCCACAAGGCCTGACATGATGTTTGCCATATGTCTCATAAGTAGATATATGGCAAATCCAAAGGAGATTCATCTACAAGCAGCTAAGAGAGTGCTTTGATATTTATAAGGGACTGTGAACTATGGAATTCATTACAAGAAAGAAGGAGAAGGTGTATTGTTGGCATTTACAGATAGTGACTATACTGGAGAAATGGAGGACAGGAAGAGTACATCCAGATATGTGTTTTTGATGAGTTCCGGTGCTATTTCATGGTGTTCAAAAAAGCAGCCAATTGTAGCCTTATCCACCACAGAAGCTGAGTTTGTAGCAGCTACAGCTTGTGCTTGTCAAGGAATTTGGATGAAAAGAATTTTAAAAGAGCTGGGATATTCTAAAGAAGTCTATATTACTGTGATGTGCGACAACAGTTCAACCATCAAGCTGTCAAAAAATCCTGTTATGCATGGTCGTAGTAAACATATTGATGTGAGATTTCATTTCTTAAGGAATCTTACTAAGGATGGTGCACTTGAGTTAGTTTATTGTGGCAGTCAAGATCAGGTGGCTGACATAATGACTAAACCATTGAAGATTGAAGTTTTTCAGAAGCTTCGAACAATGCTGGGTGTTTGCGAAATTTCAAGCATAAACTAATTGCTGTAATTGCTTAAATAGAATTTAGTTTAAGGGAGGGAATGAAGGAGTTTTACTGCAGATTTTATTGTTAGAATAAAGTCCTATTCTTTAGGGACACTTAGTTGTATTTGACGTATTCCATGCTTTTGTTACCACTTAGCTATGTTTTTGCTAAAATGGGTTGTTTTCATATTTTCTGTTAAGATTATATTTTGTGCGGCTATATAAGCCAACATTATTATCAATAAAACACAAGTCATTGAAATTCGGCTTGTTGTGTACTTGTTCTTTTCTCATATCAGATCAAAGTTCTCAACAGTCCGCACAATTATTATTATGATGTTCGGTTCCATCAGATAGATTGTTGCCCCATGCTTCTACTATAGCAAGAAGTTGAAATGTAATCTACTTGAAAAATATATTGAAATATTCTAGTAAAGAATACAAAGACAACAGAGGAAAAACAGCGAACACAGAAAAAGGTATAGGTGAATAAGATATAGATGCAAGGAACAATAATAGAGAATCGACATTTTGCCTCTGTCAAGGTTAATATCCTACAAAGTTTTCTAGAGTTATCTTACTATCCTACAAAGAATCTGCAAAGTTGTTAAGGCTAATCTCCTATTATATTTTTGGGAGTTGGAACTATAGCAACAAACCTCTCATGATCCAATAAGAATTCTTCACAAGGATTTGTGGTTCCTCACTTTTTACCCTTCCTTCTGTAAAAGAGCATATGATCCCTTGGAATTAAACAAAAGATTGGTTATCTGTTGCATTGGAACTAATCATCCCCATAAACATGACATCCTATTTGATGTATCATCCTATCGTAAGAGAAGAAAACTTATGAGAAGCAAGCTTTAGCAAAGAATTATGAGGGTACTGTGATGAAAGTGAAACATAGCCTCTAGCCTTGCTTTGTCAGGAATTGAAGTAAATTGTGCTAGACGAGAAACAACAAGCTTTAGTTGCTGATCTGTAAGCTTTTCATATTGAATTGAAAATGCATATTCTTCACCATTTGGAAAACCCTGCCATTTTCAAGCAAGCAAAGTTCTAGCAATCTGTCAAAAACATCATGAAGAATGTAGTTGGATTAAGCCTCAATATACAGGAATATATTGGGTCTATCATTAATTGAAGGAAACTCATTTCATGGAAAACGAAAGGGCAATAGTTATCTACTCTGAGACTAGAGGAGCAAGTGAAACTGGAAGAGAAGATGTATAGTCTTGAAAGTGTAACAGATGAGTTAGGGAAATGATAAAGAAAATTAAAAAATTATGTAAATTTACTATATTACCTATGATGACCAAAAGAATCTAAGACCATATATAAAACTATTTGAAATGCTTGATGAAATTTAAACTTTTCAATCTAAACTTTCATAAAGTTTAAATAAATATTAACCATTAGATTGATAAAAAAATAAAAATTATTAAAATAATGAACTAAGATAAATCACTCTCATCTTCACTTTTAGAATATACGTACCATTAGAATAGTGGGACATGGATTTTTTTGTTTAGGAACTCGTCAGTTTTTGCTAAGTTCTAGGGTAATGTAACATTGGAAATGGGAAAGTCAATAAATATTACAAACTTGTCCTAATATTCATAATTAAGAAAGTAACAATTTCATAATTGATATTCATAATTAATAATATTTATAATGTTCATAATTTAAAATAAAAATATTATTAAAATTTTAAATTATTCATAACGATCAAACGAAATTTGAAACATTAAAAAAGTAAGATAAATATGATGATGAAATCAGGATTATTGATAATGTGATACACAATCTTTCATTAAATTTATGCCATTAATTATGATAATTGAAGAAGTAAAAAATTAAAAATTATTCAAATAATGCGTTAAGACTATTCATTTCCTTCTTCACTTTTAGTATATACATTTAGATTTTTTCTTCTTCTGTTTACTTCGTTTTCCTTTTCATACTCTATATTGTCTAATAAATAATAAAAATGGTCAGTTAATACATATATTTTTAATTTTTATCCTTGTATAACTATGGAGTGTATTACAATAATTTTATCAGTCGTGCGGACACAGGTAAATAAAGATAATAATAGCTATTGGTTCATGATGCGTACATGTATCAAATTATTTTGATAGAACATATAATATCTAGAACGTTTTAACAATAATAAGACTTTGTAGTTTATCTATTATAACATCAAACATAAAAGATATTGTTTCAGAAGAAGAAGAAGAAACATATATATTGTACTATTCCCTAGTCCTTTCATTTAAAAGTAAATAGTTATATTTTTATTTTGGATTGTTTTAAAATAAATATTTACTTTTTTAAGATAAATGTATTTTTCCCTAAACTGTAATTGCCAATCTATTTGATTTAAAGAATTTGAATTCATTAATACATGAGTCCCATGAATATATAGAATGAACTAATTTGTGTATGTTCAATTAATGATCATCTAAACATTTATATCAAGTCCATTAAGAATATTAATAGAGTAGAGAAAATGGCCATACTAATTCAGTTTGTCAAAAATAAGTCCCAATTTAAAAGAAAAAAACAAGAACTCTTTTGTGTAGACGCCTAACATAAAACGCCAAAATCAAGTACAAAAATGCTAAACATATAAAATTGCCACTCTCAATAAAATACAATATGCCTTCACATTTTTCATTACTCAGTAGACACTCTAATTTGTGGAGCCAAGAGTCACGAGGTCACCAGCATTTCATGCTCATCCAAAAAGGAGGGTTTCCAAAAGTCAATTAAACATCCATCACTCAATTGTTTAAAATTATCCATATTACGGGTTGGACACTGAATTCAATTTATGTCCCCATCACCATATAAATAATATAATATATATATATATATATATTATATAACAGGTATCATGATCCAGGAATTTCAAACTTCGATTTCCTTTTTCAAATAAATATGCAATTTTTAACAACCTCTCGGCCTATTTTCTTTTTTTGAGAGATTGAGTCAAGAGGAATACAAATTAAGGATTTATTTGACAAAATTAAAATTTGAATATTTAATTATTATATTATGAAAATCAAATTTTGAAGATAAAATAATCTGAAGTTTGAATATGAAATTTATATTAATTAATTATAATTTTTTATACATTATATTTTATTATAATTTATATTAAATATTAAAAAATATTAAAAATTAAATGAGTATTTAACATATTCAAACTTCAAATTTAAGTAATTTTTAATTTATTTAAAATTTATAATATAATTTTAGTACGTCTTAATTAATTAAGTGATAATAAAAATATATTATTAAATATACTTAATTAATTAAATACTAATAAAATAAATACTTAATTGAATTATCAAATAAGTCATAAATATGTTACTTTTGCCTAATAAGATGTGTACCTTAATTAACTAACCCAATTACCATCTTATTACCCTCTCTCAGACTCTTTCTTTTCAAGAAAAAGAATAATATTCTTTTAGGTAGGTTTGGTTATCAAAAAAATACAATTTCTAATGCATGAAATGAACAAACATCTCGCTGTATGGAAGTCGCAAAGGTGATGCAATCTAACCTAAGGTCGCTTCAGTTCATTATGGAGAAATGATCAATGTTTACAAGGTCAAGATAGATAACTCATTCACACGTGGTAGAAAAGAAATACTTATAGCATAGCTGCCAGGGGCTAATTGCTAAGAAATATTTATAGCTGTAATTATTTGACCATGAATAAAATAATTAGTTTATCTAATTAGAAATTAGAGTTGGTCTAATTCTATATATAGTAATCGAAGAGAAAGATTGAAATTTCTGCTTTTTAATCTTGCAAGAATTGTTGGAACATGTTAGTTAAAGCAGTAGTATCAATGTCCATACTAGGCTTTCAAGTCAAAAATTTAGGGCAAATTATTAAAATATGCAGTTTACCAATTTTTTTTTACTCTCAAATTAGTTAAGTTTCTTGTCGGAGAAAAATCTTAGTCATTATAATAAGGGTTCTTTTTATAAAATTAAAATTTAAACATTTAAGTATTGAATTCTTAAAATTGACATTTGGAAACTTAATTATGAATTTAGAAATATGAATCTAAAATTTAAATTAATTATAATTTATTTTTACGCTATGTTTTATTATAATTTAAATTCAATATAAAAGAACATCAATATAATCATATGAGTATTTAATATATTCAAATATAAGACTTAAATAACTTTCGTTTCACTTAAAATTGATAATAGAATTTTTAATATGTTTTAATCAATTAAATGATAATAAAAATATTCTATCAAATGTACTTAATTAATTAAATATTTAATATTAATATTATTTGTTATTTAATATACTTAATAAAATAAATACTTAATTAATTAAATTTAAATGTTGGTTGAGTTATCAAACATACCTAAAACAATAGCTTAATTGATAAAAGTAGGCTTTTTAAATATGAGATTGTGGGTAGAGGGGCTGGGCAAGTTGAACTCAACTTGCACATTCACTTAAGGGTTAAGATTAAAATAGAAAAACTTTGATAGTGTGTGGAGTGACTGTGTGTTAAATTTTTTTTTTTTTTTAATGGAATGTTATTATCTTGTTGTCTAGGATGGATTTAAGGGAAGCAGGAGTGGCGCCCCCCTTCCCCCACAAAATTTTTTAAAAATTTGAAAACTATTATAAAATTAGGGTAGTGTTAGAATAAAATATACACACTACACACTAAGAAAATTCTAACTATTCTATGCACAAGAATTTTTCTCTTTCTTTTCTCTCACAATTTTCTCTAATCTTTCTTTCACTAAATAATGGTGTATTACAAGTTTAGAGAATAACTCTATTTATAGAGCTCTAATTAGTGGATTACATCATGGCATACATCATCTTCCACTAATCTTAATTAGTGGTGTCTCCACTAAATGGTGAACATCCATAAAAATCTTCTCTAATTATTCACATAAATCCATAATTAGTGGAGCTTCCACTAATTAATGGAGATTCCAATAATTCATAACACTCCCCCTTGGATGTCCATCCATTACATAAAGAATATGCCTCGTTAAAACCTTACTAGATAAAAACTCAGTGGGAAAACAAAATCTAGTGAAGGAAAAAGAGTACATTATTCTATATGTCTGTTTATTACTCCCCATGATAAAATGATTCCTTTTAAACTGACGCATACCAATTTTATATCTCAACTTTTCAAATGTTGCAGTTGGTAAAGTTTTCGTGAAAATATCTGCGAGGTTGTCACATGACCGAATTTGTAGCACATCAATTTCACCTTTCTTCTGGAGTTCATGAGTAAAGAAGAATTTTGGTGAAATATGTTTTGTCCGATCTCCTTTAATATATCCTCCTCGTAATTGAGCTATGCAAGCTGCATTGTCTTCATAAAGAGGAGTTGGAATATCTTTGATTGATGATAATCCACAACTTTCTCGAATATAATGAATCGTGGATCTTAACCATACACATTATCAACTTGCTTCATGAATGGCTATAATTTCAGCATGATTTGAAGAAGTAGCTGCTATAGATTGTTTCGTAGAATGCCGTGATATAGTAGTATTTCCACATGTAAATAGATAGCCCGTTTGAAAACGTGCTTTATGTGGATCAAATAAATAACCAGCATCTGCATAACCTATCAATGTTGGACTCGGTTTTATTTGAATAAAATAATCCGAGATCAATTGTACCTTGGAGATATCGAATGACTTGTTTAATTCCATTCTAATGTCGTCGTGTTGGTGAAGAACTAAATCTTGCTAATAAATTGACAAAGAAAAGCAATATCGGGTCGTGTATTATTAGCAAGATACATCAATGCAACAATTGCACTGAGATATAGTACTTCAGGACCAAGAAGTTCTTCAATATCTTCTTGAGGTCGAAAAGGACCGGACGATCATTGGAATACTCAATGGATGTGCTTTGTCTATGTCAAATCTTTTTAGAACTTTTGTTGTATATGTTGAATAAATGTTCTACTTGCCAAATGTTCAATTTGTAAACCAAGGCAAAGTATACTTTTACGACCATCCTTGATGTCGAATAATCAATTGTTTCTTGGAGCTCTTCAAGAGTTCCAATAAGATTAAAATCATCAACATATATAGCTAATATCACAAATTTAAAACCAGATTTCTTAATAAAAATGCATGGACATACCTGGTCATTTTAAATCTCGCTTTCAATCAATATTCACTAAGATAATTGAACCACATGCGCCCAGATGGTTTCAGGCCATGTAATGATTTCTGCAACTTGATGGAGTAATTTTCACGAGGATAATGTTTATATGCTTCAGGCATATGAAATCTTTCGGGGGATTTTCATGTAAACATCATTTTCTAAATTTCCATACAAGTAAGCAGTGACAACATCTAATAGGCGCATATCTATCTTTTCATGTACTGCCAAACTGATAAGATATCGGAGTGTAATAGCATCAACAACAGGAGAATAAGTTTCATCATAATCAATACCTGGTCTTTGTGAAAAATCTTGGACTACTAATCGCGCTTTATATCGAACGATTTCACTCTTTTCATTGCGCTTTCGCACAAATATTCATTTGTAGCCAACAGGTTTTACACCTTCTGGTGTTCGGACTGCAGGTCCGAAGACTTCACGTTTTGTTAGTGCATTTAACTCCGATTAAATCGCATCTTTCCATTGCAGCCAATCTTTTCTATGCCGACATTCATCAACTGATATTGGTTCAGGATCATCACTATCCTGTATAATATCAAGAGATATTATATGCAAACATATGATCAATAATTGTTTCTATCCGATTCCAACTTCTACCGGAAGTGGTATAATGGATAGAAATTTCAGTGTTACTTTCATTTATGTCTGGTTCTTTATCATAAGTTTTCTCTTGGTCTTTATCATTATTTGCTTTAATATGATCATCTGGACCATTAATCCTCTCTTCTTTCGAGGATTTTTATCTTTAGAACTAAGAGGTTGGCCATGCTTCTGGCATGCTTTTGGCTCAGCAGCTATATGTAAATCTTTTGTTCTGTTGGAACTTCAATTAAAATATGAGCATTTATAGCTGGCATATGATATTTTGTTACTCTTCTACAGTCAACAAAAGTGTCTGGCATTTGATTTGCAATGCTTTACAAATGAATTATCTTTTGAACTTCAAGTTCACACGCACTTGTATGCGGATCAAGATAATTTAATGATGTTGTCCAATCACGATCTTTCTTGTACTGTTTCTGTTCTCTCCCTAATTTAGGAAATAATGATTTCACAAGAGAATAAGAAAAGAAATATAAGAAAATGATGACAAGCAGGAAATGCCAAGAAAAATATCTCCTTTTTTTTTCACTCTTCCCGGTACCGACTTTTCATCTTCCTCTCTTGTCTTTTCTTCTCCTCCGACCCTCTACTTACCATCTACCTCTTCTTCTTCCTCATACATATATATATATATATATATATATATATATATATGTATCGATATATATCTCGATTATCGATCATTAGTAAACATCAAAAACAAAAATCACAAAGCAGATATGGAGACTCGTAATTCATTTGAGACATGGTCAAATTTTGACTCGGTTTCTGCAGCAGATGTTGATGTATTTTCCTTTCCAAACTAACCACTTCTGCCTAATTCGAACGCAGAAGATTTTGATATGTTTTCATTTCCAAACCAACCGCTTCTGCCTAATTCGAACGCAGAAGATTTTGATATGTTTTCCTTTCCAAACCAACCGCTTCCTCCTAATTTCGGTGAGATACCTTTAAGGGCTTCCATTTGTTTTTGGTATGCTTGATAATGAAATTAAACTCTCTTTTGGTTTGTTTTTTATGTAAATCAGTGGAAGTTTTGAACATACTGCTTTGGACCAAGTTGATCTGCCCCTACAAGAGATTGATTTTGATACTGTTCCTCTTGATGCTATTCCTTTGAATGAGGATATGCTTGTGCATGATCATTTCTACTCTCTAATGGATTTTGAACAAAGCCATAATATGTTTCCAGGTTATTATACATTTAAACATGGATTTTGAATGGTATTACCTTTACTGATATTATTTTCTTTTTCTAGGAGAAATAATGAGTGGTCTTGGCAACGAAGTCGGAGTAAGTACTCATGAAATGCATAATATCGAAGTTCAAGATATTATTGCAGTACAAAATTCTCGGGGAGAAGAAGATGATTAAGAGGCAGAGAGAGAAGAAGGGCAATAACTCCCGGACACTATCAAGAGAAACAATTTCGCAAAGATTTTTACCTACCAATCAAGAGCGCAGCCAAAGAATTGAATATTGGCATAACCCGTCTCAAGAAAAGATGTAGGGAGTTAGGAATTCGTCGATGACCTCATAGGAAATTGGTGAGCTTGGAGACCATAATCAAGAATGTTCAGGTTCTCTCTCATATATACTTATAATTTGCAAGTATGAAACTATGAAAGATTTATAAGTAAATAACCGATGATATCACTTCGATTTATAGGAGATGCAAAATAAAGAAGAAGGATGACATATGGCCGAGAAGAAGTTGAAAGAAGCCATTGCGATCATCGGAATGTGAAAAACAGCTTGGTGGAAGAAAGTCCTAATACGTAGTTAGAGGACCAAACACGTAAATTGAAACAAGCATGCTTCAAGGCCAAATATAATAAGAAATTTAATTATAATAAACTTAAGGAGATCATAAAATCTCAAGACTCATTTCGCAAGTAATTTTACGGCTAATTCTGCCGCTAGTCTCGATGTCGGCTCAAAGGGGAAAGAAAAGGAGGAGGATGTCGAAAAAGAGGAGTCGAAGTCCATAATTACTAATTGTTTGTCTTCCTCTAATGTAAATATTGAAAAAGAACAATTACAAACCTTCATCTTACATTTGTCAGCTCAATTACAAAAGAGCAACTATAAGCATGTATCCTCAAGTTCATATGAACACTAGTGATATGAATAAAAGATGTGATGCTTATTATTAATGGAAATATCTTTTTCCCTTATTATCTTTTCTCGTTCCACTTCGGTAGCCGTATTTCTCTCGTGATAAGGGAAATATCGAGTGTGTCCATGACCATAACCACGGCCACTGCCACAACTACGACTATAACGATGGCTTCTGCTGGAGCCAACAGCATTCACTTCTGAGAGTGCTGTTGAGCCAGTTCATCTGGCTTCATGATTTCTCATAACTCATGTTAAAGCTGTCAATTTTGGATACCCTTTTTCTCGATATTGTTACTGTAGGACATGAAAAATGGGGAATGTCTTTTCCAATATAACTTCATCAGTAACTTTTTCTCCGTAAAATTTTTAACTAAGATGTAGTTTTATACATCACAGAGTTCACGGTTTTACAATCTTGCAACTTCAGGTGCAACCATTCATACCGTGCAGTGAGTAGTACGACCATCTTCAGGTGGTCAAATCTTTCTTTTTATCCACATGACATATGAATATCTTTTTTTTTAGCATTTAGATGCATTTCTGTATGACATATAATTTTATTTTTTTTAGAAATATCAAGAGCTACAAATTCGAATTTAGCTAGATCAATAAATGCGTACCTGTCTTCTGGCTTTAATAACAGCAGAGACTCGTGCTGATAACGTGTTATAAAATTAGGGTAGTGTTAGAATAAAATCTACATACTACACACTAAGAAAATTTTAACTATTCTTTGCACAAGAATTTTTCTCTTTCTTTTCTCTCACAATTTTCTCTAATCTTTCTTTCACAAAATAATGGTGTATTACAAGTTTAGAGAATAGCTCTATTTATAGAGCACTAATTAGTGGATTACATCATGTCATACATCATCTTCCACTAATCTTAATTAGTGGTGTCTCCACTAAATGGTGGACATCCATAAAAATCTTCTCTAATTATTCACATAAATCCATAATTAGTGGAGCCTCCACTAATTAATGGAGATTCCAATAATTCATAACAAAAACCCTTTAAATTATGATATTTCGATCCCCATCCCATCTCTCAAAAAAATTAAAAAATTATAATATTATCCCTTTAGTATAACTTACTTTTAATTCTAAATTTTTTATTTTGTTCATGCGTATTTTACAAAATCTTGTATATTCAATCATGAGTAATATTCATAATTTATTGTATATTTTAAACTTTCAAATTGTACTGTTTGAATATAAAATTATAAATTAAACAAATATCTTGTATTTCAATGTATAACAGTAGCTATTCAAAGAATGCTACTATAATTTTGATGATGAAGACTTTGAATTCTTTTCTATTCAAAGAATGTGATCGTTACTCATTTGGCCATTTTGTTCTTAACCAGCTGGAATTTTTTCTCCATTCCTAAGGTGGGACAATTTTGTACTGTGAAGCTAATTTCTTGATGGCGAGGACGACAATGACACTCTTGGAGCTTGGTTGTTTCTCAACGTTGCTGTCCTTTCAAAACTTTTGCATTGGCATGTGTCTACCGTCAATTGGTAGACAAAGATCACCGTTTCCAAACTTTTTCCAAGTTTTAATAGCAATACCAGAATTCCTCGATCAAATATTGGTCAAAACCAAATAAATTCTCACTATATTTGATCTATATAGGATAGCTGGGGGCTGGGGCGGGGTGGGGAGGTGGGGAGGGGGCTGTGTCTGTCATGGACCGGTTAAAAGAATGGCTGGCTTGTGGTTTCCTGCTGATGTTTGAGGAAGACAGAATCAACAATGTAAGATCCTCCGAAGCTGCGAAATTTTGAACTGGTACCAATGTGCCAGGGAAGGTAGTATTGCAAATGGCAAACGGTCTTCGGAGCCGTGTACTGGTACTCTATATATGATTCATGCATGAACCACGAAGAAGTCCATCGCATTGACACAGACAAGAATTGTTCAACCTGCCGTGTGATAAAAACAATCGAGGTTGGGCACTTGTCGGAATAATTCAGATGTCTCACTCTATTGCCACATCGCAACTATAACATCTTCTTTAATTATCTAAGTGTTTCTTTCCTAAATTACATACTGTAATGGGTTTAAAAAATACCATCATTTTATTTGGATTATACAATTCGCAAGAAAGTCAAATATCTTTTTTTAAAATGTATAAATAATAATTTTCCTTTTATTTGAATTATATAAAAGAATCCGAATATATATATAATTCATCCTTGGTTAGTGATATTAAGCACAATCCAAATAATCTATGTAGTTTGAACATCTCTTGATCAACGGAATTTAATTTAAAAAAAATAGCCAATTCTTTTGTATTTTATATGAGTTTCATAATTATAGAAATTGATTCAATAACTGATACAGGACTCATATGAGCCCTTTTACAAATAATTTCTCTTAAATTTATTGGTGTTGCACTTTTTTTTCTTGGCCCGAACAACTTATGATAAAACATATGTATCTTGATGAAATGGACAAATAGCCCGTTGTACATATACAAGTTTTAAGTGGATTAAAATTTGTTATTTTTATTTCAAATTAAAATTTTAATTTAATTTAAATATATTTTTATTTTATATAATTTACGATTCTCAAAAACTCATCATATTCTAACCTTTTTAATTTTATATATTTAATAATTTTTTTACAAAATTTATTTCTATTTTACACCGGCAATGATTGTCAAATAAGATATGACAATTGAGAAGCTAAACATAGGGTACATTGATGTGAGATTGTAGACCATGCAAATGGATGAATATGGGACACGAGTGTGGACCAAGTGGTTCTTGTCATTCCCTCGCTAGCAGTACATGCATGTTTGTATTAAACGGTGTCGTCTTACGTACTTGAATTATGATTTTCTTTTGATTTCTCGGTAGGAGATAAAATAGCCCCCGGTTTTAGGAACCTATAAACGACAGCTGAATTGTTGTCCCAAAAAGGGAAGCCCCTACAAATAATTGTCATGAATTTGTGATCAAATACTGTGGTTAGTTCATGGAAGGGGAGGGGAGGGGAGGGGATGGGGCTGGAGGGGAAAGGGAATAAATATTGAGAATGGTTCATCGTTAGTATTGATGGAATTGGAAATTTTTTAGTGTTTAAATAATATAAAAACGTATTATTTAGTAATAATTTATATAATTATAATTTATTCATAATATCTTACTTAGGCTTGCAGCCCGCCCATGAACTGACACCAGAATTCTTTTTTTTTTTTTTACATTTTTGCCTCTCCAGTGGTCATATTCATTTTTTCACCCAAAAACTCTATAAATACTCCACAATTTATTCCAAAATTTATCAAATATTCTCTTCAAATTTCAATTCTCTCAATTTCTTCTACAAAAAAAGTTTTAAAATAGAATGTTATGTATATATTTTTAAAATTTTTCAAGCATCTTCTTCAAAACGACTCGACACGGTACAAAACTACACGGATCAACTCACACGCTATTACTAAATACAATTACTGTTGACGTAATACATATTTTATTTATCGAAAATTTTTTAATCTTTTTTTATTGGTATGAGAGGAAGGGAAGGAAGGGAAAAAATTATTAAGTCATTTTACCTTTTTATTCCGGATCCTTTCTTTTATTTAACTTTTAAAGCAAAAAATATAAAGTCAAATGTGTCAATTGATATTTTTAATTATTATCTCTCTCTCAATTTTTTCAATTTGAATGGGAAAGAAATGTTGATGTAGAAAGAAAATGATATCCTTTTTAATTTACTTATATTCACACTTATTTGCCATTCTCTTTCCTTTCTACATTTTCCTCTAACCAAATATAATATAAACGCTTTTTAAGTTCTCGGAGCAAGCGTAATTCGTCAGCTTCGAGCAAGTTAAGTTTCAGGGGAAAAAATTATTATTATTTTTATAGCTTCAAAAGTAACTACTTTAACAAAATGAGTGAATTTTAGCAATGGAGTAATAAGTTTCAAATCTATAAAATTACACTAATAATTTCAATAAAATTTGTATTTTTATTTAATTAGTTACTGTCCACATAAGAAAAATGAATATTTCGAATAGACACTCAAATCTTCTTCCGATTTTGACTCTCAATTCACTACCTTTTTGCGAACTTTTTTTTTAACGCTTCAAATCACGCAAATATTATCATGCGCGATGATAAATTTTTTAATAAAATAACATCATTCTAATTATGCAATTTTTTAAATTATTACATAATTTACACTCCCAAACTAATTTGCTTTGAACAGAGCCCTTTTCACATATGATTAATCTAACCCGTGTCAATCTAGAGATGCAGAGACAGAACCAGCAGTTGAAACGTGAAAAAGATCTAGCAGGGACCAAGCCGCTGATTCTTCTCGGGGGTTCCGCGGCCTGACTACACCAGGTCAACGCCATTTGCTGCATGGAATATTAAGATGAAGTCTGGTCCATATTCTGTAATGCAGACTCGATCGAAATGAAACCCTGTTTTAGTTAAAACTTGACTGCTGACTTCTGCTCCCATTGTTTTCTTCCTGTGGGGCTCCTCATATTGGTTTCCTAACCTGCTTCATCATCGCATCCCTATCTACCCTCCTAGACTCACATTTAACTCTGGAAAAATAGAACTTCAGCTTCTTGCGTGTGTATGTGTTTGTGTGTATATATATATATAGAACTCCATTTCTCTGTAATCTTGAAAAGCAGTTTTGAGCAACAAAGATTGTAGCCTAGTCTATAATTCAAGTTCTCAATGTCTCCTGCAATGTGTTTGGCAGACCTAAGTTCTGCTGGAGAGGAGCCAGCAGAAACTGTATACCAGAAAGGAGTCAAGTATCTATGCCAAACAGGTATTACTAGAGTTCCAGGAAAATATATATTGCCAGCCTCGGAGAGGCCAAATCCGAGGGAAGATGATCGCAGTGCTTGCAATGAGTCAGCTCTCAACTTGCCTGTTATAGATTTGGCTCAGTTACAAGGTCCCAACAGATCGCAAGTTATTAAATCCTTACAAAAAGCCTGCGAGGAGTTTGGGTTTTTTCAGGTATACATATCATCTAGTTAGATGTTCTTCAATTATCAAACATGTCCCCTGATTCAAAGTCAGGGAGGATCGGGGTTGAAGCCCCTACCTCCCCAAGTATGAAGGAATATGTATTTAAGTTCATAGGGATGCTTTGATTTGATGCAGTTGGTGAACCATGGCATTCCGGACGATGTTGTTCGTAGCATGATAAATGCCAGTGGAGAGTTTTTCGATCTTCCCTTCGAAGAAAGATCCAAGTACATGTCTTCAGATATGTACTCCCCAGTTCGATATGGCACGAGTGTTAACCAAACCAAAGATAAAATCTTCTGTTGGAGGGATTTCTTAAAGCTTAGTTGCACACCATTAGAAAATGTTGTTTCATCATGGCCAGCTTCTCCTGTAGATTTCAGGTAAAATATAAAATAATAGTAAGAATGAAATTCAAGCACATGATCAATTAGAGCATTTCATGACTCTTTCCCCAATTGTGTTAGTTTCCAATTTTTTATTTCAGAGTCTTGATACTATATTGTGCTTTTAACTAACTTTTGAACATTTTTTATGCAGGCAGACGGCTGCTAACTACTCAAAGTATACCAAATTCTTGTACCTGATGCTCATTCATGCAATTCTTGAGAGCTTAGGCTTGTTGGGGGCCAACGAAAATGTGAACAACAGGGATGATTTGAAAGAGTTTCAAAATGAGAGCCAACTCATGGTGGTGAACTGCTATCCCCACTGCCCAGAGCCTGAGCTAACCCTTGGCATGGCTCCTCATTCTGATTATGGCTTGCTCACACTTCTCCTCCAAGATGAGGTTAAGGGCCTCCAGATACAACACCAGGGAAGATGGCTCACAGTTGAACCCATTCCAAATTCTTTTGTAGTTAATGTTGGTGATCATCTTGAGGTGGGTTCACCCTTTTCTGAGCACTCCATTTTTCTCCCATTCTTGAAATGATCAGTGAATTGTCTAAATCATCGTTGTATGAATGTAAATCACGGTTTGACCTTCAATAACTTGAAGGAGAGGGGATTCGAAAACACCTGACCTTAGGTAGAAATCCAACTTTCATCAACCCCTTCAAATTATTGAGGCAACCCGTGGGGGTAGCCAGGCTGTGTGATTACTACTTGATTAGTGTTGTTGTTCTCATGAAACGGAGATCTAAAACTATCCTTTTTCATTTTGGCTTTCGTGGTCGACAGATATTTAGCAATGGCAGATACAAAAGCGTGCTCCATAGAGTTCTTGTGAATTCTTCAAGGTCTCGAATCTCCATTGCTTCATTCCACAGCTTGCCCTTCAGCTGCATTGTCAGGCCGTCGCCCGTGCTCCTCAATGAAGCCAACCCTAGACGTTACAAAGATACTGACTTTGCTGCTTTTCTCGAGTACATTTCATCTCGCGAACCCAAGAGCAAGAATTTCCTTGAATCGAGGAAATTGACGTGAAAGTAACCAATGCCAACATGTATTACTTTACCAAAGTCATTTCTTATCGACATAAATTGAATTCTAATCTCCTAAATTATAAGTCGGACTCTGACAATCAATTTTTTACTACTTTCTCTCCTAAATTCTCCAAGGTGCAAAAATTTCCGAGCTACTAGCTCAATGGCTAGAAACATAAAAACATTAGAATTTCGAAGGTGTAAGCTTAGGACATTTGTAAAATGTACCATATAATGGTTTATCTTTCTGCTATTTTACATTTTCGCACTAGATATCTTTATTATTGGGTTAGATTTCTGAAAGAGTACAACATCTTTGCCTTCGAATTTGATAAGCTCTAGTAGGAAATGGGGAAAATTGGCATGAAGTAAATACTTTAGTTGGCTATATCAAGTTTAGATTGTGAACCGACGAGGGGCCGGTAAAGGTGGAATTAGTCCTCCTTTCGATGTGTAGACCATCTGCAAGGGAGAGAATGTACTCGATGGGGAGGTGTGTTAAGGTGTTTAGACAAATAGACCATAAAATTAAAGTTATTTTTTTTTTTTTGTTAGCAACTTTTATTTTTGTTACTTAATTTTAACTTCGATTTATAGTTTGGTATGCCTAGAAAATGAAATCACACAAACCCGGGACATCATAGGACCTCCTATCCTGTATTTGGAGCTGGCAAATGCAAATAGGAACCTTGACTTGGGCTAATAATTTCACATGGTTTTATGTTTAAATGAGAGGTTGCTAAACACCAACGGCTAGGGAGTCCAATGGTTCCAGTCACTAACTCGCACATTGAATGTCCGTATTTGAACCTTATCCTTTCTTGATCTAACCCCTACCAGTGTCGCTGAGTATGATCCCTATTTATTTATTTATTTATTTATTATTATTAAGGTATATAGAAAGAGTATAAACTTTACTTCCGAGCAATTAATACATATGAAGAACGATTAGAAGGAACTTATAACTTAACTATTTCCTCCATTCTAAAAAAGATGTCAAAATTTTTTATTTTTATTATACTTAAATACTTGTCAATTTTACAAATCAAAAATGTATTTATTACGTATATTTATAATTTATCTCTCTTGCAACTACTCAATAAATATTTGACTCATTATATGTGTGTATTCCCAATCTAATTAATAAAAATTTACTTTTATTCAGAAATATAATAGTCATTTTCTATTATGATTGTATAAATTTTAATAATTTCTTAATTTGTATGTCATTTGCTAGATTAATATCCTTTTCAAGACGCGGGAGTAATAAACAAAAACCTTTAGCATATCGTAGCAATGTGAGGAAAATACAAACTTTTTAATTACTCTATCCGTTCCCTTTTATCCGTCCATTTTAATTAAGATTTTTGTCTCAATTTATCTATCCCATCAATAAATTAAAACTATATTAATTGTTATTTTTTCACAAATATCCCTCTTTAATACAATGAGTATTGTACACTTGTAGTGAAAAATAGAAATAAATTAAATATACTTACAATACATCAAGTTTTAGAATTTAACTACTCCTTACTAAAAAAATAGATTCTTTGAGGGTAAAATAAAAAATATTAATTAATTAATCGAAAAATATTTTTTAAAAAAAAATTTATGAATCGATTAAAATGAACAGATAAAAGTAAATAAATAATTATTAAAAAATAGAAATATTCCTAAACAAGAAAACAAAATGTGAGGAAAATAAATAACAAGAATCCTCGTAAAAGCATGCAATAAATAGGAATGCATTCGCCTTTTTATAAAATTAAAAAAAAAAAGTACAGTGAAGATATGTTGTTGTCAAAAGAAAAGAAAGAGTGCACATGTTCGTCAATGGTCAATTATGGATTGATCATTATAATCTATAGATAGTATAATTGAAAGAACAATGTCAAGGTAAAGCTGACAAATTATTTGATTTCAAATAAAGTAGTCTATTGAAATAAGTAACACTGAAATGTTAAGGTTTCTATTTAGAAGAAAATTATTTCAATAAAGAACGTTATTATGTGAAAATATTTTTTTATCAATATAAAAAGTTTCGAATTTAATATAACATGTTACTATCATTTTCCACCTTTTTCATGTAATAGTATAGGCATTAAAAAGGTTTTAAAAAAACCCAGAATATGGTGACTTCTTATATTAATAGTCAAAATTAGGCTTTCCATGGTCCAAAATAGTCTGCAACTTTGAAACTATTATTGATTATTGACAAATTTTCAGTCCTGTCTATGGTATTTGGCCATACTGATACGTAGGGTCCATTTCATGATTGTGGTGTTGGAAAGGCATTGCAGAGCAGCAAACATGTCAACATCGATGTAATGAGGTGATTATGAGCCTATTTTTTTCAACCGCAAAGGCAAAGGCACTTTGTTTTTGTTGGAGCGCTGTTAAGGGCATAATTTATTCGAATATAATATAAAATTATTAAATTATGATATTAAAATAAAATTTAAATTAGATAAAATATATATATAATGTATTATAAAGACAAATTGATAAGTTTAATTTTTAATTTTTTTTATTTTGATATGATTTGTTTTTATTCTTTATTTTTATTTTTTTAAACTTTCTATTTTTTTAAATTTAGTACATTAAATCAGTCCCACCTAATTCCCGTTAATCAACCCATCAATTCCAAATTTGATCTATTAAGAAAAGACAAATTCGATATTTTACTGTAAACTTTCAATATTTATAAAGACAAGTTGACGAGTTTAGTCCCTAAACTTTTTATTTTGGCATCTTTAGTCTGTATTCTTTTTTTTTTTAATTTTATAGGTCCTCTATCTTTTTAAACTTGGCATGTTAGGTCCTTCCAACCTAATTCCAGGTCAACCTTAAATTAACCCATCAACTCAAATTTTGATCCATTAAAAAATAACAAATTTGATATTTTATTATACACATTCAATCATTCTTTGTTCTAGAATTGTATATATATACAAAATTAAAATAATTTCAAATTTACGATCACAGATGTATGAATCATATTATAAATCAAAAAATAAAAAAAATTACAAAAGCAAAACCCAAACTAGTCTTAATTCTATCCTAACCAAATCATACTATATGTCAATGCTACTTTTCTCTGAATCAAAAATCCAAATATCATATCCTTCATTCACGTAAGGCAAATTGGTGAGTTTAGTCCTTTAATTTTTTTATTTTTGCATGATTAGTCAATATTCTT
The DNA here is from genome assembly GCA_026120185.1 of Voacanga thouarsii. Taxonomy (NCBI): domain Eukaryota; kingdom Viridiplantae; phylum Streptophyta; class Magnoliopsida; order Gentianales; family Apocynaceae; genus Voacanga; species Voacanga thouarsii. The sequence continues at coordinate 1,856,427 of JANUWF010001064.1, read as the reverse complement.
TTTTAACTTTATAAATCTTCTATCTTTTTTAATTTAGTACATTAGGTCCTTCTGACCTAATTCTGGTAGATCAACTATAAATTAACTCGTCAACTTCAGAAGATGTATAGTAAAATATCAAATTTGTGATTTTTTAATGGGTTAAAATCAGAATTGATAAATTAATTTAGAGTTGACCTGCTGAAATTAGTTCAGAAGAACTTAATGTGCCAAATTAAAAAAAGATAGAGGATTTATAAAATTAAAAAAGAATATTGACCAATCATGCCCAAAAAAAAGTCGATGGACTAAACTCACCAATTTGTCTTATTTGAATGGATGATATGATATTGGAATTTTTTATTTAGAGAAAAGTAACGTTAACATGTTGTGTGATTTGGTAATGATAGAATCAACACCAATTTAAGTTTTACCTTTGTAGGTTCTTTTAATTCTTTGATTTGTAATACGATTTATACATTTGTGATTATAAATTTGTAATTATTGTAATTTTGTATATATACAATTTTAGTATAAAGAATAATTGAATGTATATAGTAAAATATCAAATTTGTCATATTTTAATTGGTCAAAATTCGAGTTGGCGGATTAATTTAGGGTTGACCTACTGGAATTAGGTTGGAAGGACTTAATGTGTCAAACTAAAAAAGATAGATGACCTATAAAATTAAAAATAAAGAATAGGGACCAAACATGCTAAAATAAAAAGTTCAGGGACTAGATTCGTCAAATTACCTTTATAACTTTTGAAGGTGTACAGTAAAATACCAAATTTATCCTTTCTTAATAGGTCAAAATTGGAGTTGACAGGTTGACCCACTAGAATTAGGTGGGAAAGACCTAATGTCCCAAATTAAAAAAAGATAAAGGACTTACAAAGTTAAAAATAAGGAATAGAGATCAATCATGCCAAAATAAAAAAGTTTAGGAATTAAACTTATCAATTTATCTATTATGAATATATAAGAAGTCTAAAAAATAAAAATGATTTAAATTATAATTATTTTATATTAAAATAAAATTTTAGATTAAAAAAAATCTCAATTCACTTACATCCAATTCTAGTTCATGTAAACAATTATGAAACAAATGATTTAAATATTTCTCAAAAAATGTTGATATGCTTCTGCTTCTCCCTCTAAAAGTATTGGAATTTTTTGATCCCATCCCTAAACTTTAATAAAATTTTTGCTCCACCACTGCCCTCCTTTTCCTCTCCTCTCATTTCCCTTAGTCTAATCATAGGTTGTATTTTGCTTTTGTTTGCAATGGGTTTGTTACCATGCTATTTAAATGAGTCTAACTACTTTGTGTGTTGGGGGTGGGGAGTAATTGAGTCCAAGTGAGAGTACCAAACACCAAAACACTAACTATGAGAAAATAGAGTGAACTCCCAAATATCTCTCTCTCTCTCTAAATTCTTACTCTGATTGTCAAATAGGCACTTGATCTTTTCATTTCCATGGCTGCTCATAAATCAAATTATTATTATTTAAAATTTTTAAATATTACAAGTATTTCTTGGATGAATGTTTTGTAACTTTCATACTCCATTAGTAAAATATTTATGTTTGTCTCATCCTATAAAAGTTACTATTTTATACATTAATTGGAAAGAAGTCAATGGTTGATTGAATTGCTTAAACAATCCCAAGGACAAGGGAAAATTTTTTTTCTTTTTAATTTAAAATTTTTAAATAATAATAATTTGATTTATGTTTCAAAATTAAAGAATAAAGAAATATGATGAAAATGCAAGATTCGTAACTTTGATAATTGATTTACTTAGATTTTAAATATATTACTTTAAAAGTATTATAAGAGAAAAATTTTTAAAAAATTATATCAAACTAATATTACACTTAAAAAAAGAATATAAGAGTAATATTTTTAAAGAATACAAAGAAAAAAAATTAATATATTTAAAGATTAAGTAAATTAATATATGTAAAAAATTATATTTTTTATTTTTAAATTTACCTTGTAGAATGCTTTAATGGACTTTTTATATTTATAATAATTAAATTAAGTAAGATGCTTCAATATACTTGTTATATTTATAAAAATTAAATTAAGTAAAGTAATATTTAAAAATTTTAATTGAAATAATTATATATTTCTAAAGACGAATTTGAAAATTACTCTTAAGAGTAGTAGCATATTTTTTATTTTGTTCAACTTTATTTGACTTTTTAAACTTTGATCATTAACTTTTGCATAGAATGCCTATTTTGATATACTTTTTATATTTATAAAGATTAAATTGAATAAAGTAATATTTGAGAAATTTAATTAAGATAATTATATATTTTAGAGGATAAATTTAAAAATTACCTATATTTTAATCCCATCCCTAACCTTTGATAAAAATTTTGCTCCACCGCTGCCCTCCTTTTCCTCTCCTCTCTTTTGGCTTAATCCAGTGATAGGTTGTATTTTGCTTTGTTTGTAATAGCTTTGTTGTTTAAATCGAATCTAAGTACTCCTGCGATTTGGGCACCTCCCCCCCCCCTCGGGATGCCTGGTGCGGTAATTGAATCCAAGTGAGAGTACCAGAGACTATCTAAAATAACTATCTAAATTCTTACTCTAATTGTCAAATAGGGAACCTGATCTTTTCATTTCCATAGCTGCCTATTCTCTTCCTCTCCCTCTCTAATCCTCACAGACCACCCAATCAGAATAAACAGTTAAAAATAAATAAAATATATAATGATAAAATCACTTTGTTAATGTTTTTGTCTTTTCTTTCTACCCAAGAGTTGGAAAATTTAACAACAAAATCAATAATAAGATATAGAAATTATGGTCAAAGAAAATTTTTCATAAAAAGCATTTAATTTAAGTAAGAAAATTCTGAAATTGTGTCTTGGATGACTTGCAAAGTACAGACCAAATGCGAGCCCAATTCATAGTAGTATGTATGGAAGTCACACTGGAAAGCGAAAAATACATCCTTCCCCTCACAGTTTTCTAACAGGTTTCAATATTGCTGAGCCCAGAAGAGGGAAAGTATTTTCCAGTGCATTTATCATTTTCATTAGCCCCCCATTAGACATGGTGGACCATGCACTGTAGCCACAAAAACATGCCAGCAAATTGGAGCTTCAGAGCATAAAGAATATATTTTATTTACCAATGAATGAGAAAGCAGAAGATGCCATTTGCTATTCCAATTACACAATGCGCAGCATTCCACATATAATCAGAACAATGGTGGCAAACTAAACTCTCCACAGATGGCAACCTGCAGAGGTTCCAGGACGCAGAACAACAATAACAATTCTCCTAGATATATAATGACTCAAACCCTTCAACTATTCTATTTCTATGATTCTTTTTACAGTATGGAGTAAGCACGGATCACCTCAACAATAGGCGCCCGACATAACGGACACTTTCCTCCACTCCGAACCAACTCAGTCGCACATTTTGAACAGGTGCACATATGACCACATCTGCAGAATTAAGAGCACCCACTGTCAGATAAAATCTTCAACCCTCCATACCAAGGTGGGGAAGGACTAAATCCTTTGAAATTGACCGCATATTATTGTATTTACAACTCCACAATTCACCAGAAATTTTGAACCACAAATTGCTTGCTGAAATGTTTTACAGGATAAAAGACACCCAGAATTGACATTTATACCTGTACAATAGGGAATCAATCTGGTTATCACAGCACACACAGCAAGTTCCCTTCTTCACATGACCCCATTTTGACCCATCCTCGGAGGTCTCTGGAACCCCTGGAAATTATTTGCGTGAGTAAAACTATTTTGTATCCAGCAAAAATGGTCCACGTAGTTTGGAAGAAAGCACAATTTGTCAGAATACAAGATCAGCATTTTTATTTTTTTTACAAGTAAATAAACAATAGAAAATTCTGTGTACATATTCAACACTAACCTTGTCCACCAGCTGATCTATTCAAAGCCGCAGAAACTTCCTGTCTGACTGAGCGTTGCAACTCCAATTGCATATCCATGCAAGCTTCTAACATTCTCTGCATGTGGTTCATACCTTGCTGAAGTCTTGCCATGTCAGCTCTCAGATCATTAATCATCTCCCACTCCTACAGCAACCAACAACACCCATATGTTCTAATCAGATGTATATGATGTGTAGACAAAATGATATATAATGGAATCAATAAATTGCCAGAAACAAAAACTAAGTAAGGTTTCTGGACCAACGCTGGTCACAGAGATCAGAAGAATAGATCTCTAGTTTAGACATTTCAGAGTCCTATTACTTTCCCAGACAAATGTGGGTTAGATGGCAATGATGAGGCCAATTCAATCACAAAACAATTACTGAATACCTAGAGCAGAAGCATCACAAGAACCTTCATATTATTTTTAACAAATCCAAGATTCTGAGCAGGCAACCCCATCCAAAATATCACCTCTTCATAATTAAGCTTTCCATGTATCACATATGAATATTAATCATATCTTGACAAAAAATGAACCAACAGATTCAAGAAAGTACAGCAACACACCATTCAAGAATTACTCCAAATATGATAACTTCTTAGCATATTACCTTCCTAAGTGGATGTACACTTTTTGGCTGATTGAGTTTAAATTCTGAAATTATTTCAAATAAGCTAAATCAAATTAAGCATACCCTTAAGCACTTCCCAAATTAATCAAGATATAACCGTTACTAGAAGATCGTCACTTACGAGTTCAGAACGATGCACATGTGGACGAGACCAGCCAGAATGATGCAAGTCTTGATGCCAAAGTGGCTGTGGTGGAGGTACTGGAGGAGTTGGGAGTACTAATGGAGGTCTACCAATAACGTCTTGCTGATCATCATTTCTCTCATCATTTTGCTGTTCCAAATTCCTTTCTGGTGAAGCCGGAATAGGCAAACTTCTATGAAGATCCCAATCAATGGGAGCACGGCCTTGCCTTTCCACGTATGACTGAATCAATTGATCTAGACTCTCACGAAAACCACTACGAAGAAGATTCGAGACACTCCTCCTACAACAAATGACAGACTCCAAGAACATCAAAGCAAAATCCAAGTTGTTCAAGAACAAGCAACAGCTGGACTATTTTATAAAATGCTTATACCTGCTTAGGAGCTACCTGAGTTCCGTACCATAGAATGCTTATAAATGGACTACTTTATAAAGTGCTTATTACCTGCTTAGAAGCTCCCTGAGTTCCATACTATAGACATTATCATCTTCAGCTGGATGAAACCTATTAACTCTTCTATACGTGACAGGACGCCTCATTCTTGGAGGATCAGAAGGTCCTTCTGACCAATTCTCCACAGCTTCTCGAGAGCTAACCTCACGCCATATTTCACCAGCTTCTTGGAAGCGATTCTCCTCACCATCTTCATTTGCTGCTGTTCCCAGGGGGAAAGTAGTCACTGGATCTTCTTGCCAATTTATATCCATATTATTTGGAATGCCAGTTCTCCATTCGTTAGATCTGTTATATGTCAACTCAGGATGGTCTCCGCCCTCATCTTCAGGCCTTGCTTCCTGCCTATCTGTGTCTTGGTTAGCAACATCTTGCTGATCTGCACCCTGTAAGGATGAACCACTTTCTGAACTTCCCATTCGAGTAGACAACTGATTAGTAGTGCTTTCCAAACTCCTAGATTGAGATTGCTCCAGATTTTCATGTTGAACATCCTGTGAAGGACTTGTGAGGGTCGGATAATTTATAGAATCATTGTTGCTATTAGTAGATGAAGTTTCAGGATGGCTGCTTACTTGACCTCGAACTATATTTTCTAACCTGGAGCGAAACCCTTCCCTGGATTCAGACAAAACTTATCAAGTGAGCATTTTCACTGAGATAACAATACTGGAGATAGGATAGCAGCTTTAACAAGACTTTAGTCTTCCAGATTAACTTTATAGTAGAAAATTTTCAGCCAGCAACTATTATATTTCTGAATCAAACTAAGCAAAACAGCTTTTGCCAAAGAAACATTCTTTAAGCCGCTACGATAGTTATCCTTAGATAAGATCTCATGGAGAAAATCTCTGCCAACAATTCTTAAAATTCCCAAATCAAACAATTAAGCACAACGGTTAAATTCTTTAGCAATTGGTGTAATCATCAAGTGCTGCAATACTAAAGAGTAAACATTTTATGAAACAGGCCAGAAAAGTAACTCATGTCACGTGAAATTTAAATGCATAATCAAATAAAACTGAAGAAAAGGTAAAATAATCTCACTTCAACTCTACATTACTTCAAAAAGTACCATATCCAAAACCTCGTTTTAGAATTATCAAAAAATTAAGAGAATGGAGAGAGTCACGCAAACATATTTGCATTGTCAGTATCTTTGTTTTCATTTATAAAGAGAAGAGTAATGATGTATGTCAAACAGTGTCTCAATTGTGTCACTATTCATCAAATGCCTAACCAGGCCAAAAGGGTCCCACTTGATATATGGGTATAAATATATTCAAGGAACAAATATAGCTTTTATTACAGAAAAAGTTCATTTCAAGGGTAAATTGCATTTCATGAATGTCCAAAGGAAATAGGTAAACATTTCCAAACAAGGTAAGCTGCAGACAGGTGGGAAATAGTTGACATGTCAGAGCCCAACTCAAACAATCAAGAGACTGTAACTGTCCTCAAATCCAATATGCACCATCAAATTCTACAGCAATCTTAACAGCAAAAACAAGTTAGCCATACATAAACATACATACTCAACTATGATGTCCTTCATTTTGTCCGTGTCAGTTGTCAATAACTGCAGGACAGAATTAATGCATAATATGGGCTTAAATCAAAGAAACTCATCCAAAAATGCCAATACAGACCATAATACGACATTCTGGCCAAAGAGATTTTACAATAGACCATTCAATCAAATTCTGACAATATTTCACCCAACACAAGGACATAAGATAAAAGTCTGAAACGACGAAAAATATTGGCAAAGAAGATATCATGAATAAGTAAATATTTTTGGAAAATTGAACTTCATCGTGAGCATGACATAAATAGAGAGCCATCTACCTCAAACCAGAAACAGTATGTCTTTGCCTCAACTGAACCAATTCACTGGCTGCCACTGAAGATGATCTCTCATCCTCAATCGTCCTTTCATTGCGCAGGAATCTGCCTCTGAGCAGTGACTGAATTGACATACATACATACAAGTTTCAAGTCAAAACAAAAAAAAAACATAGCAGACCACATAACAAAGAAATATTAAGATAAATTAGCTTAACAAAATGAAATATGATGTATGTTTCAGAACTAAATGCTTCATTGGTGCCAACCTGAACCAAATGAATGGTCCACGGCAGTATATGCAGCAATAACCAACCAAATTAACATAGATTTCCTGATCAATATGGGTTATAGACATAGAAGATTGCCCCATTTCATGACCTAAGTCCCTAAAAATTAACTGCAATAATATGATAGCATAATTGAATGACCTCGTGTGCATGTCTCAACGTTGAACCTTCACTTTGGAAAGAATTGAGTTATGGGTGAGAAACAAGAAATTTAGAACAAATATTAAATAAGCACATTCCCAGGCATGACAAGGTTAGAATAGAAACCACTAGCCTAGACAATTATGACCAGTTGCTCCCCCGTCTTGATTGTAACATATAAAAGATCAGCACTCATCAAGGATGTAAGAGAAAAGTAAAGATAGAATCTTAAAAAATGAACATTCGCATATCCTCAGCCACTCATCTTGTGGCCACTTGGCAATTAAAAAAGTCATACAGGAGAAACAGTTATGAAGTTTACAATTGTATCATCAGAAAAAAGAAGACCAACTATGAAATGTGCAGACAAACAACATAAACAAGTATCTAGGTGATGCAGATCAATTAAATACAAAGAGAGAAAAAGGTGGTTGCATTCAATAACAAGAAACTTACCTGAATGCGATTGCGATGAGCAAAGTCAGAGACGGCACGATGCTCCAGCAGACCTTGAAGTTCCCTTTGTCTCTCCCTCTCAATCCTGACAAGTAAATCAATTAGGGCTTGTCTTCCCCGCAACCTCAACATGTCTCTTCGAATTTGCTCTGGCTGGCCTTCCTCGTGGTCACCAACTGAACCTTCACGGACTTGAGCATCTTGAGCACCAATTCCACTGACTTGCTCTTCCCTCCGGCCCCCGCGGGCTCCTCTCTGCTGGCTGGTCATCTGCACCCACTCTCTCACAATCCTCACTCTTTCACGCTCAGTTTCTCCAAGCCATTCCCCTCTACTGCTACCATTCCTCTGGGTAACATTAGATGAATGATCACCGATGCCACTCTCCATCCACCCACGAACAATTTGCCTAACTCGCTCCCTCTCAACATCACCTAGGTCAGGAGACTGTTCACGACTAGAATTATCATGATCTCTATTTCCATTCTGCTGCTCCATTGGATCTCTCGACCAAGTTCTAAATTCATTTTCACTCTCGCTAGCATCCTCCAGGCTACCCTGATTCTCACTCTCCCGGCTTTCTGACATGTTTGTACTTGAAATATTTGTGTTAGACTCAACACTCCTCTGTTGCCTCAATCTTTCCCTCACCCTCTCTCGGGCACGATTCAACATGTGCTCATCTTCCAATTCCCTCCACATTTGCAGTATAGATGAAGCCCGAGAACTTGGCCTCTCAACATTGCCCTGTCTCCTTGAAGTAGGAGACTGTGATTCTCTTAAAAAAGACGAATCAAGCATGGAAACTGTATGCAAACCTGCCAGTGCAATCAGCTCGGATTCGCGGTTTCTCCTCTCAATAGTGGTAATCATCTCCTGTGCCTGACGGGCGGCCCAGCGGCTCAAAATTCGTGAGTGGCGCCTCCTGGCAGCGGAAGATTCAGCCAAATCATCCCCTTCAAGATCTGACCTTCTCCTCCTCCTAACAAGCTGATCACCATCTTCATCCTCATCCTCAGTTGTGTTACGTGGAGAGCTACATGAGGCAAATGACATGCAATCATCCAAATGCCCACGCATTAACTCCTCCCATCCCCTCTCAAACTCAGCACGAGCATCGTCAGCGACAGTGGTGCTCTCAGACTTCTGCTGAAGTTGTTGCTGAACATCCGTCATCTTCACCCACTATACACTTACAAACTAGACAGCACCAAGTACAGACACCACCACCACAGAAACAAAAAAAATAATAATAATAATAGGAAAAAATGCAAAGCCCTAGTTATAGCTGCCCCAATTTTGCAGAAAACCCATTGCTTCCTGTATCCCAAAAAAGTATCTTCAGAACTCTATTTACACAAGTTAATCCACGTAGAAGGGAAGCAAAAAAGAAGCAAACCTAGACCTAACCCTAACCCTAGCCCCAATCCTAATGTGAGATCAAATCTCATCGTATTAACCAAAGAATCGTGCTTTTCAATGCAATTGAAAAGGCCCGTTGGATACATGTCACCTGATCAAAAAGAAGGCGTCAAAACCTCCAATTTTCCCAATCAACATACACACAGAACACAACAAAAAAACAACTCAAAATTGAGTAAAATTTCGAGATCCCAAAAAATCCAGATACAAGAAAAAATAGTAAAATGAAGTGGCAGATCAATTCGGAAAATAGAGAAAACAAAAGAAATGATAAAAATTGATCATGAAATTGCAGTAACGTACCTCAAAAGCGGTGTATTCCTGGGTTACAGCATGAGAATTAAAAGGAAAAAATCCTATATTTCTTGTTCACTAATATAACTGTAATTGCTATGTAAGGAGAGAAAGAGCGCAGAGAGCGCAACGCGAGAAGAATCCTCATATAAATAGGCACGCACTCGCAGAAAGAGAGGAAGAAGTAGGAGAAGAAGAAGAAGGGACTGAAATTACAAGTAACTAATACAAGAGGGATACTATTTTACTAAAGCGTTATTTTCTGAAAAATAAAATAGTAATTTATTTATTTATTTATTTAAAAGGAGAGGAAAGACCGGGAGTTTTTTGGGTGGGAAAAAAATGAGAGCGAAAGAGACGCGCCGCTAACATTACGAGGTGGACACGTCAGCTCCCTTTTACTCCTTGCGATAGATCTTCATTTTTATTTTTACAAGTAATATGTCTTCAAATTATTTTATTTATTTTAAAATTTAAAATTTTTCAATATCTAAAATATTTTTCTTAAACTTTTGGCCTCAATTATCAATTCTATAAAATAATTCGACAATTTTAATTATAAATACTTTTATTTTTCAAAACATAATTTACCAATTTATAACTTTCTTAATACTTACACGAGATTAAATCTTACTAAATTATCTTTGTAGTTGAAATTGATTGGCTCATAAGATGACATCATCCCAAAATTATGAATAGTTTTTAAATAAAAAATTATCATTTTAAAATAATATATGAGTGATCCTAGACATTAATTTTTAAGAAAATTAAGATAAAATTGTCTCTAAAAATTGTACATAGTTGGCACGGAATTAAAATCTCTCCATTGGCATAGAATTGATCAAAAGTTACTAGAAAATTTTTAAAATAAGAATTAAAACTTTTTAAGATAAATAAAATCATTTAAAAACTAATAAACTAATTTTTTTTGTAATCTTATTTTGAGGAAGGAAAAAAATGGACCCAAGTATCCTCCCCAAAAAATTGGAAGGGGGCCCAAGTTTGAAATAAAAAAATAAAGGAAAATAAAAAGGCACCTGCAAAGTCTTCAAATAAGCCCACGGGTCAATTCAATCCTATTGGGCATCTTCCCACTGAAATTTTGATTTTTTTTAATTAGTTTATTTAATTTTTAAAATTTTAGACTTATAATGTTTTCATTTTAATAATTTTTTTGTCTAATAATTTAATGATAAAAAATTATTATAGATCATAACAAATAGAAAAAAAATTATTAAGGATGAAAACATTACAAGTCTTAAATTTTAGGAATTAATAAACTAATTTTTCTTTTTTTTTCTTTTTCTTTTTCTTTTAGTTAGCCCATATGAGTGGTAGATGTGAATTTTTGTACAAAAACAGAAGGGTTAATTCCAAAAAAGATCACTTGTTTGGAGCAATTATCAATTAAAGATTACTTCTTTTTTAATTGAAGGATCAAACTTCTTCCAGCATGAATTTATTTGGCCAGAAAATATATGAGCCTGTATTAGGTTTGAAATTTGAAGATATTTTTCCTAATTTACCCCCTACTTTGTGTATGCTTTTTATAAGTCGCATAAGGAACGAAAACGTGCTTTTGAAAAATGACTTAAAAGAGTACTCCTATAAAAAAGACAACTATTAAATATTTTAAATTTATTCGTACTCTCTATCAATAAAAAAACAACTAATATGACACTATACAAGAATCAATCATTTTCCAACTCGTGTCTCCTCTCCTCCCCTCACAATTTTCAATAAATCATCAAGTATCTCTGTATTCCTATATTATTTTCATTTTTTTTTAGATTATTATTTTTTTGAATCAAGAAAAGTCTCGAGGGTGAACCTCTCTATTTGAACGTCGAAATACCACGTCCGAACGGGATAAGATGTAAATCGGAATGCACACCAACAGTAGATATCTGAGGGAAAAGACCTACGAATTCAACTTTGGAAGAAATCGAACCCGCGACCTAATCAACTCATCACAAGCATGTTAGCCAACTGGTTTATGCTTGGGACAAAATAGATTATTATTATTATTATTAATGGTGGTGGTCAACGACAATTTGTTTACATAAATTGTTCTCATCTAATCTATACTTTGGCTAAACAAAGAAGTTTCTATACAATGGCGTGTAATTTCTATTTCCCACTAAACGGCTACTTTTTGGGAAAATGGAACACTTGGCTAGTAGTTTGTGTTTTAGCCTCTAGATTGTGACATTTTCTTCTAAACTTAATCTTTCTTTTTTAATTACTTTTTACCTCAAGTAGTGTTATAAAGACATTAATCTAGAACAAAAGTTTCTCTAATTTTATGAGACAATTATTTGCTTTTTGGTCAATGTAGGATGTGGGAGAGGAAGATCTTGATACATGAGAGAAATAAATGTTCTCACGATTAATTTATTTTTATTAATTTACTTGTATAATTTACTCACGTCTGTTCAAATATAAATAATTAAAAGACACGAAAAATAATTTAGAGACCATTTAAACTATATTTGTCCAATTCGATATCGACATAAAATTTTATAAAAAAAAAATAAAATATTCTTCATCTAAAACCAAATGTCAATAATATTACAATTGTAACAAAATTTTCCCAAATGATCATAGTTACAAAAATCAAATTTGATGATTTATTACCTTGTACCATACCAACCCTTTGCATGAGCATATGATATGACCAACCTTCTATAAAGCTTCCTTAAAATTAAAAAAAAAAAACTTCTAAAAGCTTTCTTAATTGTTACCATTGATTGAGAGTGCCTTTTTAGTACATTTTCTATAGATTGTGGCTGAAAAACACGAGAAGCCTCATCCACGGGCCTCCACCACATCACCCATTCGATGCACCTCTTATACCAACCCCTGATTTGTCTTAATCACAATATATGTGTCTTATATTATCTCTAATCAAACAATTAAGCTGCTAATGCTAATTAAAAAAAAATCAAAAGAAAAAGTTGTTGCTTGTCCTTCCTACAAACTATTTTCATTCGATAAAATACTATAGTAGTCCCTGGATTTCCTAATTTTTTCATTTCAATCCTTAAAATTTCTATCTAATCTTTAGTCTTTGTGTTCGACTAACTGTTCCTACAAAGTTTTTAAGCCAAAAATGCCTAAAAAGGAAAATGTAGAACAAAATAAAGATTTTACAACACGAGCAGTCTAAAGTTTAATAATCCAAAAATAAAGTTTCGAATTCAAATCCATTACAGAATAATGGTTTAATTCTTATATTTAAAGATAACCCATTAATTATTGTTATACCATTTCTTCATTTTATATATAAAAAATCATGAAATAGATAAGTATTAGATTTACCTCAAATTTTACTTTCCGAGGAAGCAATCCTGCATAGCAAGCATAAGTAATACAAACAAATAAGTAAACTCATAGAGAACATAAGTTAAATCACACGTGTAAACCCTTCACGATCAATCTTAAGATTAAGGACTCAAGAATAAATATTACAAATAAATAAAATTTATACGTTTACAATCATTAAAAAATAACGGTTTAGAATTAATTTCACAATACAAATTAAATTATAAGATTAACGTGACATACAAATTAAATGACGTAATTTATATATTTAAAAATAACCAAACAATTATAATTAAAAAAAGTTAGGAAGTAGATAAATATTGAATTTATCTCATATTTTACTTTATGACTAGAAAGAAACCTTGCCAAGAAAAAGAAAGTGGGTATCCAAAGAGGCCAAACTTCATAGTGAAGAAAAACATAAAGGACTGATTGAAGGGGCAGTGGCAAATGCAAAGGTACCCGTTGGTTTGGGCACGAGGAGGAAAATCAGGGCCTTGTCTTACTCTTACGCCAATTTGGGAGGTCACAGGTGAAGACTGTGAGTGGGAGTTGGACTGCCATTTTCAAAGGTGATGATGTTGAAATCTCCACTTGAAAAGGTACCTTTTTTTTTCCCCCTATCAGTCAAGTACACACCTTTAGTTCAAAAAATAGCCCTTTGCCATCCACTTTGCTTATTGTGAAAGTCTTCTTAATGGGGAAAAAACACATCCTTTTTATCGTTTTTCCCGAACGCTGAGTGCAAACGGATTGAAATTTTTTTAGATTTTGTTATACAATTACAACATATTATACTCTCTCTTTTTAGTTTTACTAATTGAGTCTTATTTCGATGTCATAAATTTATTTTAAAATAATTTTTATTCAAGTATATCATATGATAATACTTTAGAAATAATTGAGTATTTAGACGCATATTTAAATTTGCTAATTACTTGACTTGTGCTTAAAAAGTTTCAATCCTTCGAGTATAAAAAGGGTGAAAATATGGATTTATCAATTTCTTGATTGATAAAAGTATTTCTTATTGAACCAAATGTTTTGATTTGATCCACATTTCCTCTATAATCTATTTAATAAAAAGAATACAACAAATTAATATTCCCTTTGTTCGAATTTGAATTTTTTGTTTTAATTTGGTGAAAAGATTTAGAAGAGTATGATAAATAAGTTACAGATAGTAGAATCTATGAGTTAATGGATATTATATCTTTTAGTCATGAGAGATTTATTATTTTTAAAAATAGATACTTATTTTTTGACAATTAAAAATAAAAATATGAATATTCAATTTTGAATAAAAATAATAACACTTTTTATTTCCACCAAATTTAATTAGACTTGCATCCTCAAGTATCTTGACCCGATTAATGCTTTTTGTTCCCTAGTCAATAAATTATAAACACACATTATAAAGTGACAAAAATCTAGAGCCATTTTCACTTTACTATCAACATCAATCGTACTACAAAATTGTATCAACATGCACCAAAAAAAAAAAAAAATCAAACAAATAAAAAGAAAAAGAAAAATGAGTCAACCAAATAAGAATAGTTCAAATTTTCACTCTCATTTGCTCTAAGAAGGAAAAAAAAAGGAGATTAGTACCACTTTTTTCCATTTTTTAATGTTTTATTCCTTTCTATCATATAGTAGTAATTGTTTAGAGAAAATTACAAGGGTAAAAGTAAAAAAAAAAAGGATAAATTTTACTGCTTTTCCTATTCACATGTGATGTGAAAATCGAAGTGAAATGAAAATTGAACTCCTTTTTGGACAAGATTCTCTTGAACTTGCTTTCTAGTCTCAATCAAAGTCAAGAAAGTTAAAATTTTGTAATGATTACAATTAACTCGACTTGAAAGACAAAAATATACTTCTCATTGGCCATTTTCTCTCTTTTTTTTTTTTTAAATCATGCTCTTTAGAGTTGGAGATCCATATATGATGGGAAGCCCTCGTGCCCCGACCAAAAGAGAATGCCTATGAAACATTTAATATGATTATTTTGCTATATTTTTATATAACAATCTTTTTCTTGAGGTTCTAACTTATATAAGAATAATTTTATTACTTTAATTATTTAACTTAATAAAGAAAATTTTTGTCATTTTAATTTTAACATAATGATTTGAACGTTAACATAAAAGTTTTGAAAAACTCTAATGATTTAAGAGTTTAATAATTTTCCTTTTTAAAGCATCTTTACTGAAAAAAAATAGCAATCAACTCCAACTTTGCAACTATGTATGAAAATGTGCATACTGCATCATTATCACTAGGAAATCCAAATTTCATTATAGAAGATTTGATATTGCAATATTGGAGGAAATTACATGCAACAATAAAATGGAAAGAGAATAATAGCAAGGGAAAAGTGAAAAGGGAAAAAAATTGTTTAAAAGAAAATACAATATAATATAAATTAATAATTGCCTTATTAAAATTAATCAGATAAAAGAAATTCCTTCGAAATTTTTCAAGATACCAAATTTATTAACAAAAAGTGCTTCCCACAAGAAATTCCTTTGAACCAAATGCAACTAAAAATATAATAATTGATGAACTTTCCTACACTTTCTTTCTCTCCAAACAAAACCTATTTTCTTATTGTTGCCTTCTTGATGGAGTCGAAGAAGACATCAATGTTGCCCTGCAAACCAAACATTCAATTAAAAGTCAAAAGAATGAATGTCCCCTCACTCATTATATATATATATACATTATACACACACACAAAGGCAGACACTTTGAATTTGTTTAATGGCAGATAACATAGATAATGACGGATGGTGAATTTTTAATGGTCTTTGCTCTTTGATGTGTGATGACATATATAATTACTTTATTTAATAATTTTTTTAGTCAAGTTCAAAGATAGATATATATATATATATATATATATATATATATATATATATATATATAAAATATTGTGCCTTTGTATATGCTAAGAAGCACATGGCATTCCTCGAACAAATGGATATCCCAATCCACCAATTACCCTCATTTAAATGAGAATTTCAAATTAATATTTAGTTCACAAATGAGAGAGAAGGAGAACTTTTATTTTTGGTAAGAAAGTAAATATAATTTATTTTTATTTTATTTTATTAAAGATAAAAAATAAATAGTAAATATTATATTGATTTACATTACAATCTATCCAAATTCGTCTGCATTATTTTTCTGAAACTTCTATTCCATCATTTTCTCATAATCAAATGACATAAATTGTTTATTTATCTTCAAATTTGCATCTCAATCCATTTTTCTACTTCTTTACACCCTAATCCAAAATAGAGTAAATCTTTATTGCTTTGGTTGAAACACTTATAATCATTGAATCTGAAAATTAAATACAATAAGCAGGTTTAATCGAGTTCGTGCCTGCTATAATTAACAAACTTGCTAAAAATGAAAAAAAAAATCATAAAGGGGGGTTAAATTAATTCCAATAATATAGTTTCCAAGTTTTTTTTTCTTCGAATTTATTTCTAAAATCTTTCTAAAGAAAAATTGAAATGTGACAAAGAAAACAATTCAGTTAATTAAAAGTATTTATAATTATCAGATAATAAGTTCACATGTTCCATCCTTTAATATATATTAAAAAAAGAAAAATCAGGATAAACATTAAAAAAAAAGTTGCTATTAATTATAATACTTATTCTTTCACAACTTTGTTTTAAAAAAAAGGGAGAGAAAAAACTCTGATTTATATGCTCCACGCATAAAAAGATAAAATGCCTCCAAACCAATTTCCTTTATAGGGTACATATAATGATATAAATTGATTGAGGATCGATAAATTCCATTAATAATCATAATAATAATAATAATAAGAGAAATTAAAAAAGGCAGACACGATTCATAAGTAGGTATGACTTTTGCATGGTATGATCGGAAAGTTACTCATACTATGTATGTGTCCACTGGTATGAAGACAAAAGCTTTGGGACAACAGCAAAGAATTAATGGAGAAGAAGAGAGCTAGCTATTTGTTATATCACTTGTCACTCAATCTTCACCTCCATTGTTTGTTGTCCCCCTCTTCCTTCTAGGGTTTTGCAGCAAAACTCCATCTCCAAGAAGCCAGAAATCCATTTCATTCTCATGTAGCCATGTTCTTGGATTTACATAAGGTAGGTCTACCACAGAGAATAAATTTTGGTCAGGAATGGTGGGCTTCTTCGGGAACAAATCACATTGCTTCGGCATATGTCTTAAGGCATAAATGTTCGAATCCTAAGTTAGAGATAGGGTTTTAGAGGTCCTTTATGTGCCTGCGTAAATAAGATTGTATATCGATTTCTTACACGTTGCAGTTCATAGTTAGAGAAAATCTATTATCAAGAATCACATGTCACGTAAAAATGTGATGAATATTCTTATAAGAAAAATAAATATTGATTTTCAAGCGTAAAAACACCTTATATATTTAGCAACAAAGTAATTTAATCTTCAAGAATCACAAAATTCGTAATAATATGTACATTTTCTATCTGAATTTTAATATTTCATCACAAAATGAAATGTTCAAATTTAGACGAAGGCAGAAATGGATTCAAAGAGGGGCAGCGGGTGCCTTTTACCTTTCTAAAATTTTAAAACCCTGTATTTTCCTTAGAAATATTAAACTTTAAAAAAATTATTCTAAATTTTATTTTTTATCTCTAATTTTTTTCAATAATTATACTAATATATTATTACATAAAATTTGTACTTTCTCGTAACAAAAAAAGTAATATATAAAAAAAATTATATTTTCAAATATATATATTAGATAAGTACGAGTAGTCTCAATCAATATTCACACTTGAAAAATCAAATCAAACAAAAAGTATATCTTGAAAAATCAGATTTCTATTTAAAATATGACACTTGGAATTGTCAAAAAGAAGGAAAGAAATATTGCATTCTTGGGGTCCATTTTATGCCCACACCGAAATGTTTGGCGTAATGTAGCGAGTGTCGAATTGTAGACGTGGAAATAAGATGTTGCATCTTTTGTGAACACGAGATCTAAATTATACAGTAAAATTCGGATTTCCTAATTAAAGATAGTAAAGTCCAAATAGCAAAAAACCAAATGATTTTGTTAATCTCTTTTCGGTTTTGTCACGGTCTGATTTTTCTCGTCTCAATTGCGTCTTTTAGCGTTTCGTTTTGTGCCTGTACGTGCGTCTCACCCTTTACTCCTAATCTATAAGGGGAGGAAACGCGGTGAAAGGAGTAGTCGAGCTGATCAAATAATAAATAAAAAAATAAAAAATTACGAGTTTAATTTTTGTGTGAAAATCTGTTTATTAATTTTTTTTAATTTAGTTCGGTTAGTTAAAGCGTTTCGTTTTGTGTCTTGTACGGTGCGTCTCACCCTTTACTCCTAATCTATAAGGGGAGGAAACGCGGTGAAAGGAGTAGTCGAGCCGATCGGATAATAAATAAAAAAAATAAAAAATTACGAGTTTAATTTTTTTGTGAAAATCGTTTATTAATTTTTTTAATTTAGTTCGGTTAGTTAAAGCGTTTCGTTTTGTGCACATACGGTGCGTCTCACCCTTTACTCCTAATCTATAAGGGGAGGAAACGCGGTGAAATGAGTAGTCGAGCTGATCAGATAATAAATAAAAAAAATAAAAAATTACGAGTTTAATTTTTTTGTGAAAATATGTTTATTAATATTTTTTAATTTAGTTCGGTTAGTTAAAACGTTTCGTTTTGTGCCTGTACGGTGCGTCTCACCCTTTACTCCTAATCTATAAGGGGAGGAAACGCGGTGAAAGGAGTAGTCGAGCTGATCAGATAATAAATAAAAAAAATAAAAAATTACGAGTTTAATTTTTTTGTGAAAATCTGTTTATTAATTTTTTTTAATTTAGTTCGGTTAGTTAAAGCGTTTCGTTTTGTGCTCATGACGGTGCGTCTCACCCTTTACTCCTAATCTATAAGGGGAGGAAACGCGGTGAAAGGAGTAGTCGAGCTGATCAGATAATAAATAAAAAAAATAAAAAATTACGAGTTTAATTTTTTTGTGAAAATCTGTTTATTAATTTTTTTTAATTTAGTTCGGTTAGTTAAAGCGTTTCGTTTTGTGCCTGTACGGTGCGTCTCACCCTTTACTCCTAATCTATAAGGGGAGGAAACGCGGTGAAAGGAGTAGTCGAGCTGATCAGATAATAAATAAAAAAAATAAAAAACTACGAGTTTAAATTTTTTGTGAAAATCTGTTTGTTAATTTTTTTTAATTTAGTTCGGTTAGTTAAAGCGTTTCGTTTTGTGCCGTGCGTCTCACCCTTTACTCCTAATCTATAAGGGGAGGAAACGCAGTGAAAGGAGTAGTCGAGCTGATCAGATAATAAATAAAAAAAATAAAAAACTACGAGTTTAAATTTTTTGTGAAAATATGTTTGTTAATTTTTTTTTAATTTAGTTCGGTTAGTTAAAGCGTTTCGTTTTGTGCCGTGCGTCTCACCCTTTACTCCTAATCTATAAGGGGAGGAAACGCAGTGAAAGGAGTAGTCGAGCTGATCAGATAATAAATAAAAAAAATAAAAAACTACGAGTTTAAATTTTTTGTGAAAATCTGTTTATTAATTTTTTTTAATTTAGTTCGGTTAGTTAAAGCGTTTCGTTTTGTGCCGTGCGTCTCACCCTTTACTCCTAATCTACAAGGGGAGGAAACGCAGTGAAAGGAGTAGTCGAGCTGATCAGATAATAAATAAAAAAAATAAAAAATTACGAGTTTAATTTTTTTTGAAAATCTGTTTATTAATTTTTTTTAATTTAGTTCGGTTAGTTAAGACTAATTTAAATTTATTTATTAATTAAAATTAAAGAACGGACTTCTACTCGAGGAAAACGTTCTTTTGTGACGCACATGGTTTGTGGGACTCTTAGGGGAACAGTAATTTGGATATGTCTTTGGGGCATTTTTCTAGAAATCCTACGTGTGTTTTTCGGGATATTCTTTCGTCGGTGTAGTTTGCATTTCCAAGGAAGGAAATAAAACCTATTAATATAATTGTATATTACTTCTTTCGTTTTAAAAATTATATTAAAATACTTATTAATTTTATAAATTAAGAATATGTTTATTACTTATATTTCTAATTTACTCTTCATTCAATTAAGAATATGTATATTTTTAATAAATTATTAATGAATATATAGAGGAGAACAATTAATAGATATTTATTTTTATTTATAGGTATAATCATCTTTTTTTGATTAATAATTTCTTCCTCACCGTGTCAGGCCCTAAACTGACATAATTTTTAAGACGAATGGAGTATAAGATAATTTGTTAAAAATGATAATATTTAAAAAAAATTCACATATTTATTTTTTAAATATAAGTAAAAAATAAATGAAATGAGTAAAAGAAATAACAATCGAGAGCCTTTGGGTAGTAGCTATATGACTAGGGTAGACTCCTCTACAACTTCAAACATCTCTAAAGTTTGAAAAAAAATCATGCCAAGGAATGTTGCATATGAGAATTGAGCCTCTTAATCTCTTATGCCCAATATAATGATTTTTGTTTTGCTTATGAGGCAAATTTAAAGCAAAATTGACACATCCACAATCAAATATAACAAAATGTAAAGAGAAAAAAGTAATACTTATTGGAAATAAAAAAATTATTACTTACGCAAACTCGATGCTTTTCAAATACAATATATCTTATAGAGAGAGTAAGAATGTTTGCATGCTTTTATCATACAAGGGGGACGAAGATGTGTGAATGTGAAAATTTTTAATTTTGTATGAGAAAAATTAAAAATTTTTAAAAAAGTCTTTTTCGATTCTACTCTTCATCCTCTCAATTTTTTTAAAAAATATTTAATATATATATATATTTTTATATAATTTACCCCAACTCTAAATTTCTAATTTCATTCTTGTTGTACATCCTCAATTGATTTATCAATGTAGGAAATAAAAATTATTAGTCCTTGAAAAGTTTTTTTTTTTTTTGGGTTTAAAAACTGAAACAAAATAAAATGAAACCTTCTTAGACATAATCCCTCGAACTTTTACTAGGCCCCCTCTGTTACAAAATTTTCACTTCGTCCCTCAATACGGTTGGTTTATAGGCTACAAATTTGTAATCGTGTGTTTAATGGATTGACCAATTGTTGGGGGTGTGGGGGGGGGGGGAGGATTTTATTTCACACATTTATACTAATTAATTAACTCTTAGCTCTCTTTCATCATTGGTTAATATTCAAATAAGATATGATTTAGAAGCACATTATCACCCATAAACTCACCAAAAAGGAAAAAAAAAGGAGAAAATGAAAAACAATTTTTAAAAAGTTGAGTTATTGATATTTTTTCATTGAATTTTTAGTTAGTTTTAGTTTGACATGATTAGAAAAGAGTCTATTAATTATTTTAAACTTGTGAAATTCTTCAAATGATACACTAAATAGTGCACTAGAAGAAGTAAAATCGGACTTACATTCATCATATATTTCACTCATCATTGAAAAAAAAAAAAAAAAAAACCTCCAAACCCTATTCGTTGTCTCCGTGAAGAAAACCACAAGTCAACATCATTCTGCCGCACGATTGGTTAACGCAGCGCCGTGGCCCATCTTTCAGAGAGATTATTGTAAGCCCAGATGTGACCCACTCAAAAGTTAGGAGGCCAGACTCGGATCCCACCTTAGGCCTATATGTATTCTAAACACAACAGCTAAAACCCTTTTGATATAAAAAAGCCCAATTAAGGCCCACCCTGTTAGGAGGGTAGAACCTACTTGCTGGTCCAACCAACGAAGGCCTTTAACGCCTTGGATTTTGCTTTCCGCTATGTACTAAGTACAATATCATGAAACGACCTTTCTGCGACGCCTACTTTTTAGAACGGTTTCTGCCGTGCTTCAATATGAATCTCCACAAGCAACGTTTTTGGGGCCCGACCGGACCAGTTGGTCCGACCGTGACCCGATACTGCTGCCGATCCGATCCTAATATTCTCATCGGTTTTTTCAAAAATTGTGACCTTTTAAACGAATCATATTGGACCGATTGAACCAGTCAATATTTTTTTAAAAAATTAGGACAAAATTTATAATTTTTTAGAATAAATAAAATTATATAATTCAATAAATTATTTTAAATTTTATTATGTGTTATATTATTAGTTATAAATTAAGAATAACTACTTTTAATTATGAATTTGATTGTTTATATTTTTATAGACTTAAATTATATTATATTAGTAATCAATTTTATTTTTTAAATTATAATATTACCGATTTAATTACGATATAATTACGATTAAACCATTCAATTGTAAACTGATAAATTTTTCAATTTAATATACGATCTGATTCTGAAAACATTGATTTAAATACTTAAAAAACCAAACAGACATGAAAAAAATAAAAGTACTAATTAGTGTCACATACAATATCATAGAATACTAATTGATTTTAAACAGTGAGACGATAAAAATTCAATTGATTAAAAAATGCCTCCTATTATAATTGCTCGGGAGCATTTCCTTAAAAAGAAAAAAAAAGAATGAAAAATAAAATGGCTGATTTCATATGTAGCAATTCTTTAGGCTTTCCACACAATAACTCAATTTTCATGCATTATTGCGGCACATTTATTACACAAGTCCGCTTCATGCACATGCATAAATTTCAGAAGATTTATTCGTACAATGTAGACTTAACTGTATAAAATTTAATTTTTTTTAATATACTAAATAGTGGGGGAGAGATATAAATATTTACGAGTCCTTGTTCTTGTTGAATAGTAAAGAAGCAGCTACTTGGAGATGAGGTATATAATACACTAAGGTTGGGGTGAAATTGTGTAAGAAAAAGAGAAAGGAAGTAAATACGGCCATTTACATTATTTATTTTTCTTATCCCCTCCTTCCCATACCAAACAAAAAGAAAGTTTAACAAGGGATTTCCCCAAAATGAACTATTTGTTCCCTTCCCTCTCTCGCCTTCTCCCTCCCCTTTATGCAAACCAAACTGTGGGTTGGTAACAAATTGAACATGCATTGAAACAAAATGAAGTTCCAAAAATAGGACAGATACTCTTCCTACGACTTCCCTAGTTGAATTTAAAGACTGCAAACTTACAATTTGGCACCGAATGGAACTACAGATCTGTCTATCATACAATTAGAAAGATGCAATCCGCCAAACTGGGAAGGAAATAATTTAGTTCAACAATCTCAGATCTCACCGGTACCAAGTGGCTGCCTGGAAGTGTCACCCGAAGCCCAAGCTTGATAATCCTTCACTAGCTACAAAGCAGAAAAGAAGGATCAATCAATGACAAAATAGCTAAAATAGACTACAAATAGCTTCAATAATCCAATTGCCAAAGATACAAACTTAGAAAAAGTCGACGAAAAGAAGTAGCAGCCTGGTATGCAAATGAAAACAGATATGTTGCGTGATCAACCACGCTTTTTCATACAAATAAATAGGCTTCAGGAAACACGCATTTGTAATGTTGCTCATATCCCAATTCCTGTGCTTCATCTTGTATCATGGCGATATAATCTTATGTAACCAACTCGAGTTCAATCCATGCACAATTCTTGAATTCAATAACAAAGGTGCTACAAAATCTTAAATAACTCAATTGTAAGACCATTGAATTTGAGATATCACATGATTGAACTAGAAACTGCAGGAAATCTGCGCGAATTTGCAACTCAAACAGAAACCTAATAAAGCTTTATCCAGTAATTCTGCAAGCAATATGGATACTTTTTTCTCTATTATGCTCAATTTTGGTCATATCTCTACGATAAAGCCACACCATCCAAGTCTGTCATTATTATCTCTACCAACACAGGTTCAACAACCACATTTATCACGTCACTTTTCCTAATTGGTGAGACGAATAAATCTCAATGACTTTGAAGTTTCAAATATGTTAAATATCTGGAATATAACAGAACCCAACTATTGTGGACTTATTTAATTCAATAAAATAAGAATTAGGGACAAATGGAACATCATTATCCCCAAAAATTGTTACATATAAACTTCAAAAGTGGAAATTTTGAAATAAGTTCTTGAGCCAAACGGACCTGAGCTTTGTATATCTTAAATCAATTAACTGTAAAATAGAAAGTCAATTTTTCATAGTATCAAGGACACTCCAAAATTGACGTCAATATACCTTCAACCGTTGGAGGAAAATAATCTATCAGCACTCACTATCACTCTGATTCTGCCAAGGACAACTTTTGTTCGCTTCACTAAACAATTTGGTTTCAGAAGGATTACAAAAGCTATCTGATGAGAAAGGGTGACAGCATTTGTCCCAAACTTGATACATAAAAGTTCTTATGCAGCACCAGACCAATTATGTGACAAATTCCTTAGCAGTTTATATTAAGGCCTCTTGGCCGGTAAAAGTACTGTTGTCAACCTTTGGGTTCAGGGGAGCTCGTTATACCTATTATTCATAACCAGCAACAAATTGTTAAGTAAAAAAAAAACTGCTTTTACTTAAAATTTGCAAAGATACCCCCATAATGAGGGGATAAAGAATAAGTTGATGATGTGACTTGAGGAACAGAAAAGGATGCACAAAATTCGAGAATGTCTTAAAAATGCACATGAAACTTGTTATTCCATCCCAAGATATCTGACTTCAATTCTACTTTCCCCCAGATTTTATTCTTGGACTCATACTGTTCAACCTAAATGAAAGTCTGTCTGACTGTCAACACACTTTATTTATTAAAAAAAAAAAAAATGAAAGACAGAAAGAACCAAAACATACTCAAGTACAAGCTGTCCAACAAAGGAGATGCAGCAACATTAAATATCTCAAGAATGACAGTCAAAAACCTAAATATCTCACCATCAAACCAGAATCCATGGAGATCACTTTGATGTTGCATTTTAAGCACTTTTCAGAGTGTAGTTTTCCTTACAATACCTCAACTTCTTCTCGTGAATGACGAAACTCGTCCAAAATAGAGACGAAGTACCAAAAATGCTAAATATAGATATGATTATGCAGAGATTTGGTCAATTAACTGCTTCCGAGGGCCCTGGGTACAGATTCCAAAAGGTTGGTTTAACTGCTGTGTTACCCAAGTTGGGAGAAAGAAAACAAAAGTCTTAGAATTTTTTTTATTTTTTTTATTTTTTGGGAAGAGGTCAAAAGTCGTGTTATTTGGAAAGTGATAAGGCACTAAAGGTGAAAACTCTGCAATAGTCTCAAGTTCCCAAATCCAAATTTGAAGTCAAGGTACGCATCAACAGGAATATTCCTTTGACAATTTCATTTCTTTGATCATGGTTTTATATTCATGGCGGTATTGTCATTTCAATACTCCAAGAACAAATCAAGAAACGACACAGGATTATGTTACTTTAAGATAAAATAAATATGTTAAAGAGGCAAATCTAATTGAACAGAAAGTTTTTTAAGAGCCGTATATTTTGTTTTCTGCCCTAACTAAGATAATTCTAAAAAACTTCTGCCAATACCCAAACCCTCTCCAGTTCTTTCCACTTTTATATAAATACAATTAAACCTTGCCCAGTTCTCCTTGATTTGTGCCACATTCTTAACTACTACAATATTTTACAAACAGCACTATTACCATATAGTGTACAAGCCTAGTAGTTTCAACAGAGAAAATTCCTTCTCTCAACCAATCGTCCATCCTCTGAATCTTACCATCAACCGACTTCATACAAAACACCAATGAAGGATGCTGAGTTTTTTTCTTGTTTCCTTTTTTCTTTTTCCTTCTTTTGGGAATTCATTATTAAGCCCTTCTAGCCTTCCAACAAGTAAAAAATTAGCAACTAAAACAAGCTCAATCGTTGTCTATGCATAAGCTGAAGTATTGTTAACACACCAATTTGCAAAATTGCAAATCACCAGACATCTCCTCCCCAAGCATAACACACACAAAAAAACTCACCCCCCTCCCCCCAAAAAAAAATAATAAATAAAAGCTAAAAACGTTTAAACAGAAGATATATCATAGAAAACAGGAGGCCATTTTTTCCCCCAAAAGGAAGAGAAGCAATTCCTATCCACAAGCACCTCCCCACTATCAAGGTTCTTTTCCCAGGTAGATTGCCCCTCATGGCTTTTTCCCTTTTTTACTTTTTAGATTGAGATGGCAAACAGAAAGATATATGTTTGTGCATCACCTACATATATGTAAGCAAGTTAATCTCAGCCAAGGTGTCAGTGTATGGAAATTGATAGGAGCTCAGCACATGTGGCAGTTCAATTTTGCATACCTGTGTCATAAACCGAGGAAGCATGATTCTCAATATCTGGTCTAGAACCTGGGTGCCAGCTGATTCGATGGCTTGTATAGGAATTGGTCGAAAAGCAAATGGGACCTCAATATTGACCTGACATGCCAATAGCAGAAGCAAATCATATCTAAATCGATCCCCAAGTTTGTTATGGATGGCAAAAAGAGAGATCGGACCATGGTCAGCACCTCTATAACTGCATCTGAAGAGAGTTGCTGCACTGGTGAGTCACTTTTTCTGCTATCACATGAAATTTTATTCTCCATAGAAGCTGCATGCCCATACCAAATCAGTGTCAAAGTTCTCCTGAAAAATTATGTAACTACATTCAGAACGAAAAAAGACAACCTGATCAATAGAAATTGTTTCACAAATCAAAAGCAAACTTATTGGCTCAGACTTTCCAAACGCAGCCAAAGATAACCTCCTCTCTCTACTTTTTCTATTTACTCCCCCCCCCCCCACCCTTTTGCTCTAGTAATATCTATTTATCATTGGTTCCATTGAGACACTTGATTTATCTTTACTGACAAATTATAGCATAATAGAAGCTTCGTGCATGAAATACATCATGGCAGATTGTGGCAGATCTACAACTTATGAACAATATATAAAGATTCAAAACTTGACATTAGAAATTCATCTTACAAATCCATAAACCAAAGGAATGGTAACCATAGAGAACCCAAATACTTAGAGAAAGCTGTTTCCTCTGAAAATTTCATAAAATAACATCTCCAGTGAAATATTTAGATCATTGACATATACATGTGGGGATGCATGTGTGAAAAAGGTAGTGTATTTATACATAATTGCTTGTGTGTATATAAATTAATTCCATAGACCGAGATTTTGACTCTTTGATCACGAAGGAATCAGTTCATATTTTAAAGTTTTTTTCACTATCAATGTCCTTTGGCAAATATAAGCCTAAGGCAAGTTCCAGAATTGCCAGGTATGTTACTTAGATTGAAAAAGGTTTAATATGCAGTGATTTCTCTCACAAGGAGGCCTTACAGATGAAAGATCTGTGAAACTACAACAAATGTAAGTTAACAATTAAGCAAGGAAAGCTTGTCCAAGGAATGATATAATGCTTAAAATTAGATGATCCCATTGTATCATAACTCTAACAAGTACCCACGACAATTTCATCTCCTTTTCAGTATGATATAGATGTAGCTAAATGTGTATAGAAACAGAGAAAACTCAAAGGATCCTTGTGAGAGCCAGCATTGATAGAGAGATGGAATAGTTACATATGTAGGTCTGGCATATAGAATTGAGATGCTAAACAAGCAATTCAGAACCAAACTTAATTTTCCGGCTTCCTAATGATAATGCAGAACTTTTTAAGGTAAACCTGTGGAAAACATTAATAAGAACTAAAAACAATATTTCTTGAAATGAAATTCTGAATTGAAAAAGAAAACCCAACAAGAAGTAGAATGCAAAACTACACTTTACCATAATACATCTGCAACTGTTGACAAAGTTGTTATAAATGCTTCAATAAACAAGCACTCTTTGTAAATTATATAAATCGTGCAAAAACTTTCAGCAAGGATACAAGCATTTCCAGAGACAAACTTGCTCTACATCCATGTCTAGTACATCTTAGGGGTTCTGGCGATACATTCTAATGTGGATACTGAAAGAAGGGTGCATATGCTCTTATGCCCCGTATCATGGATACAACATGTTTAAAAACTATCCTTCAATTAATGCTTTAGATACTTGATCAGTCTAACATTCACAGGTTTGTAATGAGGATCATCAACAAAATGCTAGAGAGTTGTCTGTTTTGATATTTTGTTTTTTTCAGGTCTCTTTGCACCAGAAAACTTTCTTCCTTCTAGGCTTCTAGACAGTGCAATAAGTTTATCTCCTGATTTTAAGACATTCAGAAGAAGCTGCAAACTAATTACTTCACTGTTCACACTCCATAACGTGCAACAAGGTTAACTAGTGTGTCAACCACACTATGCACCATAACAGACACTTACCATCAAATTTGTCATTCTGCGCAACCACAATTGGTGAACCCTCAAGCTGTAATCATCATTGCACCAAATTTAAGTATCAGCATCCTCAAGGGACTTCCACATTAATCCGGAACATAAGTAAAACTTACAGTACTAACATATTTACCTTGCAAGACAACAGCTTGATGCAACAACCTTTAGGCTGCTCCTCAACTCTAACTAACAAAACAGGGCAAACCTCAAAGGCAAAGAACTTGAACCTGTACACGTAACACCTGAAGGTATTATCATCCACTCTCTCTATTCTCTCAGCATCCAACACCGAGTACTGACTCGCCGGCAGACTCATATACTCAACTGCAACAATTATCCAATTGACATTATACTACTTGTAAAATACACAAAAATTCTGAATACAAGCAATGAATACTAAACCAATTACTTAGAGGACGCTGCAGCTGGTGCACCGAGATCGTCTCTCTTCGACGAGCCACAAATCGAGCTTTCGGAGCTGAATCAGCTGAAACGCGACGTGCTGGTTTCGAAGAATCGTCAGTGAGGCTCAAGACA
Source organism: Voacanga thouarsii (assembly GCA_026120185.1). Classification (NCBI taxonomy): domain Eukaryota; kingdom Viridiplantae; phylum Streptophyta; class Magnoliopsida; order Gentianales; family Apocynaceae; genus Voacanga; species Voacanga thouarsii. The sequence goes on along the minus strand of JANUWF010001064.1, from coordinate 1,827,634 downwards.
ACACAAGGAGCAACAGAAGATGCAGTGCTAGGGTTTTTGAACTGAAATGAAATTGAACCCAAATGCGTTGAAGAGCTCAACGCCATTTTCTAGTCCTAATGCAATTGAATCTGAATCCGAATCTGATACACAAAACAGTGTATCTATGGATAGATGAGAAAAACAAAAAATCTGTGACTGTTAGCGGAAGAGCAGATGTGGCCAAGGATAAGACAACGAGGTTGAGAAGTAGATTAACAGGCGCACTTTAGGTTTACCCGCTTATATATCTGTTAAGCTACGCCAAGTGTAGGATACGACTTGCGGTTAGATACGTCTCATTTTGCCGACGCAAGCATAGCGGAATACTATAAATACCCACGCAAGCCTCGCCGACTCGAGCTTTTCGAATACAATGCGAAATAATCATATTAGTTCAAATATTTATAATTATTAAAAACCATTTATTATTTAGTATAAAGATTGGGGGAAATTTGGAATAACAAGGAGAAATTAGAGAAAATCCGAAATATATTCCATTTATAACTAGAAATCGATTACATCAAACCCACCTTTACAATCCGGAAATGAAACCCTAATTTTAACCTAAACATAGCATTCATAAAGCATAAAATGAGAAAACCCCCTAAAATTAACCCTTCTTAAGAACTGGTGAATTTGGTGACAGCCTTGGTGCCTTCAGAGACAGCATGCTTGGCCAATTCACCAGGAAGCACAAGCCTAACAGCGGTCTGGATCTCCCGAGAAGTGATTGTGGGCTTCTTGTTGTACCTAGCAAGCCTTGAAGCCTCCTGAGCCAGTTTCTCGAAGATATCGTTGATGAAGCTGTTCATTATTCCCATGGCCTTGCTGGAGATACCGATATCAGGATGGACTTGTTTCAGCACCTTGAAGATGTAGATCTTGTATGTCTCGCTGCTCTTCTTCGTCCTCTTCTTCTTTTTGTCTCCAGCAGCGGCTCCGCCCTCCTTCGGGAGCTTCTTCCCGGCCTTGAGCTTCTTCTCCGCCGGAGCCTTCTCCGCTGCGGGGGCCTTCTCGGCCGCGGGCTTCTTCTCCGCCGGCTTCTTCTCTGCTGCCTTTGGTGCCATCGCTAGTTCGCGGAGATACTAGAGAGTAAAGGAATGCGAAAGGGAAATCGAGAAAACTTCAAAAGAGAGAGATGTGATTTGGTAAAGACGGGTGGGGATTTCTTTATATAAGGAATTGGGTGTGGCTTCTTATTGATCAATACAAATTGTCGCAGATCGTGGATTATAGCCGTCGATTAGGAGAAAAAAGGGACGGTCTAGATATGCGCGGGAGTTGAAATGGGAGATGTGCGGGTGTTAAAATTGGATTTTGAAAATTGAATTTCGCACCCTTTTCTGGGGAGATTTGGAGTCCAAACCAACTCCGATTCGTTGTTTTGGCCCTTTGGGTTTGGGCCATAGAAATCTTTTTCTCAACAAAAAAATACAATATATTTTATGTTATAAAATTAGGGTAGTGTTAGAATAAAATCTACACACTACACACTAAGAAAATTCTAACTATTCTTTGCACAAGAATTTCTCTTCAAACTTCTCTCTTTCTTTCTCTCACAATTCTTTCTCCAATCTTTCTTTCACTAATCTTTCTTTCACAAAATGATGGTGTCTTACAAGCTTAGAGAATAGCTCTATTTATAGAGCTCTAATTAGTGAAATACATCATGGCATACATCATCTTCAACTAATCTCAATTAATGGTGTCTCCACTAAATGGTGGACATCCATAAAAATCTTCTAATAATTCACATAAATCCATAATTAGTGGAGCCTCCACTAATTAATGGAGATTCCAATAATTCATAACATTTTATCTTTTGTGTGCCCTTTTTGTGTTTGTCCAAATTTATCATTTCATTGTAGATATATCTATATTTAACGTAGATTTTTTTTTGTTTTTTAAGTTAATAATAAAATTAATTAAATGCAATGTATGATATTAAAAAAGTAAATGAACTTCGTCACAATTATTAAATTCATTAAATGATAACACGACATTTGTTCTATATATTGTATTAAATTACATAGAGAATGCAAAGTTTGTAAGTCCTTATTCTCTTAAAAATTGAGTATAAATTTTAGTTTTACATCTATAATTCCTTTTTTCCTTAAATTGTTAATGCTATTTTAATATTTTGTTGAGCTTATTGGTGTGGCTAAGTTTCTTTTTTTCCCCCTCTTTTTAAAGGATGTAATCAAACCTTGAGTACAAATTTTGTCCAATCGGTTTCTACATATATGTAGTAAATTTGATTTGGAAAAAACGCTACGATGATGATTTTTTTTTTTTTTAATTTCACCTACCATAGGAAGCATAACGAGCAAATAAACTTCAAAATTATAAGATAATTTCAATTGTTATCAAACTTATTAGAATAATTGAATTAACTTTATTAATTTACAATGAAATAATGTGCGTGTTGCGTAAGTTGTTGTCTGTTGTTGAGGATAAATGTGGTGTTGTCACCCTACATTTTTAAGACTGGAATTTATATTCAATAATAATTCTATTGTTTTGAATTCTATTCGTTTACCAATTCAAACCACAGTCCAATCCTCACTATATGACTGCCACAGTCTCCAAAGTTATTAAAATAAATGCATATAGTTTCCCATTATCTTCGTTGCGATATTCAAAAAATCTTCTAGAAAATATTTGTGATATATTTAAAGAATCTTATAGAATCCATACTTACACATATTTTTCTAAGAGTCTTATGAAATTCACTCATGAAAACTAAATTATTTCAACATCTATATCTAATACATATTAGCTATACATTTTATATGGACATATTCTAAGTACGCCATTCATTATTTTAGACGTTTAATGTGTGTTATTATACTTTATATTAAAAATATATTATGATCACTTGAACCAAAAAAATCAGCACAAGACTCTTACAAATGTAGGGTCGGCTAGTCAAGCCATCCAATAGCCCTAATCGTCTATTGTCCGATCATCTAATCGTTCAAGTATTTTGCTTGTTAATACTTTACCCCCATTTTGTCCAGGCCTAGCTATTAGCACGCTCAAATTAGGCCTCAAAATAACTCTGATTGATGTTAGTCCCCTAACATATATTGGTGGCTGTTCTCCGATGAATAGTTATCCCTTGCATAAATTGGTACTTGTCTCTATAATAAGTGGATAAGGGCATATATTTACTAATTAATTGATATCCTTTAAGAGGGCCAATCAGTTGAATGACATGGGAAGATGAACTTGATTGTAGTATTAGTATTACTCAAATCCGAATGCACTATCCCTAGTGAGTAAGTTTCACGATTGACTAACATAGGGAGTTTGGGCCCTATGTTGTTCGATGACAGGCCTGGATCTTTGCATACAATAGAAACATTTACTATCTCCAGATAATGGGCAATTGTATTAGATCCAATTGGTAGAAATGCTACTACTATGACACTTTTTTTGAGTCCGGTCAATGTCTATAATTCATTTGTAGTATTGGCTTTAATACAACAATAAACTATTGAACTAACCTTGTAGTAATTCTCCAATACTTTTATCGAATATTGTTGTCAGATTATTGAAAGAAACGTTGGATGAGTTGTAAACTTAGCACTAGTTGAAAATTGATTAGTTTTATCGTGATAACCGGCTGCACTATCTCTGTTTGGCTCTATGTTGGTGATAGTTCTTCTAGAATGCAATAGAATGAAATGATCAGTCGTGCTCACTTTAGGGTGATTTCATTAATAATACCAAACGGTGGTCGTCAAAATTCCAGTTGGTCGATCAGTTGAGAAATAATAGTCTAGCAAGCTGAAACTCTAACCTTAGATGAATCCAGTTAATGCAAACTTGAATCTTTTTTATGAATGAGCAATTGAAACACATAAAATAAGGCAAAAAGAGACTCTTTATAGACTTAGAACTCCAATTACACTTATGAGTTCCGAATATACAAGCAAATTTCACAATTAAGGGAGTTGTTTTGAGACGATGAAAATGAACTGAAAATACTAATGAAAACAATGAAAATATAACTAAAAATAAGGAAAACTTAAGTTTAAAACTTCATAATACAATAAATGATAATTTGCTTTAAGATTCTTCTAATATAAGTAATATCCCCTTTCTTGATCCTTTGCTGGTGACTTTAAAGGGATTTGGTAATCCCATGTTCACCACTTTCACCATTTCTAATGTTTTATTCCCCTTGTTACTCATGGCAAATATGGTGGGAAAATGGAACTTTTGAATTGGTCAAAAGTCTTGCAACATTCCCTGAATTTCAGACATTATCTCACTTTAAACTCAATTTCTTAAAAATTTGGTCATGTCTACCATCTAATCCACTAATCAAGTTAGCAAGCTATCTTTTGGGTTGGCTAGTTGAGCCGTCTAAAGGTCCTCGCTATCTACTATTCATCCAATCGTAAATACTTCGTCGGTCAACAAAAAAGGATAAGTTGCTTTTTTTAAGCTAAATATTTTTTTGTTTATATTTTTATTAAAGTCAATAGTAACAATATTTGTAGTTATTCTATTATAGAATACGATAAGGGATAATGATAGGAAAAGCTAAATATATGTTTCACGTTGAGCTATTTATAAATTACATGAAAACTTTATAGCTCAATAAGAATTAATTTTAAATTGAATATAGAAATATCTTTTTTATATTAAACAATTTCCTTAAAAATTACTCAAGAATCTTCATAGTAATTAATGCCAAATTGTAGAGAGTTCATGGATAGAATACTTCAACATGCATGGAATAGAGCCATAATCACTTAAGTTTAATGAATATTACAAGGATTCCTATCAGGATAGAGAATTGCTAGAGTCCATCGAAATAAATTTGTTTATGTGATCTTATATTATTTACAATTATGCTACCATTATTGAAATATGTTTATCCTACCTAATGCGATTATGATAAAGCAAATCATTTACCATACATTAATATTATCATATCAAAGGGGAAAATACTATGTTGTTTTATCTAAGCAATCAATGGTAATAAAAACTATGAGTAAAAAATGATGAAAGAACATGTATTCATTATTAAGAGAGCTTGGAAGTAGGGTTGGAACCTTTTTCCCTATCTCATTTATATTTGTTAATGTCATTTTTATGTTAAGAGTGCACATACTTGTTACATGATTTTTTTTAGTAAATAATATAAATATTTGTTAAAAATATATAGTACTAAATGAATATATTTGAATTAATATAATTAGTCAAAAAATATATAACAACGTTACTCGTCTTCTGATATATTTTTTCTTCCATTAATACAACTAAAAGATCGCAAAAAATGCGATAGGGAATGGAAACTAAAAATCGAAAGCTTGGCACAAAAGAATTATATATAAAAAAAATTAACTAAAGTATCTATAAATATTAAAAATATTATACAATTTAACTCAGAACATCAAAATTTACACTTGGCCATAAATGATCTCCATTGCTAAGGGGGGAAAAATGCAAGTGGTACTCAAATGGGAGAAGAAAAAATACTAGTAGCTTGTTAACGATGTTTGATTAGTCAATCACCCAAGTGACAATTTGGATGTTACTTCAATGAATATTTAAATTTATTTATGAATAAATGAATATGAATGATTAAATTTAAGTAAATGAACTTAATTGAATACCCATAGAATCCATTATATTCATTTAAATGTATAATATATATATATATATATATATATATATATATATATATATATATAAGTCGAAGAGAAAGTGTACTGTTGCGATATGTAGAAGTATCATAAGGTGACACGTGTCTAAATGAAAATTTTTTAAAAGAAAAATAAAGATTATATTTAAAAAGTCAAAGAGAAAACCTACTGTTACGACACGTAGAATATAACTGCTTACGGGATTGGAGAATAATCGAACCGATTCAAATAATCGGGCTGAAAAGAACCAGAATTGAAAAAATTGTTGATTTTTTACTTTTCCCGAATCGGACCATCACGAAATTTTTTATATAATATCCGTATCGAGAACTGTACGAAAACCATCCCGAACTGTATGGAATCGAAAAACTGAAACTATAATCGAATATATTTAGCCATGTAGACACACACACATATATATTATTTAAAAAGAAAGATAAGATATTCTAATTTTTTTTCCCTAATGAGTAAAATATTAAAAATAATGGAATCAATTCAATTTTTTCCTTAATGATAAAAAATTTAAGATTTATAACTAATATTATTAAAAATGATTATCTTATATTTAATCTTTTCAAAAGTATTCTAAATTTATTTTAATAATATTTCTTTTTTTATCTAACTATGTTTAAAGTTTTAATACGTATATGTAGATTATAGATATTCTATATATATTTTTAATTGAAAATATAATAAATGATTATAATTCAAAATTATAAATATAACTATATAAGAAAGAAAGAATAATACAAAATAATATTTACAATATATTTTTATATTATATGCATATAAAAATTCATCTTTAAATTACTATTTTATTTAACAAAATTAATTTTGTCATCTTAGTATATTCTTATATATATATATATATATATATATATATATATATATATCAATTAGGTAACTTCATTCTATTTTTATAATAATAAACATATATTAATAATTTTGTCATTTTAACACACTAACAAATGATATACTAAATGGCACTTAATATGATAATTGGGATGGTAAGTTACTTTGAACTTTGTATCTTTCATTGACATTCCAAATATTACAATATTTTTTTTACTCACCTTCCCTATTTTTTGCCATGTCGTTATTTCCTCTAGCAATATAAAATTTCTCTTGCCTTATTTATTCTTCTTTTTCCTAATATTCTATACATTACATTTTCTATTTTTCTAACTAATTCGACTAAGAGTATTTTAGATAATTTTGTTCGTAAAATACATTGTTATTAGAATTTTTAATTATTGTATATATATTTAGAAAGAAATTTATATTGAAATAGTTTTATTAAAGAAGAGTGATTTAACATTTAACTTGTTGTATATGTATTTTTACTCGAATCTCTATTTCGAGTTGTCCCAAAAATTCAATTTAGTACTGATTTTGTCTTGTTAGCAAGCTTTTTGGGATCGGACTAGATCGTGAATTGGTCCCTCAAGCGGTCTGACTCGATCATTTAACTCGGATAGCTCAAAAATCGCGTTGGATAGTGCAGATCGAATTGGATTGGTCGGTTGGGCGGTGAATCAGTCGGTCCAACATTGAACCGGCTAATTATAAAAAAAAAGAAGTCAAATTTTATAATTTTTAGGAATAAATTCAATTATATAATTCAATAAACTACTTTAATGAGTTAGATTGTTAATTATAAATTAAAAATGACTACTTTTAATCATGATTTTAAATATTTATGTCTTCGTGGACTTAAATTACACTATATTATTGATCAATTTTCTTTAAAAAATAATTATATTTTTAATTTTTAAATTATAATATTACCGGTTCAATTACGATATAATTACGGTTGGATTATTAAATCGTGAACCAATAACTTTTTCGATTCGATAACCAGGTCGATTCTGAAAACTTTGCTTGTTAGAATGGAAACCTGAAGCGAGATTCGAATATCCGTGCCGACTTGTCTCAAAATTTGGAGACAAATCGGGACGGATATTTTGGAGTTGCGGTTTAGGATTGGTACCGAATATTCGATACGGTATCGGAGATACCAAAATTATCGAACCGATCCGAAATGTGAGCAATTATAACGTGAAAATATTATAAGGTGACATATGTTAAAACGAATTTTTTTTAAAAGAAAAAGAAAAATTACATTTAAATTCATTTAAAATCTTAATTAATTAAGTAATTAATTAAATTATCTAATAAAATATATATTTAATATTAATACATTTAAATATGTGATTTTTTTGAATATTATCTAAATTTATTTAAAATTTTAATTAATTAATAATAATAATATATATTTAATATTAATACATTGAATTTTAATAACATAATAAACCGTGTAACGTATGAGACATCAATTTTGTTTATATAATACCTGGTATAATTTAAGAAATAAATCACATTAATAATATCTTTAATTAATAAAAAATAAAATAGTAAAATAAAATATTTATATCTTTAATTAAAATGATATTTTTTACTACTGCATAAGTCTCACTATTAATATATTTAATTAAAAATAATAAAATAAAACATATTTCATAAATTGATCTCATTCATTTAAATTAAATTCTATTTAATTATATAAAAATCTGAATGAATATGGGTCCATCCTCAAGAGGCGGTTATTCGCAGGAGCAAAGCGTAGGGAGCAGCCTTGTTTAAGTTTATTAAACTTTAGAATAATCCCTCTCTAAGCAAACAGCTCAGCAGATTTCAAGTTGCTCACATGAGGCTTCCTCCCTCTCTCTCTCCTCTCTTCAGTCTTCCCTGCAACGCGGCCTTTTCAACACCTAAACACACCCCACTCTAATTCTATCTCTTTCTCTCTCTATTAGTATTCTGTATCTCGTGTTTTCTGTTTTCAGCTTTTGCTCGCCATTCTGTTTCTTTCTCTCTCTGGACTGTTTCACTACGAATGCTCTGACAGTTCTTCCACATATTTCTATATACACATTCTTCATTCCTATCCTTTGCGTCATCGGTATGGCAATGGAAGGTGCTGATTCTCAGTATGGCGGTTCAGCTGAAGATCAGCAGGGGCAACAGCCTTCTTCACCTCATAAATCTCCGCCTCCTCCAGGTTTCGTTATTTATGTCACTGTGGAAAGATCTATGGTTTCGATCTGTCTTTCTCATCAAATGTAGTTGACTTTTTTATGCCGTTGTGCTCTTTTTTTGGATGATGTGGAATTTACATTTTCAACGTTTGCTTTGTTGCGTCAAGTTCTGTGAAATTTTACGATGTGAGGTGGCTTGGATAATTGTAAACTGGTTATCGTTTTATTTGTTTAAAGCCCTAGGATGTAATGGAACTGCCGATTTGGTCTTACTTTGGTGTTTCAATGGTTAATTAATTCGTTGTACATTACCTTTGGATTAGATGAAAAAACAAAATACTAGAAAGGAACTTTCAGTGTACTTTGAAAGTGTATAGTTCTGATTGAATTGAGATGTGAGTGCACGAGCTGCAATCAGTCTTGTGTGTATTTATGTTGTCTACTTCTCCTATTTGGAGTGTGTTGGAAATTGGAGATTAGGGCTGTTTTGTTGTTTAGACTTTGTGACGCACTTAATTTGGCTCAATAGTATTATTCACAATTTCAAAGAGGTTTTTCGGCTTTTCAGACTGGATTCTGCTTTAGTTAAATGCTGCAATATCCTTTTTTAGCAGCAGATCGAGTTATTCCCTGTTGTGGAACAGTATTTGATGCATTTTCATAATTCTGAGGGATGATACAATGCTAAGATAAAACTCATGAATTAGATGTAGCATACAGTACTAGGATTGAATGATTTGGTTTTGATTTAGCAAATTAATTGTAGCACATCAAAACATTACCGTACCAAAATAAAACTCATGGTAATGAGATAAGTTTACAAAGTGTCACATGTAACAATGAACACAAAGAGTACTTCAATGGCCTTGGCAAAGTGTTACTTTGGGGTTTTGTCTTGTTAATCACAAAATCTTTCTTTTAAGTTTCAGTCAGCTGTCTTTCATGCCTTCCATACCTGCACAAGTATCTCACATGTTTGATTTTGTTCTCTAACATTTACATCTTTTCTTTTTCAGATCATGAAGAGAAGACAACCCATATTAGGTTTCTTTTGTCAAATGCTGAGGCAGGTTCTGTCATTGGAAAGGGTGGCTCAACAATAAATGACTTCCAGTCTCAGTCTGGAGCAAGAATTCAGTTATCGCGCAACTATGAATTTTTTCCTGGAACATCTGATAGGGTAGTAATGGTTTCCGGAACAATTGATGATGTACTCAAGGCAGTTGATCTTATTCTTAATAAATTGCTTGATGAGGTAATCTTAGTGAGTAACTACCTTTGCTGTACTTTCCCGAGTTTTGATTAGAAAGGTTAATATTTTCTCTTATGCAGTTTTATGTTGAAGATGGGGGAGATGTTGATCCACGATTCAAGGTTAGACTGGTTGTACCCAATGGTTCTTGTGGAGGAATAATTGGAAAGGGAGGTTCCATTATCAAGTATGGCATCCTCTCAATTATCTCTCCTATTTTTATTTGTTGTGCCTTTATTACTTTTTTCTTAGAATAGCTTAATATTCTTTAGGTTAATGGTGCAGCTTTGATTTGGATGTTATAGCATGTGTGATTATCATCTCATTTATGTTAAGCATTGATTGTTTTGTTTTTGTGGCAAAATTTCTTTCCATGGTGCTAAAATGGTTTTTACATTTTTTGTTCTTCTAGATGACACAGCAAACGCTGTGTTGAAGTTATGCTCAATGTCACTAATTGGAAAATATATGTAGTTTGTGTTCACTTTGATGTCATTGAATTGACATAGATATTTGTATTGTTCTCCAGGAATATGAAAATGTTCATCAACCCATCTTCATCTGGTTAGGCCTGGAAAACTGGAGCTCTATATAGGCTAGTGCTTGACATAGGATATCTTAACATCAACTGCAAAATTGTCCCTAGGAATGCTTTTACCAGTGAGTCATGATATGAATTTCTTGTTTTGTACTTGGATGATTAGACTATACAATAGTAAAGATTTTTGCAATTAACATTTATGTAGGGTAGAAACCTTTATAAGGCAGGGAAAGTTTGGTGGGGAGTGGATGGCTAAGAATGGGAATGGAGTAACAGGCAGAACTCAGAAGGATAAACTTGAAACACCATTGAATAGCGTGCCTTAATTAACAAACAGGTATGCTAATACTTCTCAAATAATGGAAACCTCTTGTTTCGGAAAAAAGGGAGTATGTGCATGAAAGTTTAAGACACAATGTAAAATTACTGAAAGGAGCTAAAAAACTACATGAGCTGTGTTACCATCTTCATCACAAGTTTTTTAACTAAGAAGCAAGCTTTCAAGGCAGCTTTAGTTTTCTGTATGTTAGTGACCTTCAACATTTTAGTACCTCTCTCTGGTTTTTTAGGATGCTGCTGAAACATGTGGTTTCCAGCTAGTTATGTGTTTGTGTCAAACCGGACCCTCTATTGCAGCCAACACATAAAAAAAGAAATTTGTCCTAAAAAGAGCGATACATTAACCATCAATGTCAATCTCATTACCTAAACTAAAGGAAGAATTGCTTTTTTTTTTTTTATTTTCTTCTCTTCCTCTCTCTCTCTTCTCTTTTGTCTCGATGCAATTATCCATCTAAATCCTTCTTACAAATCTCCAGAGATATATTGGCTTCAAGAGCCATAGTCTGCCAAAAAAGGAACAGTGGTAAATTGAGTCTATTTATCTACTGTATCCACACCGCACAGGAATACCTAGCACTTTATGGATGGGCTTCACTAGAAAAAATCCATTGATAATGCGTCTACTATGTTTATTTCCAGATATGACCCATTTATATCTAACATCGAGGATGATTATCTCTTTGAACTCTAAGATCCCAACTTACAATCCCAATCAAATATGGATCATGGTGCAAGAAAAGAGCTTCATCATCCTTGGTAAATCTGAAGTAATAGCACAAGCTGTGCCAATTGTGTAATAGAAGCCAATTCCCGAGATCATTTCTGCACTTTGTGTCCTAATTGTTTCCACTCTATGCTAATGTGTCTAGAGGTGCACACCATTAGTTGCAAGGAAAGGTTAAATCGTTGAATTTCTTTTTTCAACCCCTATAATTCTTCTACTGCCAGCTTTATCCACTCTTTATAAATACCTCTTTGTTTAAATAAGACACAAGAACCATACCTTTGTTGTGGGCTGTGATGAAAGTTCAGTTACAACTCAGCTTGGAATCTTGGTTCATAGTTTTCCATAGATTCTTTTGTCTTGGTTGGAGATGAGTACTGAAGTAGGTTAAGAAAAGTTAAAACGGTGATCAAGTAAGAATTGGTATTTTCTTTCTTTTCTTTTTCTTTTTTTTTTGTGGTGTGTGTGGGGGGGGGGGGGCTTTCTATCTATCACCCTTTTTACTATTTGTTTGCCTTTTGTGCCTCGTGAAAACTTAGAGAAGTGCCATATTGCTATAGGAGATGATTGGCTATAGTTAAAAAGTTTCTCTGAGTCACATTCTTACGTACTGAATGATGTTGGTCCTATAGCCTCTTTGGAGACAGCAACGAGCAATCTAGTAAACTCTAACCTGTTATATTGATGATATGAATTTTTTGCTGTTACTGATGGAGGGCAGGCTTTCAGCATTTTATATAGCTTTGAGGCTCATTTTTTTCTATCTGTTGGGAGTAAATAGCTAATGAAATTTTGTGTATTCTAGGTTTAAGGGCCAACATCACTTTCATGCTTCTGTTAAGTTGCTGAATGTGACATAGTCATGACTAGAATCTTATTTGTCACAATTAGGAACAAGCTACTGCAGTTAAGTTTTTGTACTTTGGTTCATATTAGAGAAGATTTGTAAGACTTAATCAACGTTGCATTCTGTGTTTAATTGGTTCTCATTCAGGTGTTATCCTTTCCATACAAGTTCTAATCTTTTATTGAAGTATGAAGAAAGAATATAATGCTTTTATTGGATTCAATGATTTTATGACATTCTGTGCATTTGTTCTGTGTTGATTAGCATAAGGTCCCTCCAGTTATTTGTGATTCATGTCATCAACATGATTGCTGCATATAAATTCTCCTCTAACTGGAGATTTGTCAACGGGTCATGTATTACCTTTTTTGTTTTCATTTGGCTGCTCTGAATCTTATTATATTACTCGAGCCACTTTTTTCCTGCTTTGCATGCTATACATGATAGACTTATTTTAGATATCTTATAAAAGAAAGAAAAGTAACCTTCGATTTATCTTGCAACTCCTTAGCAGACTATGATTTTCTAGTTTTCAAATTTTATACCTTTTTTCGTACAGAAGAATATGTGAAAGCATGTCTTTGATGGGTATATTGACTTTGAAATGTGATCTGGTGATTTTTTTTCTTTTGGTTATGAAGATGAAATAATATTTTTCTCTTTTGTAATCTCTAAGGTCACTTATTGAAGATTCTCGAGCTGGCATTAAAATATCCCCCCAGGATAGTACTTATCCTGGGCTATACGACAGGCTAGTATCAGTAAATGGTGCTTTAGGGGAGCAGATGCGGGCCATTGAGCTGATTCTATTGAAGCTGACCGAAGACTCTCAATACGTACAGTCTGCTATTGCACCGTTCCCATATGCAGGTAAAGTTTATTTCCAGCCCTTCTTTTCTTCCGATCCCCAAGAGTTTTTAGTCATTAATTATTAGCAACTTTCTTTTGTAGTAAGTTATCCCGCATGGTGGTGTCCTTTAATTCAAAGTTAAATGGGAATGAATTTATTTGGGGGAGGGTATGCTTGATGTCTGAAAAAGCACCTGGATTTGGTTGAATGCTAGCATTAGATGATGAAATCATGAAACTGTGAATTGATGTCTGAATTGCCCAGAAGAAATATCTCACTTACTGTTAGCACTCAGGTGGGAAAAGGGGGGGGATATGTTTACTCTAGATATTTTTTGGTCGGGATATCTTAAAGACATTTTCAACATATTGCGAATGGCTCTGATTTTTGCACATTGATGCAGACAATCTCAGTGTTTGTCCTTATGTCTGAAAAATTGTACCATGAAGGATACAATTCGTGTATAAATCAATTTAGTTTCCTTCCAATATTTGTCAGAGTGCATATAATGCATAATTTGATTTGAAGGGGTGTAAAGGATCTATGCTTATATTGTTTACTGTATCTCAGGGAATGGTATTGTTAATTATGCCATTGCTCATTCTACTCTTAACTTTTGAGAAGTTAATTTTTGTTTGTTTACTGGAATTAGAACCACAACTCTAAATCATCCGACTATGTTTCTTCTACCTGTAAAAGCAAGCCTTTTGAAGTTCAGTAAGAAGCCATTGTGGTTTTGTATACCTTATTTATGTGGAATTATCTTATGCTTTGTATGTAATAAAGACGTTAAAAGCTAATAATGATGGGGAATGCCATGAGGAAAATTTAAGAACTTATATGTTTTTTTTGCTTTCTTTAGTTCCAGTTGTAGCATACAATGGAGTGAGCTACGGACCAAATGGAGTTGCAGGGAAGTTTCAGAATAGTAGGTCCCAAAACAAGGTTTGCTCTCTCCTCAATTATTGCACTTATGCATAACTCCTTGCCCTGTTGCATATTAAGTGCTACTTAAATCCAGTTCCCTTTCAGAGACTTATTTCTACTGTATTCTTTGCATCATTTCACTTTAGTTTTTTGGTCTCTAATATTTTGGACAATAGGGGATCTACTTGAAGAGAGTCCTTTTTATGTTGGATATTGTTCTTTCATTGCCTTTCAGGCTTTGCACTTCTAAGCATGTTGTTGGTGTCTAAATTTAGCAAGCAGCAAGTATAATTTTTAGCTTTTTTTCGGGGCCACAACCAGTATGTCATGAATAGCCTGTGTTTTGGTGCTGAGAACTCATTTTAATCTTTTCTGTTCATATTTTTTAGTACTTTTGGGTGTAATGCATGCTTATTATGACAATGTGAAAGCGTTATTAAACCAAGGCATTGTTCAATGTTTATTACTTCGCCTGGTTTGCCTAACAAAATCTTTTGCAAATCTGCAGGAGGAGAGGAGTAACTCTGTGACAATTGGTATTGCAGATGAGCATATAGGGCTAGTTGTTGGGCGAGGTGGAAGGAATATTGTGGAGATCAGTCAGGTGAGAAATCAGTTTTTTGATAGTCTTTCCTTTAACTGAGTGTTTCTTGTGATTCATGGAGGCAAGCTCTACTTGGCCTTTTATTTGAAAAGTTATTTTGGGGCTCTTTCATTACAGATCAGTGGTGCCAAGATTAGAATATCTGAAAGGGGAGATTTCATGTCTGGGACAACTGACAGGTATGAACTGTTAACTTTGCCTCTTGGTGGAACAGTTGCAAAATATAACACATTCATAAGCTTGGATCCTAATGCAGGAAAGTTACTATCACTGGAACCCAAAGAGCCATCCGTGTGGCTGAGGCCATGATATCTCGTAAGTTATCGTCAGTTTCTGAGAGATGATGAAATGGATAAGTTCTTTGATATGTTCTTATTGAGCGCTTTGTTATTGGATTACCTCCTTCATACACATTCGATAAATTTCAATTTGCGACGTCTCTTAACGCGGTGAATTTCTATGGTGAATGTGGAAGATATATCAGAATTTTCTATCGGAAGGCAATACTTGGTTACTTTGTGATAATGGAAAATCTCTACAGAATGAAGGTTCTCAGAATAGGACTTGTTTTATCTTTGATTCCTTTGATAAAAATACAACAGTTATATACATATCTATACAGCTGTAATTTTTCAGTTTTGCGACAGTATATGTGAGCTACATTCTTCAAGCACTAGGCTAGAGATTAAATTTTGTGGATTCTTTCCATTTGCGATGACTTTATACATTTTTTCTTCAGTAATTTAAGGTTCCATCTTTGAAGTATTTTAGCATAATCCATCGAATTGCTGGCTTTTGGTGTTCTATGTAACACCAAGACGTGAGGCGCCAGCCTCAACATTTTTTGGAATTAGCAAAGCTGCTATGATTGCTGGTGCGCTTTTGATCCTTTGGTTGTTTATTAAACAAGTTATTGTTGAAAATTTACAGTGTCTTACCGTGTATATTTACCCTACGTACCAGTTGGTAAATTCTACCTCTGCAGCCTATGAATTTGCATTTTTATTCCTATTGACCCGATCTTGTAGCAAGAACCTGTGTGCTTCAAGTCTTGTAGTCTTTAAATAACTGGATTAAGTGTCACCATCTGGCTTTCGGAAAAAAAAAAAAAAAAATTCATCACCGACAAGCAAATTTTGTTATGTACATCCGTCTCTGAAAAAATTATCTGGGAACGACATCATGAAAACTAATATGTGTCTGCCAGTTCATTATCCCTGCTCTTTAGGGGTGCAGACTGCATTTTGAAGAAACAGCGAGCACAATTTTTTTAGTGCGAAATCTGTACCATTTGGTACTTTCATTGTACAATCTTTTCCTTTCATTTTTACTTCAGGATAAAACGCACAAATGTTGCAAAGAGCAAAATGATACGGGCTCAGCAGTTTACAATTTATAAAAAAATTTATTGTAATTTATCCCTGTTAAGTTAAAAGTTGTGACACTTTAGTATTATAAATTATAAAAAAAATATTAGAGATTTATTAACCGTTAGTTAATAATAGTATTGATTAACAGAATTTATTTTTTAATAAAATATTTATTTTGCTTATGTTAATTATAAGATGTTTAAAATAATTTTTTAGTGGAGAAAATTTGACACAAAGTATTTGTGAATTTATAACGTTTTTTTAATAACTTTTGGTACTAAACTACCTGTTATCTTAATTTAATAGGATAAAATGTAACAAATATATAAAATAACGTTTCAATCATTTTTTTAAAATTAAACATATTGTATACAATTATGTCAAAAATCTAAATATGATATAAATTCAAATATAATAGTCTCAAAATAAAAATTACAAAATTATACCAATATTTTCCTCATAAAAAAAATATCATCTTTTCCTAAAATAATAGATTGGTTTGCTGTTGAATATATTAAGGAAAGAAGATGATTTTTTTAGTGACTTTATTTTTTTAGGAAAATATTAGTACAATTTTATGATTTTGTTTTGAGACTATTATGTTTGAATTTACATCATATTTGGGTTTTATCCATGGGCCAAGTTCTCTCAATTAAAAAATTATTTTAAACATCTTATAATTAATATAGATAAAATAGATATTTTATTAGAAAATTAACTTTTGTTAATCAATATTGTCATTAATTAATAATTAATGAATTACTAAAATACCACTACCCCTAACTTAAGGCTATAAATTATAATAAATCCTTTATAAAATGCTCCAGCGGCGGTGCCTACTTTTATGATGCTTTCATGGAACTTTAAATGAATTTGAAAATTTTTAAGAATCATGTTTGGCAAAGGTTATGGTTAAACAACTTCTTACCAATTTTGATTCGAGTATTCAAAGATAGGCCAAAATTACCGTCTTAAGATCAATACAAAAATATATCGAGATAGTGACTTACTTTGTTAGGAGGATTTTTTTTTTTTTAAAAACCAAAAAATAGAATTTTGCCCTGTAATGTATTAAAAAAAATAATTGTTAAATTAACTAAAATTAATACCCATTTTGGAAGCTGATCACTTTCAAAATATTGTGGAAAATCATTGGGATGGCAAAAGGTGGCCAATAGCTAGAACCTCCTATATTTTAAAAAAGAATTTAACAGTTACAAATTACTTTATAATTATACAAGTATTATAAATATAACTAAGAAAGTTATATGTAAAAAAAACAAATTTATACTGAAACAAAATAATTATATAAAATTACATATTCAAAAAATCATAACCATTGGATTTCTCGAAAAGGAAATTCAAGCCATTGCATTGCTCCAAATCCCAAATTAAGGACAACGCTACTTCACAACAAAACAAACCTTGAAACACATATGGGGAAATCAATAGTAGGACTAATACCATAGTACATTACCGCCACCTGATGGCACATACATGAAAGTACATATAAAAATTCTTATATAAATTATAAATTTATTAATTATATATATCGAGAAGTTGTATTATATAATTTTTATTATATAATATATAATTTTTTAATAAATATAATTCACGTGTCAAATTTAAAATTTTGTGAGATATTGATTGTACACAACCAATTTCCTCATGTAAATACTAAGCTATCGCTACAAAGGGGTGGTGGTCAAGCCATGCACGCAATTTATTTCGAAAATTACAAATGTGAAAGCTTGAATTTGCTGAAGGAAGACAAAAGTTCCAAGCCTCGTGCATGCGAAGCAGTTCACGGCTCGTTACCTCCGACACCACCACCATAGCCAGATCCATATCCGGAGCCGCTACCTGAGCCATAGCCAGAACCACCTCCTCTGCCTCCGCCTCCACCACCACCTCCTCCTCCCCCTCCACCTCCTCCCCCACCACCACTCCCATGTCCGTAGCCAGAACCGCTTCCGTATCCAGAACCGCCTCCATACCCACTACCACCACCTCCTCCTCCACCTCGGCCACCACCACCTCCTCCACCTCCACCTCTTCCTCCTCCTGAGCCATATCCGGACCCGTTTCCTGATCCAGAACCATAACCAGAACCTGATGACCCACCACCTCCACCTCCACCACCTCCTCCTCCTCCTCCTCCTCCTCCTCCCCCTACCATACACTTCTTCCTCGTCAGAGACACCATACCCAGAGCCACTCCCTGAGTCATGTCCTGAACCTGAATCAAGTCCAGGACCACCTCCCCCACCTCCTCCTTTACCCCCTCCATCTCCCCATCCTCCTTTGCCTACCTTCGGTATCCTAGCAGCAAAGGCAAGATCCACAAATACCAGAACCACCAATGCAGTAGCAACCAACTTTGAACGGGCCATTTCGAGATTCTCAAAACTTCAAAACAAGTAGTGTATACGGTACAAATATCTATTTAAAGTGGGAAAGAAATATGTAACAAGAGAGAAGAAACTGAGATACAAATTTGTTTGTGAGTTCTGAGGTTAAGATAGGGTCCCCTTATATAGGCAATGCGGAAGTGCAAAGTTCAACTTTTCCCAGTTTTGCATGGCTTTCTAGTAGCTTCCTTAGCGAGTATTTTAGGTGAGAAAATATGAAAGAATAGATAGCGATAGTGGTGTTGGTGGCCTTGGTGTGGCGGAAGTGGTACATATGGTGATGATGGAGGTCCTGTGTCCTGTTGCCGCATGCAAGACTTCTCCTATTGCTAAAAAGTTTTCTGCCACTTTTGACTTGAGGCCTTAAAAAACTTAGGATATGGGACCAATGAGATGCATCATCTCATCTCCAAATTTGTCTCTGTGTTCACACTAAAATTAACAATAGGGTTTCCATATGTACATTTGGATTTTTTTTTGAATAGTGAAATCATTCAGTCAATTGCAATTACTTCTAGTGTTAAAATTCAGTTTAAGGGTTTGTTATGAATACACATATGGTCTCTTAAGCACCAGGAAGAATGCGCAAGATTTTCTAAAGGTTTTGACATTGTATGTGATCCAAATATTACCATTAACCACAAAACTCTGCAATTTTTTCTTTTTTCAATTGAATCAAGCAATATCTGTCAATATACACTTACATGCATACACGCATATGTGATTGATTTTCTTAGTATGTAAAGCGAAAATTTGAAGTATTTATGGAATACATTATTGCATATCCTTCTCATCGGAGATGAGACGAAACCTGCACCGCTCCTGATGTCTTGATTTGAAAACCCTATAACCGAAGGCCATAGGAAAGCCACCAAGTCACCAACCCAATACATTCCCCTGTCAATTATCAATATCCCTTATTCTTCAATAGTGGAGGTATTTGTCTCCTATCTTCATCTGTACGCCATGCTTGATTGACACTTATCATTTTTTCCAGCTTCGTTGCCTTTTGTGACCATCTGCATAGCACGTTTGCTTGCAATCATTGTATGGCTTGTGTAGCTTTGTGCTATCTCTTTTTTCTTTTTGTTCTTAGTAAAAAAAAGTGTGAAGATGGCACTGGAATGACCTTCTTACTACCAAATGTTAGAATTTACTGTTTCACAAATACATCAAAGCCTGGGAAATTCAAAGTTTATATAGTGATTAAGTCGTAAATCACATTATATTTTTTTAAGTAGAATCCATATATCTTCGACAAAGTTCGACATTGGATGTTTAAAGTGGAGGATATGACTCCACCTTTCTGATATTGCTAGATTTATCTGCAACTAGTAATTAGAGGTACTAATTATTATCGGTGTTTGAGTTGGAAAAAAATATATAGAAAGGTTTGAAGCTTCTGGTGCTGATAGATAGTTAATGCAGGCCTTGGAAATTTTTGGAATTTTAATTACTAGCCAGCGATTTGCCGATTGACAAAGTTATTCCGCGTCCAAAATCGCAATCCTATCTGCATAAATCGCGTCAACTTAAATGCGATTGACTTGGGTTGGCCACTATGATGTTGGTGATAGAGGAGAAAATATATTACTTCCGTCCCACTAAAATTAATAATGATTGACTTGACACGATATTTTTTGTAAAATAAAAAATAAAATATAATAATATAATAAAATATAGTATAATAAAAATAAAAAATATGTAGGTCATATAATACTTTATGTCAAATCTAAATATATAAAAATAATATATGTGAGGTATATTGATTATTTTATAGTAAATTGTATAGTAAAAATTTCTTTTTAAGGAAATTGTTAAATTATTTGGGATATTCTAAAATAGTAAGTAGGTCAATTTTATTAGGACGGAAGCATTAAAATTTTTATGCGTATATAAGTTGTTGGCATGAATCTTTTATGATCAAATTATCCTCAAATGTAATCATTATTCTTACATGGGTTTAACTTCAATATAATTATATTAGTGGCATCAATCTAAACATGCTCTAACGTATTGATTGGGGAAGGGAGGATTTTGTGAAATAGAGATATTAGTTTGTTAAAAATAGGAACTCAACTAGGAATTTAGAGTTAAAGGAAATAAATTATATACAAAGATATCTTAGAGAATTTTTGAGGGACGAAGGGTATAATTTAAAGGGATTTTTTTTTAAAAAAAATTAATTTTATTAAGATAAAAATAATTTTAAAATTTTTTTTGACACCGTCTCTAACTAGAAATTAACAATATACAAATATAAAGGAATTTATTGGTGAAGATTTTGGCTTATGAACTATACTTTCAGACTTTAGACTTTATCAATTATGAAACATTTGTAATAAAATAGTAGTTTAATTGATTATAAATATTTCGTTAATTAGATAATGTATATCATGAGTTCTATTTACCTTTCATGTTCCCCACTTATAAAGAAAAAGAAACAAAATTAGGATACTTTTATTGTTCTTTGATATCACGCTCTTTGGATATTTTCTACGAACAAAATTTTAAGGTTTATGTCTTAATTACAAAGAAATTTTACAAATTTAAGAAACTTACAACGGAGGGGAACAAAAAAAAATGGTTCTACGAATTACAAGGAAGGCCTGTCCGCTGCTTAGCCAGTTCTAGTCCGGGGTTGCAGCAGCTAGGAAGGACTCCATATATACCACGCATGAAAGAACGTAAGTCATCGAATTTCAAACTCGTATCTCCTACAATGTCTCTACGAGAAGGCAATAGAGATTTGGGCAAATTCATCGTAAACCCTCTTTTTTGTGTCTTCCAATGTTGTTCAGAAACTGTCCACTTCGCCATTTGTGGGTTTATCTTAATGTCCGAATCAGATAACGATGATGATGATGATAACCCTTGAGGGTTCTTCTGGTGCGTATTTAGCTGTGGTTCGGCTGTATTGCGTCTCCTTCTCATAGCACGAAGAAGGCGAATTTGGCCCTCCAAATTCTCCATTATTCTTAAATGATTTTGTAATTAAGGGGTGTTTGATAATTTAATTCGACACTTAAAATTGAATGAATTAAATAATTAATTTATTAAGTGTATTCAATAATAAGTAATATTAATTAATTAAGTACGTTTGATAACAAATTTTTATTATCATTCAATTGATTATGAAATACTAAAATTTTATTATAAATTTTACGTAAATTGAAAGTTTAAAATTTAAATACGTTAAAATCTAATTATTGATATTTTTTATATTTAATTTAAATTATAATAAAATATAATGTAAAAATGAATTATAATTAATTCAAATAAATTTAAAATTAATTTTCAAGACCCAATTTTTAAAATTTAACATTTCAATATTTAAATTTTAATTTTATAAAATGAGTTCTAAATGATGAGGGCGCTTGTTCAACTTTTGTTAAAGAAGCCTTGTGGGTGTGTCAAAATCCAAATTTGATTAGGAAATTGCGAACCACGAAAATCAAATACTAACCGGAATTGGAGCGGTGATTTGTTTTTTTGTTTCTTAGCATACGTGTGATTATATATATATAGAGAGAGAGAGAGTTTTTTAGTTTCTCACATGTATTTTAGAATTTAATTAATTAATTTTTTATTTAAGAAGTAAGATACATTAAATTATTACCTTAACAGTATATAATAGTACATATATGATAACGAACTTTTATTAGATTGATAAGTATGAATGTCAAAATTATAAAATAATTAGACTTAAACAATTTATTTTAAACAATTATTATTATACAGCAGACGTAAGAGATGGATAGAATTCAAAATTTATGAACAAAAAATTAGGTTTCAAGTAAAGTACACAACTAACTCTAGTTATAAAATTAAAATTAGTATTCTTATAAAGTTTTTATCTAAAAAATGAATTACTATTTTTTAATTGGTAAATGGCGGGTTTCATACCTAAATATTTTTTTTGACATAGTTGATCCTTATTCTTTATTTTTAACTTTTTAGGTCTTCTATATTTTGTGTAAATTATTTGATCCTTTCGATTTAATTCCGACAATTCAATTAGTCAACTCTGGTGTTGACTATTTAAAAAATGACAAATTTGTCATTTTATTTATATCCATCTAAAAAATAGGATAAATTGGTGACTTTAATCCCTAAAATTTTTTGTTTGGGCGTGATTAGTCCATATTCTTTTTTTTAACTTTGTATGTCCTCTATCTTTTTTCTTTTGACACATTAAATCCTTTCGACTACTTTTAAAGTTAAAATATTAAAATATTAAGATACTTAATTAATTAAGTACGCTTGATAATGATTTTTTTATCACTTCACTAATTAAAGACTAATTAAAATTTTATTATAAATTTTTAAGTGAATTGAAAGTTATTTAAGTTTGAATTTTGGGTATATTAAATACTCATCTAATTATTAATATTCTTTTATATTTAATCTAAATTATAATAAAATATAATGTAAAAATGAATTATAATTAATTTAAACTTCAAATTTATGCATCAAATTTCAAAATTTAAGCTTTAAACTTTAGTTTTCAAAATTTATTACTTAAATCTTTAGATTTCAATTTTTAAATTTTAATTTTATCAAATGAGCCCTAATTTAAGATTTATTTATAATGAAGTTTAAATGCCAAACTTTAAATATTTAAAATTTAAAAATATAATAATTTATTGCTATGTTGTATTTTGTTATAATATAGATTAAATACAAAAATAATAATAATTAGATAACACATAATATATTTAGATTTCGAACTTAAATAATTTTTATTTCACTTAAAATTTACAGTACGATTAATATATATTTATTAATTAAGTAATAATAAGAATTTATTATCAAATGTATTAAGCAAAATAAAAGTTATTAAAGTTTGAATTATATCTAATTATTGTTATTATTTTATAAAATATAGTATAAAATATATTATAATTAATTTAATTTTCAAAATCTATCTTTTAATTTCAAATTTAAAATTTACTTTAATAGTATACTTCAATTAAATCTATAATATAATTTTATAAAACATATAAATATGCTTTTAAATTTTATAAAAAAAAATTTATACAATTAAAAGGCAACATTGTGATATACTTAATCACTTAAAATTAATTAATTAAATACTTAATTAATTAAAGTACATGTGATAACAAATTCTTATTATCACTTAATTGGTCGGAAGAATCTACTGTATCAAAAGAAAAAAGATAGATGACTTATAAAGTTAAAAAAAAGAATAGAGACCAATGTGCTAAAATAAAAAATTTTAGGGATTAAACTTACTAATTTTTCTTATTATTTTTTTATATGGGTGTACAGTAAAATAAAAAAATTTGCTATTCTTTAAATATCAATGTCGGAGTTAATTAGTTGACTTGCTAGAATTGAATTGTAATAACTAAATAATTTGTACGAAAATTTATGAAGAGTTTAAAAAATTAAAAATAAAAAATAAAGACCAATCATATCAAAATAAAAAATTTTAGGGACAAAATCTGTCAATTTGTCTTTTAAATTTTCTCACTCCCATGTTATATAAATCTTTAATATTAAAGTTTTCTATAAAATTTATTTACTACAATTGACTAGAAGCTAACGTGTAATTCCTCATATATGAAATTGTTTTTTTTTAAATTTATTTTTATAATTTAAATTTTTTGCCCCGAGAAGAAGTAGTGAAGTAATTTTATTAATCAATAAACCCAATTGACACGATGTCTAAAATATTAGGGAACAAAATTATTATACGCCTAATTTGGGGACTAAACTGAAATAAGGCCCAATCAAAAGAACATAGAAACTCGTCTTCGTGCTGGGTCATTGCTGAGTGCCAAAGACTATTGGAAGAAGCCCGTCAAAATTTCCTTCTTCTCAAAACCCTAAACCCTCTTCCCTCAAAGCTAAAGAGGAGCTCCGCTGCTATCCAAGAAGCTACAATGGCGGTGAGTATCTCTGCCCTAAAGTGTGCTAATTTTTCATGCAGTGAATTCGTGCTGGTAGATGATCGTTGCTTTTCGTTTTCCCGGA
The DNA here is from genome assembly GCA_026120185.1 of Voacanga thouarsii. Classification (NCBI taxonomy): domain Eukaryota; kingdom Viridiplantae; phylum Streptophyta; class Magnoliopsida; order Gentianales; family Apocynaceae; genus Voacanga; species Voacanga thouarsii. The sequence continues at coordinate 1,803,044 of JANUWF010001064.1, read as the reverse complement.
CGTGATTTTTTTCTGTTCGTATTTAATCGTATAGTTAGGGACGGGACGGGCCCAAAATTTTAGGTTATTGGGATGGAAAATTTAGCAATTTTATTGTGATTTTTTGCAATGGCTACTAGAATTGTCATCCACATTAAAATGCCCTAATTCCTTCTGCGATTTGCGATTCCTTGATGGGTGAAAAGCGGACACTGACTATTTGCTTAAGAAGGAGGAAATAATTACCCTGTATGTATTTGTTTCTGATACTGTAGAATCCGAGTTAAGTAGGCGGAGTCTAGGTGGTTTCATTGTGTTTGAAACTGTGAAAATCACGATGAATAGAAATATGTTAGTTTTTGGTTTTCAGGGAAATGTCGTACAAAAGATATCTTATTTTTGGAATTATTTTTTACAATTCTCTGATAAACAAATCATTGATATGATTCTGGTTAATAGTAGTGTTTCTATGCTGGATGATATCTTTTCAAACATAGGCAGCAATGGTTGCTTCTTGTTCATGTGCATAAGCTCTGATATTGTTGGCGGGATTCTTTTTATCCCACTCTGTCATATATCTTCTCATTCTTCCTAGAATCTGAAGCTGCTTTTGACGTAATTGTTGCAGACTGTTCCTGTTAATCCCAAACCTTTCTTGAACAATCTCACTGGAAAGCCTGTGATGGTCAAACTGAAGTGGGGAATGGAATACAAAGGTACTCTGCTCTTCGACACTTACTTCTATGATATCGTTTGAGGTCATTAAGCTTTGAATTTATCTGTGTGTCCATATATTATATACATTCTAATTATCAAATTCTTCCTGCTTCTTGTGGCACTTTCAGGTTATCTTGTCTCTGTGGACTCATACATGAACTTGCAGGTAAGCTAAATTCCCCCTCAAATTTGTGCCCAAATTTATAAATTGATTTTGTATAGAAGAGGGTAAACTCTGCATGTTCATGCGTGTCTCATGCTTGACCACAAGGTTTCTTAACATCAGTAAGCTTATTTAGAGCTACCGTGTTAAGTTTAAGTATTTCAGTAGGTTCAACAAGACTAATCCAAATTTTGTATTTTTTTCCCCTATATTTTTCTAATTTTTAAGGTTTTTAATCATTCCTTTACTCTGGCTTTTCTATCTGCAGCTGGCAAGCGCTGAAGAATATATTGAAGGACAATCCACTGGAAGTCTTGGAGAGATTTTGATCAGGTAATGCTGTCTGGCTGATATAATATCCTGTTGATGTCATGATGGTGAAATACCTTGGAAATAATATGTTGTTTCCATTCATTGGGAACTTGTGCCATTATTGGGAGATTATTTCTGCTACAAGTTATACAGTATGTAGACTCCTTAAAAGTTAAGAGGTAGAAAATATGTGGATTTTAAGCTTGTCTACTGTTTGGAGATATGCCTAAATTGAATCTCCTAGGTTATTCAGAGGAACATTGCCTGTTTGTGAATGGATGCGTCACTGTTCCCCTCGCTTCTGTGTGTGTGTGTGTGTTCTTTTGGGTCTTAGTGATATACTTCTATAATTTTGCTTTTTAAAAAGTCCCTGGAAGTATTGCGTTATAATACCTCCTCAGGCCAAATAAAATACCATAGTCTGAAAACAAACCATAGTTTTCTTTTTTGGTTTTGTTAAAGTTCAAGTTGAATTAAAGTTTGCACTAGGGGTAGCTGCTGCCTTTTCTTTCAGTATGGTCTGGCTGCCATTGCTAGTCTTCCTTCTATCCTTCTCATCCCACATCACCCTTATTTTTCAACTAAATTTTGTCATCAAGTGTAAGGGTGCAAACATACTTCAAAACAGATTTCTATGACTTGTGTTATGGCATACCCTTGTACTGATCTTTGCCTCGTTGTATGCAAATATTGCAATTTTTCTGTGTTCAAAGGGTTCCAATCAAATTTTGTCTCTTGTTTTCATGGTAGGAGTTGAACTTCCTTTTGCTATTTATGTTGGCAAGAGATAGAAATTATCATCCATTGCTTATTGACTTTAATCCATCTAGTTCTGCGTGTTGTTAATGCTCCAATAACTTGTCGTCACCTTGAACTATTTTTCTAATGCTTTGGTCATGTTTTTAATCATTGATTCTGAAAGTTCTCTTAGTCGTCCTCCTATTGTTGCTTCTTTTGAAAATCACTCTTTTTTTTTTTTTTTTTTTCTCCCCTTTAATATTTCAACTTGCTTTCTACTTTTTAGCAGTATAATTGTGGCATGACAGAGTTCCTTACAGTAGCAAATTATTTGGTCTAATAGTGCTGAATCTTTTTTACTTGTGCTCTGCAGATGCAACAATGTTCTCTATCTGCGTGGGGTTACTGAGGATGAAGAGGTAGAAGATGCTGATCGTGATTAGACAATAGATATTCATGTTGGTCATTTCCGGGCAGCAAGGAATCTAATTTGTTATTCCCATGTTTCTACCAAAATCTTGGAGATTACATCTGTATTCTTAACTCAGCTAGAATATTGTCCTAAATACACATCGACCTCTTTAGTGTATAATTTCTTGAAAGCAACTTGATTTATGTGTTTGTTGGTCTGCTAAATTTTATATTGTGGTAGGCTATTTCCAGTAATTTTGACTGGGCTTATTCTGTCAGTGGACATCAGTTGGCCAACTTTTGTACGAGATATTTGCCTACTTTCACTTTGATTTGGTTCCCGAACCATATGATTGAAAATGCAGCTTTTGAATTTGGTAAAAGCATCATATGCCTATTGGTGTATTAGGCCTTTATTGCTCTCTCCAGCAGGTTATTGATAAATCAGACAGAACTTGGGGTGATCTATGGCTATTGTGGGCCTAAAGTGTCTGGGTACTTATGGACGTATTTGGTGTTGCAGTGTAAACCAAGAAAGGTTCTCTAGCTTGCTGATGAAGAAGCTTGAACCGACTCTCAGGAATATTCCATCCTGAATACAGCTCTTTGTGTCTTCTTCCACAAATATAATTTGTTGGTTTCTATATTTACATCTTATAAAAACGATGGTCTAAAGTGTTTGAAATTGTTATATGGTTCCGGTTTATTGTAAATCACTATTTTA